>CM077154.1:116842302-117226025 GCA_039583875.1 Platanthera guangdongensis | reverse complement strand
CAAATAATCCTGTTTTCCCATAGTAGAACTAAACATATTGAAATAAAATATCATTTTCTTAGGGAACATGTAGAAAAAGAAGATATTTTATTGAATATGTTAGAACAGATAATCAACTAGCTGATATGTATACTAAGCCCTTGAAGAAACTAAGTTCAATAGGTTTTAAAATTGAAAAGGTATGATAAACTTAGAATAAGTTTACAGAAATGGCTAAGTAAAAAGGTATGACACACAGAGATATCTGTGTCGACACAGAAAAGTGGTGTCGACACTTCAGAGAAAAGGTGTCGACACATCGGAAGGTGGTGTCGACACTTCAGAAAATTAGTGTCGACACATGATAAGTAGGTGTCGACACCTCCAAGGTGGTGTCGACACTTAGGCTTTACTCAGAATTATCTAAGTAAAGTCTCACTAAATGTCGAGTCAGTGGGTTCGACACATAAACAAGTGTCGACACATATATATATGTTGACAAACTTGTGTCGACACATGGTGTCAAGACATTATAAGTCTGTGTCGACACTTTCACAGTGTCGACACAATTTAAGTTAGTTACCCGCCATTTCATCTTCAAACCTAGAAAGGTATAAATAGAATTTCTCATTGTCTATCGACACACTCGCTGAAGTTTCGAGACCAAACTTGTGTGTCGACACCTCTCTTCTCTCCAGTCAAATTCTTCAAACCCTAATGGCGCCAAAGCTTGAGGAGAACGTGAACGAAGGCTAGAACTGGTGCGACATGCGTTTGATGATGCAGACTCGGAGATCAAGAATGTGGTAACCTAGTCACTAATTCAGGGTTAGAATTTCTTGTTCAGAACCAACCAAGATTTGGAAGAAAGAAGTTCAAGAGTTTCTAAATGGAGCAACCTAGACGACATGGATTCAAGATCAAGTCTGGGGTCATGGTGAAAAGGTGAAGGTATCACCTAAAAGTTTGAGAAAGATCCTAATCTACCAAGGACAAAGGAAGAGGATGAAGTTAATGCTTCAAAGACAGAGAAGCTTTAACTTGGTGTGGACTGGATTCCAATTGAAAATTGGATCAGTGTTCAATAGGAAAGACATGAACAGCCAGGGAAATTTCTATCTGAGATTGTTGGAAACGTGATCTTGAGTAAGCTGGAGGGCATGACAGGGTCTCAGCCCATATGTTAATCTATGACAAGGATAATCTTCACAGTGAACACAGATTGGTCTGTTGTTGTCTTTGAGAAGATTAAAGAAGTCTGAAGAAACCCAATTTGGGTAGGATCTTAAGTCTATACTTGGCTGGTAGTATACCAGAGGTATGAGTCAAGCTGCTGGAACTAAGATCAACCATATGAGAAAGATGTACATGAGATCTTCTCAGGTGGGATAGGTTTTGTAAGGAGATGCCAATACAAGAGAGAAAATAACTCCTGATAAGGAAACCCCACTCAAGAAGAAGAAGAAGATAACTCCAGTTGCTCAAGAATCATCAAGTAGTTCAGAAGAACAAGTTGTCTTCACTCCTGATGAAGAAGACACTGGAGCTGCTGGGAAGACTCCAGCTCAACAAGAAGTTGCTGAGAGGCAGGGGGAGCTACCTCAAGCTAGCCCAATACACCAGGATTCAGTCCAGGGGGAGCCTCTAGTGGTGGAAGAGCCAACTTCTCTTGAAAGTGAAAGAGCCACCCATATCATCCTTGAGGTAATCACTGAGATTAATGCTTTAGATTTCCCTATAGGGGATACTGTTTTGTCTGATTCCTTAAATAATGTTAATCAGCAAACTCAGATTGATAGCCAACTCCCAGATGTTGTCATGTAGGACACATCTGTTGCAGTTCAAGTTGTTGATGAGCCAAGGGAATCTCCTGCACATTCTCCACAAGAATATACAATGGAAGATCTTTTCCTCAATCTGGATCAAGCAGACCTTGAGAAGGACAGTGTTGCTGCTGAGGGGGAGACTGCTCCTATTGAGGGGGAGCAAGGAGTTCATGTTGAGGAAACAACAAGGAAGGCACCAGAAGTGCAGAAGGAGTTACCTCCAAGCCCTAAGGAGAGGGTAGAAATTGCAAGCACCTCAGCTTTTGAAGATGAGGAGGCAGCAAGAGTTAAGAAAAGGAAGTTCCAAGTATTCAAAAGAAGAAGCCAGAATTATAAGAAGGCATTGCAAACTATAGCACCACAGCCAGCACTACAGCCAACTCCATTAATAGATTACAGTTCTCTGCTGGTTGCTATGCAAATCAAGCTTGATGAGCAGAGACAAGCACTGGAAAAGTATGTAGATGAAGGACAGAAATCTCTTCAGTTTGATTGGCCCAAGACATAAAGTCTATAAGATTTGAAATGAATCTCAATAAGAAGGAGATGACTGACTGCTCCACAAGGGAGGGAATGCAGTAGTCTAGTCTACTTAGCTACATCAAGAGAAGATAAAAGCTCAAGTGGATGAACTTGAAGTCAAGCAAGGCTATGTCTTGAGAACCAGATCAGAATGAATGACAACTTAACAGCTTCCCACAATGCTATTGTCACTGAGATGAAGAACATAGCTACTGGACTACTGAATGACTACTTCAATGTTACTGCTAAGGCAGAGTTTGATAAAGCCTTGCAAAAGAGTTTATCTGATGTTACCTCTGCTATTCAAGACTCTCAAAAGTTGATAACTGAAAAGCTCCAAAGGTTGAAACTTTCTTTAAAGATGGAGTCAACTATTTGGATGCCCAAATCAGATTTCAAAAGGATGATTAAGAGATCACATGGAAAGAGAAGTCATAAAGGGGGAGAGGGTGTTAGTCAAAGCTAGCTCTGATCATGCTAAGTGGATTATAATTCTATCAGAGCTACTCTTAGTTATCCTCCTTGTGTGATGATGACAATATAGCAGAATCTATGATTCACCCTGCATATCTTGGAGGTGAGCAACCTGAAGAGCCTAAGTTATCTATCCTCCTCCAGATTTTGATATGGTTCAAGCTGATATACAATCAATGTATAGCCCACCTGGGGGACAACAAAATGTCATCATAGAGAAGGTGGTTCAGCCAGTATCTGAGGCTCGCAGAAGCTTACTGAAAGAACAAGAAGCCAGATTGTCTAAAAGAGGTTCAGAGAGCAAGCTGAACAAAGACCAGACTTTGAGCAGTGGAGCCCACTCAAGAAATATTATTTTGACTGCTTGGAAGGCTGCCAAAGATAATATACAAGATAGAAACAAATGTTTTCTGAACTAGAATGAGGAAGCATGAGACAAAGGAAGAAACCATAGTGCAATACAGGAGAAAGGCAAAGATGGAAAGCTACCTCCTACTGCCCAGGAGCCTAGCAAGTACTTTCCCAAGCCTTATCACTACTTTGAAAGGCAAAAGATTAAGCTGAAGAGCAAAAGAAAAGGATCTGAAAGGCAAGAAGCCTGCTGATACTGAAGATGCTGAAGCCCTGTGCAAGCAAAGATACAGACTGGGAAGGACATAGTGATCAAGGAGGCAGAGCAAAAATAGAATAACATTATCTTAAGTTTACTATGTAATCTTTTGATGTTAAACATTCTGTAAACTTTTGTTTAATGTATATGACAAAGTTGTTAGAACAATATGATGTGTGATTAATCTATTTCATAATTGTTCTGAGATGATATCTGAGTATACATGTTTTGATTAATACATGTTTATGTTTGCCCTGTTATATAATCCTGCTTTACATCATGCTATGATTTTATTCTATATGGTGTATATCATTGACTAAGGGTTATGACTTCTCCAAATAGGGGGAGATTGTTGGGTACATTGGTTCTAATGTACCTGATTTGAAGAAGCCTCACCTCACTCAATGATATACATCAAAATGTATTTGATGTATTTTTGAGTTGCCTTGTGCAGGTTAAGTATTTACAGGAAAGATGAAAAAGTTTCTAAGTCCATGTGTCGACACCCAGGAGCAAAGTGTCGACATTTAAGAAGACTTGTGTCGACACCCAGGCAAGCAGTGTCGACACTTGGAGTATTTGTGTCGACACCAGGGATGCAGAGTCGACACCAGACACAAAGTGTCGACACAAGGAGCTGTGTCGACACTCAATGAAGAAAAGTCCAGTGAAGTAGTGTCGACACTTAGCAGTTGTGTCGACACCCAGTGAAATTGTGTCTACATCAGAAAGTGTCGACACTTGGAGGCTGTATCGACACTCAGCAAAAGTCAGCAGAGTCTAAGTATAAGTGTCGATATAATAAAGAATGTGTCGACACTCAGCAGAAGACTCAACACTTGAAGAAAGTGTCGACACAAGAAAGAATGTGTCGACACTCAGTAGAAGACTCAACACTTGAAGAAAGTGTCGACACAAGAAAGAATATGTCGACACTCAGCAGAAGACTCAACACTTGAAGAAAGTGTCGACACAAGGAGCTGTGTCGACACTTAGCAAAGTTCAACAAAATTCTAAGTACAAGTGTCGACACTAAGGAGAAGTGTCGACACTCAGCCAGAGTCTCAACAGAATAAGAATGTGTCGACACAAGGAGCAGTGTCGACACTCAGCAAGTATCAAAACAAAAGGCATGTGTCGACACCAAGAAGATGTGTCGATACTGACAAGTTCAACACATGAAGATGTATCGACACAAAGGAGTTGTGTCGACACTTACAAGAATTCAACTAAGTGCTGAAGAACAAGGAGTTGTGTCGACACTCAATATCAGTGTCGACACATGAAGAAGAAGCTGTGTCGAGAAGTGAATTCTACAACACAAGGAGTTGTGTCGACACCTTGTAGGCTAGTGTCGACACTTAGTCAACTTGTGTCGACACTTGGTCTATAAGTGTCGACACTTGAAGACAGACAGTCTCGACACTTTCAGACAGTTACAGATTTTTCAAGAACTGACTGGATGACTTGACAGCTGCCATTCCAGCCGGTCTACTGCACCTGTCAGAGTTGTCAGAAATCAGTTATGAACCGGACCAGCCGGTTACCATGAAGAAGGCCTATAAATAGGCTTATACTGTCTACAGAAAAAGATGATTAACACATCACGTAATACAAAGAAGATCTAGCTATTCATTGAAGAATCCAGTGAAGATCTAAGTATTTGGAGAGAGAGAGCTCCATCCAAGAAGACAGCCGTTGGAACCAGGCTGAGAAGGAGGGTTCAGACTTTGTTCTGAATCTTAAGTAGCAGAGATCAAGAATCAACTGCAGAGGAGATCAACCCTATTGTGTTCTACATTCAAGAAGCTTTGAAGAAAGCCAAGTCAGGTTGATCTCAGTTGAGTTCTTCCAAGAACTCATCAAGAAACTCTCAACTCTTCTCTCTTTTCTCTGAGTTGTAGGGTTTACATTTTGTATTCATATTATCTTGTAGGATCCTTAGGGATCTGAGTTTGTAAGCCTGTAATTATAAAGGCTGAGTGTAGGGCCTGTGTGCCTGAGTGTAGGAGATTTGTATCTCTGAGTGTAGGCCTGTTGTGGCTGAGTGTAGGCCTTGGTGGCTGAGTGTAGGCTTTGTGAAGAAGCTGAGTGTAGGCTTTGTGAAGAGGCTGAGTTGTAGGGCCTTGGGCCTGAGCTGTAGGAACCTGGTTGAGGTTCTGAGTGTAAGATCTGAGGATCTGAGATAGTGGAGGAGTTTGGCCGAATCTAGTACACTACTAGATAGGCGAAGAGGGAAAGTGGATGTACACAAACCTTGGGGAACCACTATAAATCTGTGTGTCTACTGTGTGATTGTGTAATTCTGTGATTGCTGGTTGTTTGCTGTGATAAAGTAACTATAACTCTGTGATATAATCTGAATTCTGCCTAAAAAGTTAAAAAGATTTAAGTCACCTATTCACCCCCCCCCCCCTCTAGGTGAGTAGGTACAATATCTTTCAGCTTTGTTAGAAAGCCTCATACTCTTGGTTGAGCATGGACTTTCTATCATCTCTAACTTCCTCATAGCCTTCCATGTAGACCACAGGGGTCCTTATAGGTCTTGCAGTGTATAAGATTTTGGAAGGTTGAGTCATCAATGACACTGACTATAATATTATGTGCCCTTTTGTCCATGGTGGACAGAATCACCTCATCTCTATCCATCTATATATATGCCTTAGACACTCTCACAGTTGGATCTATGGTGGAAGCCTTTGTGGGGACAAAGGGACTTTCCACTAATGTTATATAGATACTAGGTTCAGATGCTTTCATGAACAATTTGACCCTTTGCTTCCAAAGACCAAATCCATCCTTACTGCAGATTCGTAGCTTCATGCCCCTAGCTCCTTATAGTGCATTCCTGACCCCATAATTATATCTTCTAGCTAACCTTAGAGGTATACTCAGATTGTTAGATCCTTTTTAAGTAACCTCCCTCTGATACCACTTGAAAGTCATTTAACTTAAGATTAGTTAATAACCTAGAGGGGGGGTGAATAGGTCTTTGAAATTTTTAAGTCTTTTCACTAATTTCTTACTAGGTGATCTAGAGCTTTTTCTTAGCACATGCAATATAAGAACAAAACAAACACCACAGCCAAGCACACAATTGTTTATAGTGGTTCCCCAATTGGGTACATTCACTTTCCCTCCCACCTATCCAACTGATTTGTTGGACTAGGCACAAACTCCACCAATATGCTTCTCAGAGCTTACACCTCAAGCTCTCATCCTTACACGGATTTTTTCAGAATCCAAACTCAGAACCACAAGGGTTCCTAACTTAGAGCCCTACAGAGCTCCTACTGCTCAGTGATCCACTGACGACCTACCTCAGCCTTATTTCTAAGGCCTACAACTCAGGCTCTTTAGCCCTATAAATTTAGGCACAAAGTCCTAATCTCAGAGTGCTGCAGCACTCCAACAACTCAATACCCTTCCAGGTACCTACAGCTCAGCCTACTCCAAGGCCTACACTCAGTGACACACTTGTCACCTACAGCTTAGTGACTCACCAATCACCTACCTCAGCCTTATCACTAAGGCCTACTACTCAGGCTGGGAGGACAACCCTACTCTCAGATCCATACTTGGATCCTACCTTAGTACCCCCAACAGGGCGCCTACCTCAGTGACTAATTAGTCACCTATAACTCAGGACAAGAAGGCCCTATAGCTCAGATTCAGATAAACTGAATTCTACAGGAATTTATATAAGATGAAATAAATTTAAGACTACTAACTCAAAGATAAATCTCTGAGTCTACCTTGCTAGACTGAGCAGATATCAGTCCAGCCCACTTGCTGTAGAAGGAATGAGTCTTCTTCTACAACTAACTCCTTTGCTGTATTAGTGAACAACCATCAGTTGTTGAAGGCTAACAGCCCTTCACACAGCAAACTTCTTGCTGAATAGATGAATCAACTGTCATGTTCTGGAGAGAACAATCTTGCTGAACTTGAAGAGATTCAGCTTTCTTTCTTTGCCTTTTAGCTAACTCTGCTGGACTTTTACTTTCAATCTTATTGGAGAAGATGAATGTTGAAGCCAAAATTTGACCTCTGTGGAGTTCAGGGTCCCAAAAGAGGGGTTATCGCGCACCTACTATCCTCAAGCGAACGATCTAGGCACAAGACTAGGAACACAAGGGACAGACTCAAGGTCTCAGCGTGGAGGTCTCATGGCATACCCGTAAGACTAACATACTCTTACCCTTCGAAGCCAAAGACTGAGCTAAGACACCTTCGGAGGGCACTCTTGGCCGACCGGAACATCTAAGGAGGATCTCAAGACCAACTCTCTCCTATCCAGATGTGTCTCCTTGGGTCTATGCAAAATGCTCCTCACTGCCCTACCAATGGCGCAATCTCGCCGAGCAATTCTTCTTTACGTAGCCTCAATTAGGCCGCCAACAACGTAACTTCGTTGTTCTGAAAGGCTGCCGAACCCTCGAGGGCTTCCCAGTAACTTTACCTTGAGGTCTCCACGGGGCGAGCGGTTCACGAGAATACCGCTCGCCTAAGACAGAAAAATAAAAAACATACATACATCAACATATGCATTTTAATTTACAGGAATATAAATTCCATACTTCGGCACGCAGGCCGGCAACATAAGCAAATTAGGCCTTCTAGGGCCGACACAAACTTGTGCTTAAGCCCATTATTCCCCGCTTGGTACTGCAACAACTGTACGCCAATGTCTCGTTAAGTGGCGACAAACTAAGCATCACTCGACTAAAAGCAAACCAGTTATACTGCACTCAACCCTTTTTTGGGGTTATGGCATTTATTCCCTGCAAACAGATAATACACAACTTCCTCGGAGTCTTCTCCGGGAATCCTAGAACATCACCAATCTGGCTTACATGTACAGATGGGCTTCACACAGCATGCCTAAATCCGTACTCACACTTTCGGATACTAAATACAGCTAACTATGGGGATGTACACATCAACCCATCGGAGAGCACCCTTCCCCCACCCGTTAGTGGGGAGGGGCTTCCATGCGAATATGTTAATTGAGGGCTTCACCTGCCCAAGAAGGAACTTTGTTACCCTTGACGCGTGTTTTGACGGCGGTGTCGGGAGAGGAGCTTCTCGCCAATCTACCTCTGGGTGGTGATGGGAGAATAAATCTAGGCTGGCCTTGCTCTAGGCCGCTGTGACGGTGAAGGAGAGCCAGGCTTGGCCTTGCTGCAGGAGGCGACGGGGAAGGAGAGCTAAGCTTGGCCTTGCTACAGGCGGTGACGGGGAAGGAGAGCTAAGATCGGTCTTGCTGCAGGAGGAGACGGTGAAGAAGAGCCAGGCTCGGCCTTGCTGCAGGCGGCGACGGGGAAGTAGAGCTAAGCTCAGCCTTGCTCCAGGCGGCCGAGTTGTGCCTTGCTGTAGACGGTAACGGGGAAGGAAAGCTTGGGCTCGGCCTTGCTCCAGGAGGCCGAGCTGTGCTGGGAGATAAATCCTGATCCTCCCTCTCCTTGCTTGCCCCCTTTTTCTTCCCAGCCGGCGCCCTCAGGAGAGAAATCCTGATCCTCCTTCTCCTTGTTTTTCCTTTTTTTCTATACCCCGAGCCCCTCCTCCTTCTTTCTTTCTTTTTTTCTTTTTTCTCTTCTCCCTCTGTGCCCGAGACCCCTCCCCTCTTTATTTTTCTCCTGCCTTTACCACATCTTTATGCATGTATTTAAAATATATATATATATATATATATATATATATATTATGATATTAATATGTATAATATTAATCAAGTATTTATAAAAAACCTTTAAACATAAAATCTCCGCACGCATGCATAAGCACTCATCGCTCAGAGCACGCCCCGAGCCCGCTACCTGGGGAGGATCTCACTCGGCCGGATACGGGGTTGTACAATGAAGTTCAGTTGCCTTTGGTTTTCTTTGTATGTTCTGCATTTGTTCTTCGTAACCCTAATCCTTTTCTTTTTCCTTTTTATATCTGTTGATTTGAATCAACAACACAATTGAGCAGTGTTCCCAACCAAGGATTGGTGAGTGCAACCTCCCTGAGAAAACGACAAACCAGCTTTCGGCGCTACAACAGCTTTCCCGCAACGGCTTCATGTAATTTGACTTTGTTGACTTCGTGATGACATTAGCAGCGGTCATCATGGTGCTGTTGTAGCTTTCCTGCAACAACTTGAAACACTTTGACTTGTTGACTTTTGATGACGTCAGCAGCAGTCATCACCTTCTAGACTTGAAAAAATTCCAGAACTTCACTAAGCATTGCGTGATGTTAAGTCACTCAACGCCATCTGTCTTGGCTCTCAATGCTTCTGTACTTGTGAATTTTCACCGGTATTGTCTCAGCGGTTCTTTCTCAACTATCTCAGCGGTTTATTCTTTAACAGCCGAGACTATCTTCTGTCTCAACACTTCCTTCTCAGCGGTCTCAACGCTTTCTTCTTCTCAGATGAGATTATCTTCTGTCTCAGCGGTTTCTTCTCAGCGGTCTCAACGCTTTTTCTTCTCAGCTGAGACTGACTCCTATCTCAATAGTTTTTTCTCAACAGTCTCAGAGGTTTCTACTTCACAGCTGAGACTATCTTCTATCTCAGTAGTTTTCCTCTCAACTGACTCAGCGCTTGCTTCTTCTTTAGAAGCGTTGAGTGAACCTGCTTCACTCAACGCTTCTGGACTTGGAGAAATTTCAGCTAGCTTTGTCTCAGCGGTTATGTTATGATATACTTCTCAGCTGTCTCAGTTGTCTCAGCGCTTTTGCCTTAGTCAATTCTTCTTACTTTAGTTTAACGAATGTTGAACTGCGTTCGACGATCGGTGGGCTGAGCTCGATGAATTCTGGATTTCAAGCTTTTGAATTTAGCTCAATGAATGGTGAGCTCAGCTCAACGAATGTTGAACTATGTTCGACAATCAGTGGGCTGAGCTCGACGAGTTCTGAATTCCAAGCTTCTAAATTTAGGTCGACGAACGGTGAGCTCAGCTCGACGAAAGGTGAGCTGAGCTCGATGATTTCTGAATCCCAAGTTCTGAACTCCGTTTGACTAATGATAAGCTTAGCTCGACGAAATCTGAGCTGAGCTCGATGAAATGTGAGATAAGCTTGACGATTTCTGAGTCTTCGAGCATACTCTTTAATTTCACATGTCTAATCATGGATAACCTGCATGTATAAACTCAAGCACACATCAAATATATTATGACCCTTAGCATGATTGGTGATGCCTTTTCAAATCCTGAGGAACATTGTAGGGCACAATTCCCAACAACCATCAACCTCCTAACCCGCATTTTTCACCGCCAATAAAGATATATCAGAGTAAGGGAAAAATGCACGTCATGATGCCACGTCAGCAGGGGATAGATGCGGACGCTCAGACGAAACTCCTACTTAACCATGAAGAAAGATTCTTTAAGTTATTTAGAGTTAAGGTCAATTTAAGTATAGTAGTTAGCCGTATCCCTCGGCTGAGTGGCTCATCTAGTCCACAAGAAAAGTAATTATGCGTGGCGGAAAATACTTCTTTTATCAGATTAGGCATCCTACAAGAGCTTAAAGGTTCCAAAAGGACACCTCAAGATATGCAAGTTCTAAATTTATAATAGTAATAAAAGTGGACTTGTATGATCATTAAATAAAGTGATTTAACATTTTAAATTATGCAATGCATGCGGTAATAATAATAATTTTTTTATACTTGAAAATAACTAGCATGCAATCCTAACATAAAACATCTCAGAGAGCAAGTAATCCAAATCAATCATAAGGAAAACAATATCAATTAGCAAGTGTCCCAAAAGAATCAACAACTTTGTGGGCGTCAACAATCTCACACGAACCCACAGTACAAAAGCATGTCTGAACTGAGAAAATAAACTAAAATGACAAACTATCACGCTACGGCGAGGTGAAATCCACAGCCAACACTGCTGCTCAGAACTCCAAGACCAGCTCCACTACCAGCTACTGCTCTGAACCTGAGGCATCCCAAAGACAGAACACCTCAGCAAGAATGTACAAATGGTGCCAGAAAAATAAGCCAACATAAACAAAGGGTCAAATGGGGTACCAACCCAAGACAAAAAGTACTGAAGTAGAGTACGAAAGTAAAGCATCAAACAGAAAAAGAACACTCACGTGAATCGTCACGTACATCATAAATACACCAGATGCACAAGACTATATGGTGACAAACATGAGTAAATCATAAGGAAGAGATTGCATAACCTTTATTAGGCACCTGTGGTCGACTCTACACAAAAACACAGGCGAGGTGGTCACTCAAATGGACACACCCTCACGAATATAATATCCGTCTAACTGCGGGGGAGACTCATACACTCCACCATACACCACAGACGCCCAAAAACCTGGTAGACTTACACGAGGTACTAATAAAGGAAACAGACATTGCAGAGGTGGTTGCGTCCACTAACTCCCGCAATCCAGAAAAAACCAAAAAAAGAAAACAAACACATATATCTCAAGACTTAGCACATCGGATTCTACTAGACATTTCTAGTTTCAAGACGTAGTTAATCAACCTTTAGGAACGATTTATAATCCTAGATAAACTCTAATACGTTCAGTAATGATAGATAAGACGATTAAAGCCAACAGTGAAACATTTCAAGGAAGATTAAACATGGCATGACGAGATTGAATTACCATGACAACACTTATAATACAAGCGATCTTCAAGGAAAGATTAAACATTTCAATAACTTCGAAAGGCAAGGTGCAGAAAAATTAAAGACAAACACAAAAAAAAAACTTAACTGTTACCATCAAATTCGACAAGAAGAAACGAGGGTAAACCACTACTTGCCTTGGTTTTACCAGAAAAAATCCTCTGAACCACTCCACGTCGCAGATCGGGGCAAAAGAAGACGGGAGGAGTCGAAATCTGAACAAAAATGACCGAAATAGAGGTTAGTGCCGAAAAACTCTAAGGAGAAAACTCAAGAAATGGGAACAGTTTTACCACGATAACGTAGCTCTTCACGAGAGCTTTCCAGATCTACGATTGGTTCAAGATTTCGAGCACCGGAGCACCGTCGGCGGCCACTGGAAGATTCACGAACGGCTTCCTCTCTTTCGCCTACGCCTCTCTGGTTCGGTTCAGAATTTGGAGAAGATGAAGTTTTTTTCTGATTACCCTAAGCATAAGAGTATACATATATATATATATATATATATATATATATATATATATATATATATATATAATATATATATATATATATATATATATATATATATATATATATAATATATATATATATATATATATATATATATATATATATATATATATATATATATATATATATACGAGTCGCAGGCACGGGCCTCCGCCCGATGGCTACGCGCCACAGTACCTGGTCGTCGACGGCGGGCTTCGCCCGCCCCACCACCCCCGACAGGCTCCGCCCTCACCCCCCGGCGGGCTCCGCCCGCCCCCTGTGACGACGTGACAACTTTTTTATAATTTAAATTTTTATATTAATTTTAATTTATATTTTAAAAATATTTTTATATATTAATATAAAATATATTTTATATATTAATAAGTTTTATAAAAAAAATTATTTTATAAAATATTTATATATTAATAACTTTTTTATAATTTTAATATATTTTATATTTTAATATTTTAATTTTTATATAAAAATAAAAAATAAAACCGCTCCCCCCCCCCCCCCCCCCCCCCCCCGCGAATTCACGGCCACCCCCACCGCTGGCGGCGGAGCCGCCGCCGGCCGGACCGGCGGCCACCAGCAGGTTCGCCGGGGGAAGGCGAGCCTGTCGGCGGTGGTCCGGTGGCGCTCCGGCGGGGCCACCGCTGGCAGGCTCGCCTGCTGGGGTCCGCCGGTCAGGCCGCCGCCGGCGGCGGGGGTGGCCGTGAGAATGGGGGGAGGACGCGAAAGGTGGGATCGGGAAACAGGAGAGAGAAAAACTGAAGGTTTTTTGGGTATTTTGTTATTGGCAAACCAGATATGTTATTTGCAGCCCTGATCCAACGGTTCTGGATTAAAACGGTCAAATCTGACGACTATCTATTTTCCCCCTATTTTCGAACTCACGTTATTGGTAGACCACCATATATCTTTTTAGAATAGTAATAGATATATATGTATTTATAAAATTTCTTGTCTAAATAGAAAAAAAACGAACTATTACGAGCGAGTGTGCGGAAAATGAAAATAGAGGCTTAGGATGGATTTAAATCGAAAAGTGCCCAACATGAAAGTTGTAGATCTCATTAAGAAGAACAATTTTAATGTTAACCATTGTTTTATAAGACACTGTTTTGACCCTCAAAAGGCATCCGAACCCGAACTGTAGCGGACTACTCGGGAAGGGCTGCAGTACTCGAGAACAAGCATAGGAGTACTCGAGAAGTAGAAAGCAGGCTACTCGAGTACTAAACTTTAGTACTCGAGAACAAGGAAGCAGTACTCGAGAGGTTGGAAGGCAGCACTCGAGTATTGGAAGGCAGCACTCGAGTATAATATGGCAGCACTCGAATATGAGAAAGCATCACTCAAGAGGCATACAAAAGTACTCGAGTGAAATACCTGTGTACTCGAGAGCTTAGACAAAAAAATTGCATGAACAGTTTTTTTTACAGATATATCCAAAAAATTAAACTATAGAGATGAATAGTAAAAGACATTTTTGAATAGTGCTTTAATATTAAAATAATTATATTTATATATTTCGAATAATGAAACACAAGTTCAAAACGGAGGCCCGAACGCGCGCCGAATCAAACGAAATTCGCATCGTAGGCGAACACTGACGCTACGAACCCAACGACGAAGTCAAAACCAGACGAGCCATTCTCGAGATATAAATTTTCAAAGTTTACGACGAACATAAATTCTACAAAACTTCGGAAAAATCGTCGAGGCCCGAATATCGCTCGGATCGCGACGAAACTTGACGAGCAAGTCCAAAATTATTCAACTTGAATTTCAAATGCAAAATTTTTCCATTACAACAAGAATTCGGCCGACTCGACCGTGCGGGCGCGAAAATGCCTCAACGACATTGCGTCGTCAACTCAACGTTAAAAGTAACGTCACGACGTCATAAATATGACGATATCCATTCAAATAAAATCATTGAAAAATCGGGGGCGTTACAGTAACTCCCCCTAAAAAAAAGTTTCATCCCGAAACTTAACACAACTACAAAATTAAACCAAAAACGAGAAAATCAAACACAACCAAAACATAGAGACATACCAGGACTAAGAGAAGAGATGCAGATGAGATTCCCTCACCGCTGATTCCAATTCCCACGTCACACTCTTGACGTCTTGATTCCTCCAAAGAATCTTGACCATAGGGATGGTCTTCCTCCGCAACACTCGATCTTGAGATTCCAAAACACGGACAGGCTCTTCCATATACGTATGTTGGGCTGAATCTGGGGCACTGAGTCGAGTACTTGACGATCATTACGAATACACTTCCGCAACTGGCTCACATAGAACACATCATGGACACCAGGGAAGGTATCGGGCAACTCCAGCCTATATGCTGAAACTCCGACGTGTTCAAGAATCTGAAAAGGTCCCATGTATCGGGGGTCTAACTTATGGTTCCTTCCAAACCTTTTAACACCAGACATCAGAGAAACTTTCATCAAAACAAAGTCACCAACAGCGAACTCCAGACCAACCCTTTGTTGATTAACATATTTCTCATAGCATTCTTGTGCTACACGGAGCTTTTCTCGAATATAAGTCACGACACAATTCATCTCTTCAAGGGCTTCCGGACCTAGCAATGGCCTCTCACCAACCTCGGCCCAAAACAAAGGCGTCCTACAATGCCTCCCGTATAAGGCTTCAAACGGGTCCATCTGCAGACTCTCTTGATAACTATTATTATAGTCAAATTCCATGAGTCTGAGGCGTTCATCCCAAGCACCACCATGATCCAATATGTAGCACCTGATCATATCTTCCACGATCTGATTAACTCGCTTTATTTGACCATTTGTCTGCGGATGATAGGAGGTGGAATACCTTAAATCGGTACCCAACCCCTCCAGTAAGCTCTTCCAAAAACGAGACGTAAACCTAGAGTCTCGATCCGACACGATACTGACAGGAACTCCATGTAATCTGATAACCTCTTCTAGGTATAATTCAACTGTCTTCTTTATAGAATATCCAATCATAAAAGGGATGAAGTGAGCACATTTAGTCAATCTATCGACTATCACCCAAACGGAGTCGTGCCCACGGGGAGATTTTAGTAGACCGGTAATAAAATCCATCGAAATACTCTCCCATTTCCAACTGGGAATATCAAGCGGTGTCAACTTACCTCCAGGCCTTCTATGGTCAGCCTTAACACGCTGACACGTAAGACATTCCGACACAAACTTTGCGATATCATTCTTTATTCCTGGCCACCAAACAATTTGCTTTAGATCCTTATACATTTTACTGGAACCAGGATGGTAGGCTACACTGGAACCATGAGCTTCAGCACAGATCTTAGCCCGAATGTCACCAAAGGCGGGGACGCAAAACCTACGCCGATACTTCAAGGTATGCAACTCATCCAAGGAGAAATCAGGTAGCTCTCCCTTCACAGTTCTATTCCGGAGGTGTAATAAAACCGGATCATCCTTCTGATGTGCTCAAGTAAGGGAAATCCAAGAGGGCTCTTTTGCTTCTAAACTAACAGGCACGGTACTACCCCCAATCTCAATGTCCATCAACAGGAATTCCTCCACCAAGGACTGTACAGTCAAATTGAAAATTTTGGTGGTCTTTCTACTCAAAGCATCGGCTACTACATTAGCCTTTCCCGGATGATAAAGAATTTCCACTTCATAATCAGCCACATATTCTAACCACTGACGCTGGCGCAGATTTAGTTCCTTCTGAGTGAAGACGTACTTCAAACTCTTATGGTCCGTATAGATCTTGCACAACATGTCATACAATAAGTGTCTCCAAAGCTTCAATGCATAAATTACGGCAGCAAACTCCAAATCATGCGTAGGATATTTTCTTTCATGAATATTCAATTGCCTTGACCCATACGCGATCACCTTTCCCTCTTGCATCAAAACACAACCAAGTCCAATGTGTGATGCATCCACATATACAAAGTACTCAAGTCCTTCAGTAGGAAAGTTTAAAACTGGAGCAATACATAATCTCTTCTTCAAATCTTGGAAGGCTTCTTCACACTTATCACTTCAAATGAATGCAGTATTCTTCTGAGTAAATCTAGTTAGAGAGGCTGATAACACGAAAAATCCTTCCACGAATCTCCTATAATAGCCGGCCATGCCTAAAAAGCTCCAAATCTCTTTAGGTGTAGAAGGTATTTCCCATTCCATTACAGCTGTAATCTTGGTCGGGTCCACGAAAATACCGTCCTTGCTTACAATATGACCCAGAAAGGACACCTGAGGTAGCCAGAACTCACACTTGCTCAACTTCGTATATAACTTATGCTCCCTTAGGGTCAACAAAACCAAACATAAATGCTGAGTATGCTCCTCAACACTGTGGTAATACACCAGGACATCATCTATAAACACAATAACAAATCGGTCCAAGAAGTCCTTAAACACCTTATTCATCAAATCCATAAAAGTAGAGGGTGCATTGGTCAAACCGAAAGACATCACCAAAAACTCATAATGTCTATGCCGCTAACGGAAAGCGGTTCGTGGAATATCAGCCTCATGAATTCTCAACTGGTGCTAGCCTGAACGAAGATCGATCTTTGAAAATACTGAACTACCACTCAACTGATCGAACAGATCATCGATCCTTGGCATGGGATACCTATTCTTAATATTTACCTTGTTCAATTCTCTATAATCGATGCATAGCCTGATCGATCTATCTTTCTTCTTTACGAACAAAACTAGAGCACCCCACGGAGAAGAACTTGGTCTAATAAATCAACACCTCAGCAACTCATCGAGCTGAGTAAGCAACTCATCCAACTCATGCGGAGCCATATAGTATGGTGCCTTAGCAATCGGGCGAGTACCTGGCTCGAGGTCTATCACAAATTCCACCTCTCTCTCAGGAGGAAGTCCTGGAAGACTATCAGGAAAGACATCTGGAAACTCTCGTACCACTGAGACATCCTCAAGATGTGGTGTAACAAAAGCTGTTTCCAGAGTAGAAATAGAAACTAAAAATGCCTCACAACCAGACTCTATAGCACGACAAGCACGTACTGTAGAAATGACAAGGGAAACCCTATCCTGAAATCCATAGACACTCATAGTTTGGTCGTTGTCCATCCTGAAATCCAGTCGCTTAGCCTTGTACTGGATGACCGCATCATACTTGGACAACCAGTCCTTGCCCAAAATCACATCAAAATCAGTCAGATCCAAAATCATTATGTTGGATCCCTAGTTGATTTGGGCTAGGTTCACTGACTTAGGATGTGACCCATCTTGTATAGCCAGGATCACGTTTGTGTCCTAGAGTCTAGGTCAAGTACTTAGGTTCAACTTCAGATGGACCAGCTTTCAACAAGACCATCAGAGACTCCAGACTTAGAGGATTTCAAGACTAAGTAAAGTGAGTTCGATGTTCGTCGAACTCAACTCGACGAATAGTGTTCTGCGCTCGACGATCGTGAGACATTTCTTTGTGCTGAGCTCGACGATCTTAGTTCTCTGTTCGATGAAGACTGAGTTTCTACTTCAAGCTAAAGTCAGGACAACTTCAGAATTTTTTTAAGTTCAACTTCAAGCTTTGGTCGACGAACTAGATTCTGAGCTTGACGAACTTGGACCTCAAGTTCACAGCTTCTCAGGTCGACGAAGTCAACTTCTCATGTCGACGAATACAGTACTCTACTCGACGATTTCTGAACTCAGAATATTTATGTCGATACCAAAGGATTTGTGTCGACACCAGGATATCAGTCAACACCAGCTCATGTCGACACCAGAATATTTGAGTCGACATCAAGATCAATCTGTCGACACCAACTTATGTCGACACTGAATATCAGCAGATGCAGAATATTTTGGCTAAGTCCACAATATTTCTTCACTTGACAAATTTGGATCTCAGCTCGACGAATGAAGATTGTCAGCTCGACGAATGAAGATTGTCTGCTCGACGAATGAAGATTGTCTGTTCGATGAATGAAGATTGTCTGGTCGACGAACTCTCTCAAGCTCAGTTCGACGAACTCAAGCTCAGCTCAACAAACTCAAGCTCAACTCGACGAACTCAAAACTCAGCTCGACGAATTGTGTTCTTCATTCGACGATTCCAGACTAGGTCTTCTTTAGTTTTCCCGTCCCGTTTCTTGGCGATGAATCCGGAGTTATTAATGCCAGATCTTCTCGGAATATTACCGTTGGAATGCGCATTGACTATGGATTATTACATGCCGTTTTTCCATGGGACAGTTAGGGAAATTATTGATTGCCGCTTCTTTCCAAGGCCGACTGCAATTACTGCTCAACATTCAAATTTTGAATGTTCCTCAGTCAGAAAGACATATACAGAAAAGAAAAGGATTAAGCAGCAATAAAAAAAGAGATACCAGAAAGAATACAGACAATCAGACAGACACTCAGATTGCACATAAGAACAATCATACTTAAATCAAAAGTTCTACTGCAATCAGCCCAGGCCAGAGAACATTTTCAAGAAGAAGAAGAAGAACAATCAAATTCTATCAAGAGCCTTCTCCTTTCTTTCAATTCTCAGGACAACTTCAAAGGACAACAAATCTTCATCTGTCAAAGAAGTTCCTGATGCAATTTCTGGTCCAGGCATTCTCGGCCTTTGAAGACCTATCACCCTGAAGCAGTGCTCCAGCATTCTTGATTAATTCAAGATCTCAGGGGGAGCAAAATCTGCTACCATCAATCCACAAGTCTTCTCAGTTGCTTTGAGAAAGAGAAGACACCATCACCTTATTTCCAATTCCTGTACAGGGTTTTAATTCCCTTCAAAATTATTCTTGGTTACAAGTCTCCTACCAAAAGACTTGAGGTTTTGGTTTTTGAGCACCTGAACAAAAGCTCATTAGTGTCAGAC
Source organism: Platanthera guangdongensis (assembly GCA_039583875.1). Classification (NCBI taxonomy): domain Eukaryota; kingdom Viridiplantae; phylum Streptophyta; class Magnoliopsida; order Asparagales; family Orchidaceae; genus Platanthera; species Platanthera guangdongensis. The sequence continues at coordinate 117,206,578 of CM077154.1, read as the reverse complement.
ACCTGATCAAAAACCTGAGTGGATTCCTACCAGGGTAGTAGAAGAGTGGATGTACCCAGGTTGGGGAACCACTATAAAATTCTTGTGTCGTCTGGTTGCCCTTCTTTTTGTTTTGGTTGTGTTGTTCTTTGATCATTTAGGTTGCTGTGTTTATTTTATTTTACTTACTGATTTATTCACCTAGGCTTACAACAAAAGTTGTAAAAAGTTTTGTAGTTAGCACAATACTCTGTTCACCCACCCTCTAGAGTATTTCAGATCTAACCTGCACTTTCAATTGGTATCAGAGCCAGGTTGGTTAAAATACCACACCTTAGTGGTTGTACAGGCTAACACCTGAACCACACAGATCCCTCTAGTTAGATCTGTTTGTTTTGATTTTGTTATTAGATTTATCTCTTCACAAACATGGCCCAAAACAAAGACTATGCAAGCATCAGACCTCCAGTGTGAAATCTTAACAAGTTTGCCATTTGGAAGGCAAGAATCAGGTTATACATGAACTCTATTGATGAGGATATTTTTTCTGTTATCTTGACAGATGTACCTCCAGCACCTGCAGCTTCTACCAGCACTTCTTCCAACATGACTGCAGTGCCCCATCCAGAAAACAATGATGCCTACAAGAAAGCCAAAATGGCAGATGCTAAGGCAATGAATATCTTGGCTCAGACTATGTCAGATGACATATTCCAGAAGGTGGCAGAGTGCACCTCAGCCAAGGCTATTTGGGACTCCCTTAACCAAATGGTACCTGGCTCAACAGATGAGAGAAAGGACAGAAGATCCAATCTCATATCCCTGCATGAGAACTTTAAAAAGGATGAGATTGAATCAGTGGCTAATATGTACAATAGGTTGAGCTCAATCATCAATGAGCTCAAAACCCTGGATAAGGACATCACCTTGACAGAGGTGAATGACAAGATATTGATGTGCTTCCCTAGCTCTTGGGACTCCATAATCTGGCCAATCAAAGAAGCCAGAAGCCTAAATGAGATATCAACTGAATCTCTACTAGGCAAATTAAAATCCTATGAGCAGCTGATCAAATCAAGAGAGGCAGCAGAACAGAAGGCAACAACTCCAGTGAGAAAGGATCACAGCATAGCCTTCAAAGCATCTGAGGAAAGTGAGACCTCAACTTTCAATGAGGAACTCATGAGCCTCTTTGCCAAAAGGTTCTACAAGATGGTTAGGAAGGATTTCAGAAGGAAATCATCCAGACAGGATGATAAGCCCAAGTTTGACAAGACACCAACCAAGGAGGTTGTGTGCTTTAGGTGCAGAAAGCCTGGACACTACATTTCAGAATGTCCAGAAAACCAAAAGAAGGATAAGAGCAGAGAAAAGGACTCCAGGAGAAGACATAGCAGCAGACCATCTTCTAGCAAATATAAAAAGAAAGACAAGGGCTTTGTTGCTGAGACATGGAGTGATACAAAAGAAGAAACATCTTCCTCCAGTTCAAGTGAAGAAGAGGAAGAAACAAGATCCAAGGAGGTTTGCCTAATGGCAATTGATGCCTCCATGAGCTGTTCTGGATCAGAAGAAGAATCTGAAGATGAAGCAGCCTCAGACTCAGAGGCAGATCAGGTTATCTATAGTTTTGATTTTAATTCTGATTTATTTAAAACTGAATTCAAAACTATATGCTTAGACTTAATTAACTCAGAAAAAGAAATAAAAACTCTTAGAGAAAGACTAGAAAATCTTGAATCAGTTAACTCAGAAAATATAAAGCTAACCGATCAATTAACCTTAGCTAATGAACAAATAATTAAACTAGAATCTGAATTATGTGAGGCCAAACAACTTGAGTAATCTCTCAATGGGAGAAGCCTCAAGCTGATGGACATTACAAGCACAGTGAATGCCAGATTAAATGGCAAACTGGGCTTGGGTGCTTCATCAAGTTTGCCCCCCATAATTAAGAAAAATATTCTTACAACCCCCATCAAGTTTATTTCTGCAAAGGGAAAAGGAAAGATAACAAACAAACCATTGTCTGAAAATAATCCTAAACCTATAGACAAGAGAAACAGAAACCAGAAAACAGTTAATAAAAACAAGGTTCAGCAGCATTCGTCGAACTCAGATCGACGGAATGTGGCCAGTTAGTCGAACCCAGATTGACGAACGCTGAACGCAAACTTCAGCAATAACAATTCGTCTAACTGCGATCGACGAACTGTGTATGGTTCGTCGAGCGGAGGTCGACGAACGTGGGGCACAAAAAATGACTACTGTCATTCTCTGAGCAGAGATCGACGATCTCATCCCTATTCGTCGAACTCTGGTCGACGAACTTACAACAATTCGTCGAACCCAGAAAGACCAAACTTAAACTATTTCTCTTACAGAAACTTTAAACCAGCTAATAAGTCATTTAATCCAGTAGCTGATTGGATTATTCCACCTAGGAGATATCACCCCTTAGGTTACAAATCTCAACTTGCATTATCAGTTATATCCAGTTTTTCCTTTCAACCAAATAAAGGACCCAAGGTAACCTGGGTCAAGAATAATTGAATTTTGTTTTTCTTTGCAGGTACAGGTGAAGAGCTGTCTAAGGGTGAGTCAGACCTGGTACTTGGACAGTGGTTGCTCCAAACACATGACAGGCAGTAAGGGCAATCTATCCAATTACAAGCCCAAGCTAGGACCAAAGGTGATTTTTGGAGATTCAAACAGTGGTCAATCAGAAGGATATGGAGCAGTGAAAATTGGATCAGTGACCTTCAAGAAAGTAACATATGTAAGAGGACTTAAACATAACCTTATATCCATAAGTCAATTATGTGATGAAGGTTATCAGGTACATTTTAACTCTACTTCCTGTTCTATTATTGATAATGAAAATAAAACTGTTTTAATTGGACTTAGACAAGGCAACATATATCTAGTAGATTTCATTTCTGCCACAACTGATATCTGCTTACTGAATGTTACTAGTAATCAAAATGAGTTATGACATAAAAGATTAGGACATGTAAATCTTAATAATATATCTAGGTTATCTAAAGACAACCTTGTTAGAGGTCTACCTTCTGGCCCCTATAAGAAGGAAAACCTATGCAGGGCTTGTCAATTAGGCAAGCAAACTAAAACTAGCTTCAAATCCATTAATAAAAGTGATTCACCTAGGATATTGTATTTGCTTCATGTGGATCTATTTGGACCCATCGCAGTACAAAGCCTAGGAGGTAAGTCTTACATTTTAGTGATTGTTGATGACTTCTCTAGATTCAGTTGGGTAGCCTTTCTGAGAGCTAAGTCAAATACATTCAAGGTTCTTACAGATTTTCTCAAGACCATACAGATTGAATTCTCTACTCATGTTGCATTGATCAGAAGTGATCATGGCACAGAGTTTGAGTCTCTTCTTATGCATGAGTTCTGTGAGAAGGAAGGTATCAGGCAGTGCTTCTCAGCTCCTAGAACTCCCCAACAAAATGGGATTACTGAAAGGAAAAATAAGACACTCATTGAATCTGCAGGTACATTATTAACAGATGCTTACATGTCTCTATCCTTTTGGGCAGAAGCTGTAAATACTGCTAACTATGTCATGAATAAAAGCCTCATACATAAACTGAAAAATAAGACCCCCTATGAATTACTTAAAGGGAAGAAACCTAAAATCACATACTTTAAAGTTTTTGGTTGTATTTGTTACATTCACACAAATAACAAAAGATACATTAGAAAGTTTGAGGCTAAGGCTGAAGAAGGGATTTTTCTAGGATATTCCCAAGTAAGCAAGGTCTATAGGGTTTTTAATAAATCAACTCTTAAAATTGAAAAGTCTGTCCATGTGTCTTTTGATGAAGCTAACATGTCATACAAGCAGAAAGAGATTTCTACCATAAGCTCTTTGCAGGTTCCACCATTGTGTGAGTCTATGGATGGACTAAACCTTACCCAAGAGGTATCAAACCATCCTAATCCACTGGTTGCTAAAGATAGTGAAGAAGAAATCCAAGAGGAAGTGGCTGAACTTCCCTCAACAGCTAGTACTATTCCACAAGAGGAATTAATTACAGAAGTTGTTGCTCAACAAACTCCACCAACTGATCTTATCACACTTAGAGATCACCCCAGATCTCAAGTGATTGGAGACAATTCAGCAGGTGTACAGACAAGACATCAACTCAACCAAGATTTGATGCATGCATGTTTTCTATCTCAAATTGAACCTCTCACCATCCATGAAGCAGAGCAAGATCCCCACTGGATCATTGCAATGCAAGAGGACCTAAATCAGTTTGAGAGATGTAGAGTTTGAGATTTGGTTCCAAGACCTCATAACTACCCAGTTATTGGGACCAAATGGGTCTACAGGAATAAGTTGGATGCTCAAGGAAACATAGTGAGGAACAAGGCTAGGCTTGTTGCTCAAGGCTACATGCAAGAAGAAGGAATTGATTATGACCAAACCTTTGCCCCTGTTGCAAGGTTAGAGGCCATAAGAATATTCCTTGCCTATGCAGCTCACAAGAGATTCAAAGTCTTCCAAATGGATGTCAAAAGTGCCTTCTTGAATGGAGTACTTCAAGAAGATGTTTATGCAGAACAACCTCCAGGTTTTATCTCTCTAACCTATCCCTCTTTTGTATTTAAATTGCATAAAGCTCTCTATGGTTTAAAGCAATCTACAAAAGCTTGGTATGAGACCTTAGCAAGCTTTCTTTTAGAGCATAAATTTACAAGAGAAACCATAGATAAAACTCTTTTCACTAGACATCATAAGGATCAAATTTTATTAGTAGAAATATATGTGGATGACATCATTTTTGGGTCTATTGATCCCAAATTGTGCAAGAAGTTTGCTGACCTCATGCATTCTAAATTTGAGATGAGTAGCATGGGTGAGCTTTCCTACTTCCTTGGTCTCTAAGTGAAGCAGCTCCCTGATGGTATCTTCCTCTCCCAAGCTAAGTATGCTAAAGAGCTTATCAAAAAGTTTGGGATGGGTGATGCTTCAGGAATGAAAACACCTATGGCTACAAATATTGTTGTGGATTCTGATGCAGCAGGGAAACCTGTAGATCAGAAGCATTATAGGGCAATTGTTGGATCCCTATTATACCTAACAGCTAGCAGACCTGATATAATGTTTGCCACATGCCTTTATACTAGGTTCCAAGTGAACCCTAAAGAATCTCACCTTATTTTCCTAAAAAGAATTTTGAGATATATAAAGAGTTGCCCTAATCTAGGACTCTAGTATCCTGCAGAGTCAGAGTTTGAGTTAACTGGATACTCAGATGCTGACTATGCTGGATGTAGAGTGGACAGGAAGAGTACCTCTTGAACTTGCCAGTTCCTGGGTATAAGACTTGTCTACTGGTTTTGTAAAAAGCAGACATTTGTGTCTACATCAACTGTAGAAGCAGAATACATGGCTGCTGACAGCTGCTGTTCACAAATGCTATGGATACAGAACCAACTCTTACACTATGGTGTCAAATTAAATAATTCAACATTATTTTGTGATAATACTAGTGCTATTGTTATAGCACAGAATCTAGTTCACCATTCTAGGACAAAGCATGTTGAAGTAAGACATCATTTCAATAGAGATAATGTAGACAAAAAGAAAAATAACTTAATCCATATTCCTACTGATCTACAGAGAGCAGATATTTTCACCAAGTCCTTGGATGAGAAAACTCATCTATTCTTTATAAATCAACTGGGAATGATTAATGGAGAAGAGTTAACTTAGTTTCTGTCTGCATTCGACGAATTTTCCAGAGTTCGTCGAACGGAGTTCGACGAATTAGGGAAAGTTTGAGAGATTCTCGTCGAACGGAGATCAATGAATTCTCTGTGTGGAAACAATTTTCGTCTCCCGGAGATCGACGAACTTTGCTTCAGAAGATGCTTTGTCGAATGGAGTTCGACGAACTGTTTTCCATTCTTCTGGATGAGATCGACGAATTGTCTGTCTATAATTTATTTCGTCGAACTCAGTTCGAAGAATTGTTTCTTTTTCGTGGAACGGAGATTGTCGATTCCTATTCTGAAAATCTTATATCTAGGTTTTCTTCGACCTCCGTCCCGCGCTTTCAGTTCCTTTGCTCTTGATCGCCGTTTTTCTCTGTGTCTTTCTTACAGGTCATCAATGGCGATTCCAGCAGGAGCTTTGGTTGCGATGAAATTTGATACTGGTTTCGACATGGATTTCAATTCTTTCCAACACTCTGACCCCATTTTCCTCTATAATATCTTTAACATGAAATCCAGATCAGCCAAATGAACCCATTTTGATTAGACTTTAATTGTATGGTTTGTAGACAAAGAGAACTAGATCCTCCAATTAAACAATTGGTGCCAAAAATATTCAATAAGCATGGTAGGTGCACTTCCAGCGGATAGAGCTTTATGGAAGCCGAGTATATAAAGCGAGTATAAGCAAGAAGTATAACGCCATAAATACTTTAGAGAAGTTAAACTTAACCTGTTAACCTGAAGGAAAGCAGTTTTGCACAAAAGTGGATTAACCGCACTCCCTTGGAAGGGCACAAAAAAGAAAAAGCAGAATCCTAAGAATGAACGACGGAAACGATGCTATCATGCCTTGGGCTATAAGCATCGTTGATCAGTTGGCCAGGTGCGCCAAGTGGTCTATAACATTGCTCGCCCTAAAAAATCATCAATGTTGTGGATCCCCTAAGGGTACAGCTTGAGAGTACCTTGGAGTGTTCGACTATCACAGCATGAGATGATCACAGAGATAAGGCTACACCAGGGGGCCATTGCTTGTCAAGTAACGATCATCTTAGCTGTAATGTATCCCTAGCAGATCACGGTAGAGCTAACACACTGGGACCTCCCTTGATGCTCACTGTGTGTTAGATACCTGGTAGGATCCAAAGCCCTGAATTCCACCTGCACAGATTGGATGGCTCCCACTGCACATATGTGAACACTCCCCGCTATATGTGGTCATCGTGGTGTTACGCCAGAAACCAACCCATGGGGGGACGAGCAAGACCCAACGATATCTCATTGGTTCAACAATACATTTGGCAAAGAGATAATAGAGAGGAGTCTCTCAAAAAAGGAAAAGTGTTAGTACAGGATCTCTGATGCAAAAATATTGAAATGAATAAAAGAATACTTAAGTGTTTAGAACATATGTAAGAGAAATGTTCAATAGGGAAAACAAAATCGATCAGACATGATCGCGAAGAGCTTTTGGGACTTTGTGATGTCCTCTTTTTCCTTAGCGTTGTAGTTCTCCAAGAGCACCTTCATCATCGGCATCGATGCTCTCGCTAATATTGAAGTTGACTCCGCCGCTGATTTGGCTCACTCCCTTTGAGCCGAAAGGAATGTCCGCTACTTCTTTGCCTTTCGAAGTAGATCGATCAGAGTGGTCATCCTTCTAGAATAAGTCACACAATTTGCCCTACCTCAGCATCTTCTCCACCAGTTGATGAAGTGCTAGGCAATTTTCAGTTGGATGCCCTTTCTCTTTATGGAATTTGCAGTAGGGATCCAAATCTTTGAGCCTTTGATTTGGGTTAAGGCCTCTTATAACCAGTCTAACCTTTCATGACTTGGATCACTTCCTGTATATCTCTGTCCAGTTCAGATTCTAACGAGCCATCACCCTGTTGTTGGTAAAATGAAGCTTCTTGCGGAGCTAGTGTCAGATAAGAAGGAGCTGGCAATTATAGTCTCTGAAAGTGCAAGTTAGATCTGATATACTCTAGAGGGGGGGTGAATGGAGTATGGTGCTTGCTAAAAACTTTTTACAACAGTTATTGTATTACTAAGTGAACAGGGAAGCAAATGAACTACAGCAACTATTTAATCAAAAAGTAATCACAAAGCACAGCCAAAAAACAAAAGAAAGTAAGCAACCAGATGACACAAGGAGCTATAGTAGTTCCCCAATCAATCTGGGTACATCCACTCTTCAACCACCCTAGGTAGGAATCCACTGCAGGATGAGTTGATCAGGTGTCCTGGGCACCAATGAGCTTTTGATAAGGTGCTCAAAAACCAAACCAGATTTTTTGATCAGGTGTCTTGACACCACTGAGTTTTGATAAGGTCTCAGAAACCAGCACAAACTTTTGAAGGGAGTTTGAAAAACCCTTTACAGCGGAGAGAGAGACAGAGATGAGATGATCTTCTTTGTCAACAATCAGAGATAAGATAGTGGATGTTGTCAAAGCTCCCTCTGAGATCTTGAGTTGTTCAGCAAGTGAAGCTTTGCAGTAGGGTGATAGGCTTTTAGAAGATTTGATCTCCAGCAAAAAATGATTTCAGCAGCAGCTGAAATATGTGTTGTCTGGAGTCTTGAATTATGATGGCCTTTGAACACTGGAATCAAAAGGGATCTGAAAATTTCAGTATGTTGATCTCCTTTTGTGATGTGTGTTCTTGTATGAGTTCTAAGACTGTGAATATCTGCAGCTCTTTTTCTTGTTGTTATTCACTTGTTGATGATGTTCTCTGTATATTCTTCTGCAGTAGTGATATAAAAAACTGATCTTTTATTACTTAGATCTGAATGAATATTTCTCTATCCAAGATAGCCGTTAGCATGTCATAAATGACTTCCTTAACTGCATTTTGTCTTCTAGAGGAAAGTCCAATAAAAACATTCCTTTGAAAATCCCTTGAAACTTGCTCCAGATTAATTGAAACGGCTACAAGATCCTTGAAATAAATGCTGAGAATAATTCCATAAATGTTTGAATTTTAATCTTGAAAAATGTCTATCTCTCCAGAAAAACGTCGAACTGAGCTCCACTATCGTTGAACTGAGCTCAGAGACTGGACTTAGACTGAAGCAGAGATCGTCGATCTGAGCTCAACTATCGTCGAACTGAGCTTAGAGATAGAGAAACAAACTGGAGACAAGAACGTCGATTTGAGCTCGAAGATCGTCGAATGGAGTTCGACGACTCGTTGAAGTTGAGCTCAGAGATCGTCGAATGGAGTTCGACGATTCGTTGAAGTGAGCTCAGCGATCGTCGAATGGAGTTCGACGATTCGTCATCCTGAGCTCGACGAAATGACTAAGTCTCCTGAACTGAAATATCTGGTCTTGAGGGCAGCTTTCAAACCTAAATACTAACACTTAGTCTCAATTCTAATTGACCTTTAGATCTATACAAGGAGGTCAAAACAGATTTCCTAAAATACATAGTGATCCTTGCCCAAATCAGTAATAGGGTGTTCCAACAATCTCCCCCTATTTGGGTTAGGATTACTATTTACAGATATTGGAAAAATAAAAACATATAAAGCAGAAATATAACAAACAAGACATTGCAGAAACACAGACATTATCTCAGATAGTTCAGAAAATAAAATATGCTGTCATCTTACAGAATCATTCTTTTTCCTTGCTCTTTATAAGAATTATTTCTCTATTGGGATTGAGAGCTTCCTTCTTAGATCTTCTGACATCAGCTGCACCTAGAGAGGTTTGTTGCTTTGTCCTTGGCACTACAGCTTCTGGGTGCAACTTCATATAGCTTTCTGAATCAAAAAATTTACTGGAGGAGTATCTCTCAAGCTATTTCTTTCTTTGATCTGAAAAGGTAATGATATTTGAAGTATCTCTTCCTTGTTCTCTAGCTTTCTTGATTTGGTCCAAAGCAGCCAATTCTTTCATTCTTGCTATCCATGAGGTGGGGCTATTTTCTGGATCTTCAAATGGAACAGGAGGCTCATATCTATTTGAAGAATTATCTAGAGGAGCTTTGGAAGAGACTAGTTCTTTCAGCTTATAAGGGAAGGGACCAGAAGTTGTGTCAGATGGACCTTGTCCTTCCCTTGGATAAGGATGTTGCATGGAATATCCTTTAAAGTACACTTTAAGTTCTCTCTGATTTCCTCTGTACTGTCCTCTTCTGGACTGATAACCTCTAGATTGATTACCTTTGTACTAGGATCTACCTTGAGGTTGATATGAAGTTTGGCTTCTGGCAGAGGATTGGAAGGCAGAACTACCACCTGCACCTGCATCAGGTGAGGGAGGAGGAGGAGGATTGAAATGGGAAGATCCTTTGTCATACTTTCTTTTCTTCTTCATAGCTTTCAGTTGATTCCTGGAGTATTGCATCCAAGGTTCTGTGATAGGGCAATCATGCAGTATGTAGTATGGAATGTCATTTGTATCTTTCACTTTTTCTGGAGGAACTCTTTTCTTGCCTTTGCTTCTGGCTTTCCTTTTTCTTGCAATTATAGTAGAGGAATCATCTGAGTCAGTCCTAAACAGATCACTGTCTGAGCTTGGAGGATTATCATACACTGCATCAATCCTTTTGAGGTAATCTTTTTGTTGTTGAGACTGAGCAGAAGAAATAGCAGAAATAGCAACAGTAGCAGCAGCAATAGTAGGAAGTGGAGTAGAAGCAACACTAGCAGAAGGAGTTATGACAGCAGCAGGTTCAGAAACAGCAGCAGTAGTAACAGATGAAACTGGAAAATCAACTTCAGAAGGAGCAACAACAGCAGTAACATCAGGCTCAAAAACAAATGCCTCTGTCATATGCATGTCCTCAAAAACATCAATATCAGAACTAACAGAAACATCAATAACAGCAGTAGGAGCAGCAGCAGTAGGAGCTGTGTCAACAGCCTTGAAGGAATGTATATAAGATCTTATTAGGCTGGGGTCACATCTGGAAATAGGCACAATGGCCTTAGTAGGGTCTTCAGAATGCTGGACTGGAAGGTAGTTGAAGTACACTGAATCAAAAACTGACAATAGTGACCTGAGGTCCACTGTGATGAATGCAACTGAAGCTACTGGAGCTTGGACTGAGGATACAACAGCAGACAATCTTTCAACTTCATGAGGCATCTCCCCCTGCCTAGATGCAGTGAGAACTGGATCAAGGCACCCATAAGAAGGGATTGCCTGAGGAGGAAGAAGAGAAGAAAGCCTGGCAGTCAGTTCCTGAACTGTTTTGAGAAGGGGAGCCAAAGAGATCTCCAGCAAGAGGGATATCCTTGGAGCTATCAGCTCATATAACCTGTCTGCAAGGGCTGGAAGATCTACTTGCTCAAGAGGGACTTGAGTAGAGGTAGGGATGGATGAGGTAGAAATGAAGGTTGAAGCAGCAGGAGATGTTGGTGGAGAACCTGTGGATTGAGGAAATGATGGTTGGGAAATTGGAATTATGGAGATGGAAGAGAGTGGAATGGAAATGGATGGTGTGAAGGATGGTTGAGCAATTATGTCCTGAAGGAGTTGTTGATAAGAGGTGGATGAGGATGGTGGCTCAGGAGGGGATGAAGGAGAATCATCCATATAGGAATCATCTAACTTATTTCTGAACACCCACTTTGTTCCAATAATGGAGTGATCCTTTGGCCTTGGTACTAGTTCCCAAACTTTGTTCCTTTCAAATTGATACAACTCTTCTTGCATTGCAATGATCTAGTGTGGATCTTGCTCTACATCTTGAATGGATTGAGGTTCAATTTGAGAAAGGAAGCAAGTGTGTATCAGGTTTTGGTTGACCTGATTTCTGGTTTGCATACCAGCTGAGATGTCTCCAATCACTTGGGAGATTGAATGGTCTCTTGATGTTACTAAATCAACAGGAGATGTTTATTATTCACCAACCTGTGTTGTTGTTTCCTCTGGTGGTACAACAACTGGCTCTTCAAGAAGTTTCTCTTCAAGATGTTGAATGTCTTCTTCATCTTCACTGCTTTCCTCTTTTTTAATAATTTGTAACCTGTCCAAGTCTTCAGCAAGAGAGTGTACCTGCAAAGGTTCTATGGTAGAAGTATTCTTCTCCTTGAAAGACATGTTAGATTCATCAAAAGATATATGAACAGATTCCTCAATTTTGAAAGTTGATTTATTATATACCATATAAGCTTTACTGATCATGGAGTATCCCAGAAACACTCCTTCATCAGCTTTAGCTTGAAATTTTGCTAAGTATTTCTGCTCATTATTGTGAATGTAACAAATACAACCAAAAATTTTAAAGTAATCTACTTTAGGTTTCTTCCCTTTGAGTAATTCATAGGGAGTCTTGCCCTTTAGTTTATATATTAAACTTCTATTCAACACATAGTTGGAGGTGTTCACTGCCTCTGCCCAAAAGGATAGAGGAAGGTGAGCATCTGACAACAATGTAGTGGCAGATTCAATAAGGGTTCTATTTTTCCTTTCAGCTACCCCATTTTGTTGAGGAGTTCTAGGAGCTGAGAAAGTGTGTCTAGTCCCTTCACTCTGACAGAACTCTTGCATAAGAAGAGAATCAAACTCTGTCCCATGATCACTTCTAATCAGGGCAATGTGAGTATTGAACTCACTCTGTATGCATTTGAGAAACTCTGTCAAACACTTAAAGTTATCAGACTTCTTCCTCAGAAAGAACACTCATGTGAATCTAGAGAAGTCATCCACAACCACTAAAGTGTAAGATTTCCCTCCTAAGCTTTGTACTGTAATAGGTCCAAAAAGATCCATGTGTAACAGATACAAAATCCTAGGTGAATCACTCTTATTAAGTGACTTGAAACTATTTTTGGTTTGCTTGCCTAATTGACAAGCCCTGCAGAGTCCTTCCTTCTTGTAGGGGCCAGAAGGTAGTCTTCTAACAAGGTTGTCCTTGGATATCCTAGCAATGGTTTTAAGGTTTATATGTCCTAGTCTCTTATGCCACAATTCATTAGGTCTACTAATAGAGTTAAACAAGCCAATATCTACTTTAGTTGAAAGAAAGTCTACTAAATAGACGTTACCTTTCCTTTCACCTGTCAACACAGTTGTGTTGTCCTCTGATTTGATCTTGCATAAGGATTTGCTAAAAGTCACTTGGTAGCCTTCATCACATAGTTGACTGATGCTGATCAAGTTGTGCTTCAGTCCTTCCACATAGACTACTTTCTTGAATATGACTGTGCCAATCTGAATTGCACCATATCCTTTTGTTAGTCCAAAGTTTGAATCACCAAATATTACTTTGGGTCCAAGCTTGGATTTGAAGGATGTGAAGTTATCCTTGGTTCCTGTCATGTGCTTTGAGCACCCACTATCCAGATACCATTGTTGGTTTGATGTTGGATAGGTCTTCACCTGTACATACAACAATTTATTTGTTTTTAACCCAGTTCACCTTGGGCCTAGGTTAATAACCTTTGAATTTAGAAATAAAAGACATCCCTGGCTGACTCTTATAGCCTTCAGGATGATATTTCCTTGGAGGTATTATCCATTTAGTATAAGGGTTAAACCTTTGGGATGAAGGACCCCAAGGTTTGGAATTTGATTTACCTTTGAAAAAGTTTTCAAAGCTCTGATCTCTGCTCGACGGTCGCTGAGCTGAGTTCGACGATCTTGGGTCAGATCGTCGAGCTCCGTTCGAAGATCGACTGTGGCAGAGTTCAGGGTTTAGAGATCGTCGACCTGAGTTTGACGATTTAGCTTGAGATCGTTGATCTGCATTCGACGAACGTCTAGCTCCGTTCGACGATTTCTATTGAACTCTTGTTTTCTTGGGTAAGTCAGAATTCTTCCTAGCTACCTCTACAACTCCCTTACCTTTATCAGAGATAAATTTAATTGGGGTTGTTAGTATTATAGGTTGGCTGGATGAAGCACCCAAGCCCAGTGTACTATTGAATCTTGAGTTCACTGTGCTTGTGATGTCCATTAGCTTGATACTTCTCCCATTGAGGGATTCTTCAAGCTTTTTGGCCTCTGATAGCTCACTTTTCAGTGAGGCTATCTGCTCCCTACAACATTCCAACTCCTCAGAGAGTTTGAGGTTTTCTGATTTTAAAGTACTATATTCAAATAATTGATTTCTGAGAGAAATGATTTCCTTCTCAGATTTTAATAAATCTAAACATAGTGCTTTAAACTCACACTTAAAGTCCTCAAAATTAAAATCAAAAGAACTTATTACCTGGTCCTCTTCAGATTGAGTCTCTGATTCTGACTCTGGTTCTTCTGCATCAGAATTGTGTTGTGAGGCATTGATAGCCATCATGCAGAATTCTTTTTCTTCAGCATCATCCTCATCATCACTTGAGCTGGATGAAGCTTCAGATTCTTCTTCTGTCTCACTCCAAGTTTCAGCAACAAATCCCTTCCTTGTATGTTTGTTCTTGCTGGAGGAGGGTTTGCCATTGCTGTTCTTCTTGAAGTCTTTTTCTTTTCACCTTTCTTTCCTGTCCTTTTTGTCCTTGTTTTTGTTTTCTGGACAGTCAGGCACAATGTGGCCTGGTTTCCTGCAACCAAAGCAAATAATTTCTTTATTATTTGATTTGTCATACCTTGGCTTGTCATGCTCTCTGTATGATCTTTTCCTGAAATCCTTTCTGGTCATTTTGTAAAACCTTTTGGCCAGAAGGCTTAGCAGCTCTTCATTGGGGACCTTGTCTTCAGGCTGATCTTCAGTGGCTTTGAAAGCTATTGATTTCTCCTTTCTTATAGCTGGTGAGGCAGCCTTCTGCTCTTCTTCTCTATTCTTGATGAGCATCTCATAAGACTTGAGCTTGCCCAAGAGAGCTTCAGTTGTGATCTCATTTAGGCTTCTGGCATCCTTGATTGGCTAGATCCTTGAGTCCCAAGTGCTTGGGAAGCACATTAGGATTTTATCATTGAGCTCAGTCAATGAGATCTCCTTATCCAAAGTTTTCAGCTCATTGACTATGAGACTGAGTCTATTATACATGTCTGATACTAACTTTATTATATATGTCTGATACTGACTCAGCTTCTCATTTCTTGAAATTCTCATACTGGGTTATGAGATGAGATCTTCTATCTTTTCTCTCATCAGCAGATCCTGAGACTATCTCAGATAACTTGTCCCAGATGTCCTTTGCTGAGTTACATTCATCTACCTTTTGGAATATCTCATCAGACATAGTCTGGGCTAGAATGTTCATAGCTTTTGCATCAGCCAATTTCCATTTCTTTATTTCTGCATCTTTTCCTGAGGGAGGTGGAACAACACTTGTGCTTGTATTCTCTGGGGGTCTTGGACACACTATCAAAGCAGAATTGAAAATGTCCTCATCAATAGAGTTCATGTACAGTTTAATCCTTGTCTTCCAAAGTGCAAACCTAGATAGATTGCACACTGGAGGTCTGGTGCTAGCATAATCTTTGTTTTGGGCCATGTTTTGTGAATAAATAATTCTAATAACAAAATCAAAATAAGCATATCTAACTAGAGGGATCTTTGGGTTCAGGTGTTAGCCTGTGCAACCACTAAGATGTGGTATTTTTTAACCAACCTCGCTTTGATACCAATTGAAAGTGCAAGTTAGATCTGATATACTCTAGAGGGGGGTGAATAGAGTATGGTGATTGCTAAAAACTTTTTACAACAGTTGTTGTATTCCTAAGTGAACAGGGAAGCAAATGAACTATAACAACTATTTAATCAAAAAGCAATCACAAACCACAGCCAGAAAACAAAAGAAAGTAAGCAACCAGATGACACAAGGAGCTATAGTGGTTCCCCAATTAATCTGGGTACATCCACTCTTCTACCACCCTAGGTAGGAATCCACTGCAGGATGAGTTGATCAGGTGTCCTGGGCACCAATGAGCTTTTGATAAGGTGCTCAAAAACCAAACCAGATTTTTTGATCAGGTGTCTTGCCACCACTGAGTTTTGACAAGGTCTCAGAAACTAGCACAAACTTTTGAAGGAAGTTTGAAAAACCCTTTACAGTAGAGAGAGAGAGATGAGATGATCTTCTCTGTCAACAATCAGAGAGAAGATAGTGGATGTTGTCAAAGCTCCCCCTGAGATCTTGAGTTGTTCAGGAAGTGAAGCTTTGCAGTAGGGTGATAGGCCTTTAGAAGATTTGATCTCCAGTAAAAGATGATTTCAGCAGCAGCTGAAATGTGTGTTGTCTGGAGTCTTGAATGATGATGGCCTTTGAACACTGGAATCAAAAGGGATCTGAAAATTTCAGTATGTTGATCTCCTTTTGTGATGTGTGTTCTTGTATGAGTTCTAAGACTGTGAATATCTGCAGCTCTTTTTCTTGCTGTTATTCACTTGTTGATGATGTTCTCTGTATATTCTTCTGCAGTAGTGATAGAAAAAACTGAACTTTTATTCCTTAGATCTGAATGAATATTTCTCTGTCCAAGATAGTCGTTAGCCTGTCATAAATGACTTCCTTAACTGCATTTTGTCTTCTAGAGGAAAGTCCAATAAAAACATTCCTTTGAAAATCCCTTGAAACTTGCTCCAGATTAATTGAAACGGCTACAAGATCCTTGAAATAAATGCTGAGAATAATTCCATAACTGTCTGAATTTGAATCTTGAAAAACGTCTATCTCTCCAGAAAAATGTCGAACTGAGCTCCACTATCGTTGAACAGAGCTCAGATACTGGACTTATACTGAAGCAGAGATCGTCGATCTGAGCTCAACTATCGTCGAACTGAGCTCAGAGATAGAGAAACAAACTGGAGACAAGAACGTCGATCTGAGCTCGAAGATCGTCGAATGGAGTTCGACGACTCGTTGAAGTTGAGCTCAGAGATCGTCGAATGGAGTTCGACGATTCATCGAAGTGAGCTCAGCGATCGTCGAATGGAGTTCGACAATTCGTCATCCTGAGCTCGTCGAAATGACTTAGTCTCCTGAACTGAAATATCTGGTCTTGAGGGCAGCTTTCAAACCTAAATACTAACCCTTAGACTCAATTCTAATTGACCTTTAGATCTATACAAGGAGGTCAAAACAGATTTCCTAAAAGACATAGTGATCCTTGCCCAAATCAGTAATAGGGTGTTCCAACAGTCTCTGGCCTTGGGAGTGATCTCGGTTAGGGAATAGGTGTTGATGACGTCAAAAATTCCTTACCTTTCTCGCTCGTGGTTGAAAATCCTTCTGAGGAGACTTTGGAGGTTGCTTGTACGAAGAATAAATATCTTTCTCTGTTACAAGCCTAGAGATATAGTTGGGATTACTCTTTTCACCTTATATGTATAAGTTGGCAAGACTGATCATCTCATGTTATGTCCTTGGCATTCAGACATTAGACTCAAACTTAAGTGGTCCTTCCCTTATACCACTTATCAGAGCGACATGGTACATCTCTGGATCGACATTTTTGATCTTAAGAATCTCTATTTAGAAACGATCTATAAAATGATCCCAATTCTCATTTTCTCGTTGCATGATCTCAAATAGGGATTCCGGACCACCCTTCCTCTTTGTAGAGGTAGAAAACTTGAGCAAAAGCTCTATTCGCAGATCAGCAAAAGAAGCGATGGACTGAGGACGCAATCCATAGAACCACTCTCTCGCTTGTCCATCAAAGGACGTTACGAGGAGTTTGCACCTGGTAGCATCTGTTAGAGTCTTGAGAGCGACGACTGACTCGAAAGGTTGCAAGTGTGCGATTGGGTCAGACTCCCCAGTGTAAGTTGGTAACCGGTGCTCTCTGAAGTGAGTTGGAGTCAGTTCTTATCATACACTCTCTGTAAATGGCGATTGCTCTTCCTGCTCCCCGAACACATAAGGGAAAGGGAAAAAATGGAGCATAAGCTATAGTTGAAAAAGGAGCATAAGCTGCAGTTGAAAAAGGATCAGGAGGATAGAAAGGAAAAACTACTGCAGGAGGAGCAACTGCGGGAGCTGAAGGGTAGGAATGACTTCCCTGAAAATTAAAGAATTTTACGGGACTTCCTCGGGCAACTTCTCGAGAGAAGTTTTGACAAGCTATAAACTCGTCATTTTGATACCGCAAAGGGGCCACGGCCTGCCGTGGCAGGTAGGTGGATGGAAAGGTCGGTGGATAAACAGGAGGATAGACAGGCGGATAAACCACTGGATAGGTTTGCGGATTCCCCAATGCTGGTGTCGGGTGGACTGGAGGAACCGGCGCTGCTGCGGGTTGCACCTCTAATCGTTGCGTGATAGCAGCTAGAGTACGGTTGATTGCCTGGAACTGCTGGACGAATTCTCGAAGCGATTGATCCAAGGCTTCCCATAGAAGATCTTCACTAGTACTTGAAGGAGCGAGGTTCTCGGCAGGTTGATGATTTGACATGGATAACTGTTGGACTTCACCGTCTATTAGAAATCTGAAGGTCGCGTGTTAACTGCTAATGTAAGAAATGCGCCTCTTCGTGAGCTTGAGAGGTGTACACGTTCGATCTGGGATGTGGGGATAGGAGAGGTGATGAGGACAGTCGAGCAGCCGGTTACTTTAATAGTTAGGATTAGTGGTTGAGGCCGAGAGAAGGTAGAATAGAAAAATAGAGGCCGCTTGCAGCGGCAACAATAGAGTTCGCCCATTGCAGCTGAATGCCACTCCTGCGACGGGCTTTCCTTTGATTACAAAGCTTGAGTTACAACATGAGCTAGCTCCTTTACATGGAAAACATAAAGGGTATAAGAGAGAAGCTGGCGGCTAAAAAGAGAAATCGCCGAGACCGCGCGGGTTGAGCTCCCAGGTCGCCAGACCGTGCGGATTGACGGTCAAGGCCGTCGAGGTCGCCCTGGATGCTGAAAGAAGGGCTGAGGCGGTTTGAGCGATCTGCCCGCTGAGGAGAAGGAACTCGCTATCTCCCGGAGATAGTCGCTATCGCCCAGCCATAGCGACTTAATGCTTGAAGTCGCCGAGCTGAGTAGATGGCTATTTCTTGCTTGCTTAGCTGCAAAGGCTGTCTGCGAAGTCCGCCCGGACTGGTGGTTAGGCCGCTGGTTAATGCTGACGAATAGTAAATTATAGTCGCAGGGTTTGATGCGATGTTTTCCCCCGGTTCGTCCTCCCCAAATGAGAGGTATGAGGGTCTATTTATAGGCTCGAGGAGGTGACTCCCAAAACTGGGCTTGATGTCATCACCATTGATGGTTTGGTCGAGCTACGATTGAGTCTGTGTCATGTTATACGAGCTGAGGAGCTCGCCTGCTGTTGGGAAGAAGCGAGTCTACCAACTACTGGTGGACTGAAGTTGAATCTGCGTTGTGCTGTATGACCTGATGGAGAGTCTGTCTGCTGTTGGGTGGAGCAAGTCCACCTCCCTTAGGCGGACTTAGACCGAGTCCGCTACCTGTTGGCAGATAGTTGGTCGGGCATTGATTTTGGGCGAACTGGAGCAGGGCGCCTTCTTCTGGTCGACTTGGAGGTAGGTCGCCTTCTGCTTGGGCGAATTGAAGCATACTGGGAGAGTTGTCCACACCTATAAAAGAAAGTGTGATATAGCCTGGCGATAACCGCTATCGCCAGGCGATGGCGCGATTAACATGCGGCTTAACGGCACGACCTACTAGAGCGGGCTGAGGAGACAGTCTGAACCCCCTGCAGGGCATGTTGCTAAAATATTTCCTGAGCGAACAAACTTGGGAGTTCGCCCAAGAAGAGTTATCACCCGGCGATATCAATATCGCCAGATGATAGTGCGGTTAGAAATCCTGTTCGCACGACTAGCTGAAAGGTTGGTCGCAGACTCTCGGAATGGGATGGAGGATTCCGCAACTTGTGAGCAATCTGCCTTTGGGAGGATCGCCGATTTTTGGGTTAACAAATCTCGTAGTTAACGGTGGGGGTGCCTCATGTGGTTGGTTGTATGGATTTTATAGCATAGGCGTGGTATCACATGATAACATGCTTTTGGTGTTTAGTAGAACTTTTAATGTTTTACGGGGACGTCCCAATGTTTATATAACACCCCCATCCGTCGTATAGCATATGACAGAAGGTCCGGCCGGGGTCCGACGTCATATACTATGGACAGGTAAGGAGATTACAAGTTGTTGTCAAATTCAAGTTCAATTATAAACGCACCCTACCTCAAAGAATTCTAGCGGAAGTATTTTAAGTTATGAACTCATACATCACAAGAATGTCCACTACAATGCAGGAATGATATAAATAAACATATAACATATGTTTCGGTCGTAGCCTTATTGCAACTATTTCGGTTAACAAACATGTGGTTTAATACTCCGACACGCAGGCCAACCACACATGAAAATAGTAAATGTTCGCTTTTGGGCTTTCAAGGGCTAGCCAATTATAGCACATGGGCTTCAGCCCATTACTTCCCACTTAGCTCTCCAGCACCTGCACAAATGGCCCACCAAAATGTGGCAAACAAAGCAACGGTCAGCATTTAGCTGACCAATTTATAATGACCCCACCCCGTACTTGGGGCGGCAGTTCTCCTTCCCTGCAAGCAACAACATATATATATATATATATATATATATATATATATATATATATATATATATATATATATATATATATATATATATAGTGGCAACAACAAAGTGCATTTAAGCACCATACACCATACACGTTGGCCTAATGACCACACGCCCCGTGCACTCAGGGCACATTTTCAGTGTACCAGACCTCCTCGTGTAACACCACCATTTAGAGATCCATGTGTAATGCCCCGAAACTCAAAAGAGCGACTGGAGGCGTTTTGAGCCAAGTTTGGAACTTGGTAGGGGTCACACGGCCTGGGACACGGGCGTGTCCCAGGGGCGTGTCGTGCTTGGGTCGACAATCTGGCTGAGAGGTCGATGAAGTTGGAGTCGATGATCGTCGAGCAGCGAGCACGGCCTGGGACACGGGGGTGTCCCAAGGGCGTGTCATGCTCGGGTCGACGATCTGGCCGATAGGTCGACGAATTTGGAGTCGACGATCGTCGAGCAGCGAACACGGCCTAAGACACGGGCGTGTCCCAGGCCGTGTCCTTCACGGGATGAAGTCGGGCCGTGGCGAGGGTGATACACGGGGTGAGCACACGGGCCATGTCAGGTAGACATGGGCGTGTCAAAATGCGACATGGGCGTGTCGATTACCCGTGTCCCTTTCGGGCATTTTCAGTCCTGTGTTGTTGGAGGAACACGACACACTACACAGTCATGTACTGTATGACACGGGCATGTCAAGTTTGACACGGGCATGTCGGGTGCCCGTGTTCTTTTCGGGATGCGTCGGTTTCGACGGCGAATGGGGCACACGGTCTTGGACACGGGCATGTCACAAGCCATATTGGACCCAGGTTTTGGATTTCAAGCCCGAATCGTGGTCGTCCGTTTCCTTATTTTGGGATCTGACAGCTTGGGGCTGTTCTTGCTGGGTTTATACTAGGAATAGTGTTTTGAATCCTTCTTTTCATCCAAGCATTCTCTTTCTAAGCTTCTAGAGAGAGGGGAGAGCAAGGAAGAAGAAGGGAATTAGATCCGGCCACCGGCAGAGCTTCGGAGCTGCAAATCGCGAGCCGACTTCGGATCTAGGAAGGCGAGGACATTGTGGTGCTTTTCATCTGCATAGATTTCCATGGCGCCAAGGGAAAATGCTAGGGTAATGATTCTCATCCTAGGACATGTGAAGTCTTCTTTTCATTGCATAGTAAGCCCGCTCTCGCGAGTTTGCGGTGAGTTTGAGGCGTTCCTTCGGGTGGACAAGAATAGTTCCCATTATTTAGCATGTAGAGTCTGTATCCGAGAAATGGACATAGGCATGATGTGTGAAGCCTACCCGGATATGTTGGTCTGCATCGGTGATGTTGCATTGCATGAATGGACGGAGAAGACTCCATGCGATTGTTTGTCTTTTGGGTTTTCTACGTGGTAGATTGCAACAGGGAGCCTTGGGGACTAACTCCAAGGTGCACCCGAAAAACTGGGGAGATGCGTGATTCTGCCAACTTGGTGGCCTGAGAGCCAACTTGTACGTAACTGGGTTATGTAAAGTGTGTGATCAGATTGGGACTCAGGGAAGCTTGACCTAAGCAGACGGCTTAAGTTGACGGTGCGGTGTGAGCAATGGGTTAGGCGGAACCGTACCCGCTCTATGTGGTTCGGTTAGAGAGACCTAAGGTACGTGGTACTCACCGTTGTCATAGATGGAGGGTCTTAGGCAGTGGCCAAAAAGACCAAATGCTCACGAGATATTGCCTCCCAGGGGGTGGTGGTGAGACCGCGGACTTTGACCGGGTTCACCGAGAATGTGCCCTGAGAGCACGGGGTGTGGCCGTGCGAGCCTACGTCTGTGATGTTGTGTAATTTCTCTATATTATGGCAATGCTAATAAAGTGCAGGAAAGGAGCATCGCCGCCCCGAGTTTGGTGGTGGGGTCGTTATAATTTGGTCAGTATAGCTGACCAATGCTTTTGTTTGCCACCGTCGCGGTGGATTGTGCTTGCAGGTGCTGCGGAGCTAAGTGGTAAATAACGGGCAAAAGCCCTTGTTGCTGAGCTGGCCCTCGAAGGCCTAATTTGAGTGCTTACTTGTTTTATTCATGTGTGACCGGCCTGTGTGCCAAGGTTTGGAAAAACACTATAATTTTGAGTAAACAATTGTAAGGCCTTAAGGTCATTGTGCTTGTGTATTGTACGTTCATTCCTATTGGGTTTTGTTGTGGACATTCATGCTTATGCTGGGTTCTTTGTTTTGCAACCTTTTAAATTGCTTCCGCTAGAATTTACTCTGTGTAGGACGTTGATTCTTAGTTGGATGGTTTCCATTGAGTAACCTTCCGGTCTGTCTGTGGTATATGGCGTCGGGCCCCGGCCGGACCTACTGTTATATGCTATGTGACGGATAGGGGGTGTTATAATTTGGTATCAGACTACTGATTTCGGTCACCATAAATGAATTCGTGGGCGAATTCTTTTAAGAGGTGGTAAGCACATGTGTGTGCATCATCGTTATAACATAAAATAACCCATGAATGTCCACTTAGGAATGAAAATACACATGTTTGGGGAACCTACACGTTCCTATAATTGCTTTTTGCAATTTTGTTTGGTCGCTTAACGGTGTTTTGTACGACTATAGGTGACCAGGAGTGGTGTAGGGCCGTCGGAACGTCCAATTTCTGAGGATTATAGTGCACCCAATGACGTGCTTGAGACCCCTCCTTCGTTTGAAACCATAAGAAGGATCGTTGAAGTGGTATTCGCTGTGACTAATGCACAGCAGGGAAGTAATGTGCAACCCTTTGTCCCTGAGATGGCTTTTGTAACGCCCCGAAACACAAAAGAGCGACGGGAGGCGTTTTGAGCCAAGTTTGGAATTTGGCAGGGGGCACACGGCCTGTGACACAGGCGTGTCCCAGGGCGTGTCGAGCTTGGGTCATCGACCTGGTCGTGTGGATGACGAAATTTGGAGTCGACGATCGTCGAGCAGCGAACACGGCCTGGGACACAGGCGTGTCATAGGCCGTGTGTGTCTCGGGTGGTTGGCCGATTTTATTCACAGGTGAAACACGGTCTGGAATCCCATGCGTGTTCAGTGGTGACATGGCCGTGTCAAATGGGACACAGGCGTGTCCAATACCCGTGTGTGTCTCGGGTCATTGCTAGCCTATGTCGATGGAGGAACACGTCCGGGAACACGGCCCTGTACTGGATGACACAGGCATGTCAGGTCAAACATGGGCGTGTCGGGTGCCCGTGTAATTTTCGAGATGCGTCGATTTCGATGGTGTATGAGGGACACGACCCTGGACACGGGCGTGTCACAGGCCGTGTTCGGCCCAGATTTTGCATTTCAGGCTCGAATCGTGGACGTTCGTTTCTTTATTTTGGGATCCGACGGCTGGGGGTTGTTCCTGATGGGATATACCCGGGATTAGATTTAGAAAACCCTCATTTCACTTGGGTATTCTCTTTCTAAAGCCTAGAGAGAGGGGAGAGCAAAAGAGGAAGAAGAAGCTTAGATCCGATCACCGGCGGAGCTTCGGAGCTCCAAATCGCAAACCGACTTCGGATCTACGGAGGCAATGAGAGTGTGGTGCTTTTCATCTTCTTACATTTCCATGGCGCCTAGGAAAAATGCTAGGGTAATGATTCTCTACTTGAGCATGTGAAGCTCTACTTCTTTTACATAGGGAAGCCCGCTCTCGCGAGTTTGCGGTGAGTTTGAGGTGTTCCTTCGGGTAGACATGAATAGTCCCCATTGTGTACATGTAGAGTCCGTAATCGAGAACGGACATAAGCATGATGTGTGAAGCCTACCTAGACAAGTTGGTCTAGTTCGGTGATGTTGTATTGCATAAGGGCCGGAGAAGACTCTGTGCGAATGGTTGTTTTTCGGGTTTTTTACGTGGTAGATTGCAACAGGGAGCCTTGGGGATTAACTCTAAGGTGCACCCGGAAACTGGGCAGATGCGTGATTATGCCAACATGGTGGCATGGGAGCCAACTTGAACATAACCGGGTTATATGAAGTGTGTAACGGAAACGGGACTCGGAGAAGTTTGACCCGCGCATATAGCTTAAATTGTCGTTGCAATGTGAGAATGGGTTAGGCGGAGCCGTACCCGTTCTATGTCGTTCGGTTGGATCCGTTGGAATAGATGAGGGTCTTAGGCGGTCTATGTCTTAAAATGACGTGACCAATGCCTGGAAGACAAATGCTCATAGTTTGGCCATCAAAGTGGCGATGGTGGGACCGAAATGTCTATGGCTTTAATTGTCGTGACATTGAGGAGTTCACCGAGAATGTGCCTTGAGTGCACGGGGCGTGTGGTCGTGCGTGCTAACACCTGTGACGAAATGTATATATATACTGCTTGGTTTTGCTAATAAAGTGCAGGGAAGGAGCATCACCGCCCCGAGTTGGGGGCGGGATCGTTATAATTTGGTCAGCATTGCTGACCATTGCTTTGGTTTTCCACCGTTGCGATGGATTATGCTTGTCGGTACTGCGGAGCCGAGCGGTAAATAGCAGGCTAAAGCCCAAGTTACTGTGCTGGCCCTCGAAGGCCTAATGCTTAGTGTTTTTTTTTATTCATGTATGGTCGGCCTGCGTGCCGAGGTTTGGAAAACACTTTTATTTGAGTAAACTATTGTAAGGCCTTAAGTCCATTGTACTTATGTATTTGTACATTCATTCCGTGGTTTGTTAGTGGACATTCATGCTAGTGTTGGGTTCTTTATTAATGCAACTATTATAATTGCTTCCACTAGAATGCTCTGTGTATGACGTTGATATTAGTTGGATGGTTTCCATTGAGGAACCGCCCGATCTGTCAGTGGTATATGGCGTCGGGCCCCGACTGGACCTACTGATATATGCTATGCGACGGATAGGGGGTGTTACAATTTGGTATCAGACTACTGGTTTCAGTCAGGCTTAAATGAATTCGTGGGAGAATTCTTTTAAGGGGTGGTGAGTACATGTGTGTGCGTCATCGTTATAACAGCAAAAGAACCCATGAATGTCCACTTAGGAATGAAAATACACATGTTTGAGGAACATGCGCGTTCCTATAATTGCTTTTTGCAATTTTGTTTGGTCGCTTAACGGTGTTTTGTACAACTATAGGTGACCAGAAGCGGTGTTGGGCCGTCAGAACGCCGAGTTTCTGAGGCTAGTAGTGCACCAAACGATGCTCTTGCAACACCTCCCTCGGCTAAAACCATACAATTGGTTGCCGAAGCAGTATTTGCCATGATCAATGCGCAACATGCAAGGTAGATGCAACAACCCTCTCCCACGATGGAGTAGGTACAACTTCAAAGGGATGGGCCAAGAAGATTGGAGCAGGTTGTGTTGGAACCGTTGGAGCCGAGGAGGGAAACCGAGAGATAGCTCAAACATGTTATGAGCTTCAATCCTCCTGTGTTCTCGGGGTTGGGAACCCCATCCCAAGATGAAGATTGGCTCTCTCGAGTGAAGAGAGTCTTGACATCGACGGAGACGGAGGAGTGGCAGATGACCACTATAGCTACGTTCCTGTTGGATGGAGATGCCAGACTGTGGTTGGAGGGTTTGGAGCTGCATATTTTGAGAGGAAGACAACTTACAGACGTTTCGATGGAAGAGTTCTCGAGACTGTTCTTGTCTAGGTACCTCCCTTCGATGCAGAGGATAGCTTTGGAGAATGAGTTCCAGAGGTTGGTACAAGGAGAGAGTAGCGTGGATGAGTATCTCCACGAGTTTACTCAGTTGGGTCGGTATGCTAGCTCTACGTTCGCGGATGAGGAGCGTAAGACCAACCATTTCTACGAAGGTCTGAGAGATGACTTGAGGCTACTGCTCTCGGGGTCGATGATGCGAGGCTTCTTGTCCCCGGTCAACACGGCCCGGTCCTTGGAGAAGGACATGAAGAATGTTCAAGCAAAGAAAAGCTTGGGTGATAAGAAGACTGAATTCAAAGTGTCGACTACTTAAAAGTCAGGTTATCGTAGGTTCTACAAGAAGGCTAGGACTTCGGGTCCAGCCCCCTCTTCTGGTACTTCTGGGGCGACTACAGGTCGTACCCCGAGTGCATGTTTTACTTGTGGAAAACCGGGGCACTTTGCCTGGGATTGCTGGAGCGGATGTCCCAAGTCCGAGAGGAAGTCGGGAGCCACTTATGAAGAGAAGGGCAAGGCAGTGGAGTCAACCGCATCCCATTATGCTCCGGCTCAACCAAGGGTTTATAATCTTGGCCAACAAGAGACCATTAAACAAGCGGATGTGTTGACAGGTATGGTTTAAATTTATAGCAAGTCAAATTGTTTTACACTTGTTATGTACGTGTTACCTTACCACTGCTTGTTTAGGATTTGTGAGAATCTGGCAAGAGCACTCTTTGATACGGGAGCTTCACACTCCTTCTTGTCCGAAGGATTCATATCGCACATCGGAGTACCTTCTTCGATGGTAAAGGACAAGTTGAATGTGTTATTACCGAATGAGTGTTCGATGCGCGCGGATAAAATCTGCGTCATTAAGATTCACATTGGGAGTCAAGAGTTTGAGCTGCAAGCGTCATTACTACTGCTGGTGTAGTTCGACGTTATATTTGGCATGGACTGGCTCTCAGAGCAGCAAGCCTATATTGATTGCGGTCGCAAGGAAGTCAAGTTGGGAATAGGTCATGAGACGACTTTTACGGGCTTGAAAGGGTCGAGCAAGACGTTGATGTCTGCCCTTCAGGTGGTGAAGGCGGTTCGTGCTAGAGCAGAGCTATTCTTTACGCAAGTGGAGGTTGCATAGCCAAAGCCTACGGTGGATAGTATTTCAGTGGTATCAGAGTACCCTGATGTGTTCCCTGGTGATCTTCCTGGAGCCCCACCGCAGCGGGAGATAGATTTCAAGATTGAGCTGGTGCCAGGTACGAAGCCTGTGTCACGATCTCCGTATCGGCTAGCGTCTAAGGAAATGGCGGAGCCGAAGGTTCAACTTCAGGAGTTGTTTGAGCAATGTTACATGCGTCCAAGTTCTTCGCCTTGGAGCGCACCGGTCCTCTTTGTTAAGAAAAAGGATGGAAGCTTGAGACTATGAATAGATTATCGGCGTGCAGACAGCTACTTGGGCGGTTAGCTTTGCAGGTTGATGTCGAGAGAGGAGAGAAGAAGAGAGGAGGGGCCGCTAGCAGCGGCAACAACAGACTTCGCCCGCCGCGGCTTGAATGGCACTCTTGCGACGGACTTTTCCTTTAATCAAGAAGAATAATTACAACTTGCCATTACACTTTTACAAGAGAAAGCAATAAAGGGTACAATAGGAGAAGTTGGCAACGAGGGAAGGAGTTTCCAGAGACTAAGTAAAAGAGACTGCCAGCAGCTGTGGAGGACTGGGAGGACTGGGAAACTGAGTCCGTAGACCTTGCTTGATCAACTGTGGAGGACTGGGAGGACTAAGAAATTGAGTCCGCAGACCCTGCTTGATCAACTATGGAGGACTGAGAGGACTGAGAAATTTGAGTCCGCGGACCTTAATCAAGCTGGCAGTTCTCCTCTCACCCTCGTGCCACCATCCTAAATGAGAGGCATTGGGGGCTATTTATAGGCCCGGGGTGGTAATGGTCTTGGTAACATCACCACCGGCGAGGCGGTGAGTTATGCGAGTACAAATGTTGAGTCCGCGGAGTCCGCGATAGGCCGCGCGATCTGGGACTTGCTGCTTGAACTGGCTGCTGCTAGCGACCTGGCCACAGGAGGCCGCCCAGGCGGGCGGCCTGGGTGGGCAGCGGTAGGAGGCCGCGTCCCTGGCGAGATGGAGGCCCCCTACTGGGCGGCTTCGGTGGATAGCGACTGGAGGCCGCACCCCTTGGGCGAACCGAGGAGCCGGCCTGAGGAGTAGGCTACCTTCATGGGGGAAAACTGATGGCGAGCTGGAGAATGAGCTTGCCGAGCCCGCGACGGTTGCGTTGGTCTAGGGTTGACGCCGATTGGGCGACCTGGCGGTCTGAAGGAGTAGATCACGTAGATCGTCCTTGTTACCTCTTATTGCCTCCTGCAAGGAATAATTATGCACGGTTAGCAGGCCTAACCGCGTGGCCTGCGAGGGTGAGCTTTGGCAGCGGCCCGCCATCCCGCAGGGCACGCAGTGGCCATACGACTGGGGCGGTTTGATCGGGGAAACCGTCCTAACCGCACGGCCTGAGCGAATAGGAGCTTCTATCCGCCTGGCCCAAAAAGGAGGGCCGATGCAGATCGTGACCCTCGGGGGGAACCCCTGAGTGGGTTGCGACTTGCAAGTTAGACACCTTAGGAGGGATCGCCGATTTTTTGGGGTTAACATAATCCCCGCACTTTTTGAAGTTCCGAAGCTTCGGAACTTCGAAAAAGTAGGAGACCCACGAAAATCGTGATCCTCCCCTCGGAAATTAGGAGAGAAAAACTAGAGACTAGGAGAGATAGAACCCGATGACTCTCCTCAGAAAAATCTTTCAATGTCTATCTTTTACTAGTGAAGAAAAAGTCAATGCAGGAAAAAGGAGGTACATCTTATGTATACCTGAGTTGTTTTGGTAAATGAGGAAAACGGGTAACTGTCTTCCACTAAGCTCTGCAAAATTACATCTTATCTGAAGGGGACTTGCTAATATCTGCTAGTCTCTGCAAAAGTAGAGTGAGCAAGCAGATATGACGGAAAATTAAGTTGCAAGTACATGAAGGGGACTTGCTAATATTTTCTAGTCTCTGCAAAAATAAAGTGAGCAAGCAGATATAAAAGAAGATTAAGTTGCAAGTACCTGAAGGGGACTTGCTAAAATCTGCTAGTCTCTGCAAAAGTAGAGCAATCAGATATGAAAGAAGATTAAGCTGCAAGTACCTGAAGGGGAATTGCTAATATCTGCTAGTTTCGGGAGAGAGCCTGCGAAAGTTGATTGTTGATAGGATAAGATATGATATAAGAGATATCCAACAAACTTTGCTATTAACTGAATAGAGATAAAAGTGCGATAATGATCGTCTCGCGTGATCAGATATAATGTCAACATGAAATCCAGATCAGCAAGTCATCTGAATTTAAACTTATGATGGCATGGCTTGTCAATTAAGAATCATATACTCTGAATAAATGATTTGTGCCAGAAATATCCGATAAGAGTAGTAGAGAATTTGTAGAACATCATCCGATAGAGCTTCACATAAGCAATGCATATAAGACGATCATAAGACAAATAGATATTGCAGATCCTTAGAACAGGTTGGATTTAACCTGTTAACCTGTAAGAAGGCAAAAAGAGAAAAGAGGGCTACACCCCGAGGATGAGCTAAAAAAGGTTGAATGCTGCCGCAGGAGAGCACCCGTGGGCCTTATGCATCACTTGCCAAAAAGTCATCCAGGGTGTAGTCCTACCCAAAGCGAGTTGGTCGCGCACCCTTTAGAAGGGCATAGATGGTAAACAAGCACAAGCAAGGAAATTCTTGTGGAGGAATTGACTGATACACTGCTCTCTTGCCTCGGGTTAGAAGCATCGTTGTTCAATTAGACTAGTTATGCCAAGTGGCCTATTGCTTGCCTGCAGATTGATCAACGAAGTTGTGGGTCCCGTGAAGGCACGGATTGAGAGTACCAACGAGTGTTCGACCGTCACAGTTGTGAGATGATCGAAGAGACAAGGCTACATTTTATCGCCATTGATTGTCAAGCAAAGATCATCGTAACTGTAACGTATCCCTTAGCGAAGCGTAGCAGAGCTAACACATGGGTCCACCCTGGAAACACACTCTATATCAGATGTCGGCTAGGATCTGAAGTCCTGTCATCCTCCGCACAAGAATTGAATGGCCCCCACTGCACATATGCGAAAACTCCCCGCTATATGTGGTCATTGTGGTCTTACGCCAGATAACAACCTCGAGGGGGCCCTAAGCAAGACTTGACGATATCTCGTTGGTTCAGTGATCTCTTTGGCAAAGAGAAAAAGTAAAGGAGAAGCATTACAAAAAGGGAACTGTGTCCGTACGGGATCTCTGACGTAAACTTTATTGATATGAAACAAAAGAACACTTAGGAGTGTTGAAAAGAGTGTTTGAAAATGTGCAAAATATAGTAAGAGTAACCGTTATTGGTTGCGAGGGACTTTGAGGACTGCCATGTCCTTTTTGCTTTTGAATAGGTCTCAAAGGGCGCCCACGTCATTGACATCGAGGGTCTCGCCTATATCGAGGCCATGATACATGTTGATTTGATTTACTCCCTTTGAGCTGCAAGGAATGTCTGCCACTTCTTTGCTTTTTGAAGTTGATGGATCAGAGTTGTCATCCTTTGGGAACAGACCGTGCATCTTACCCTGCCTCAACAATTTTTTCACCAGTTGACGAAGCGCTCGACAGTTTTCAGTCAAATGCCTGCTTTCTTTGTGGAACCCGCAAAATGGATCTGAATCTTTTGATTTTTGATTTGTCGGTTGGTAAGGCCTTTTGGAATTTGCCCTATCGTTCATGATTTGGCATACTTCTAACATGGCTTCATCAAGTCCAGAGTATGACAAGTCATCATCCTGTGGTTGATGAACCGAAGCTATTTGCGGAGGTGGGGCTGGTGGTAGCAATCATTCTTGGACACGATCCTGGCCCGATAAGAGGTGTTGATGATGATGCTGGAATCTTTTTGTCTTTCTTGAGTGGGATGAAAAGTCTTTCCGAGGAGACCTCGGATGTTGCTTGTAAGAAGAAGGATTTTTCTCCGACACAAGCCTGGAGATGAAGTTGGGGTTGCACTTCTCACCGCGGATGTATGAGTTGGCTAAGGCAACTAGCTCTTGATATGTCTTTGGTGCTCGGACATTGTCCTCAAACTTGAGAGGTCCTTCACGCAAACCATTAATGAGAGCCACTCGATATATCTCCTGGTCGACGATCTCAATGTCCAATATTTCTCTCTGAAAACGATCCACAAAATGAGACCAAGTCTCATTCTCTCGCTGCCTGATTTCAAAGAGGGCTTCTGGACCGCCCTTCCTCTTTGAAGAGGTGGAAAATCTGAGCAAAAACTCTCTTCGCAACTCAGTGAAGGAAGAGATGGACTGAGGATGTAGTCTATAGAACCAATCCCTCACTTGCCCATCGAAGGATGTCACAAAGAGCTTGCACTTAATTTCATCTGAGAGGGTCCTGAGAGCTATGGCTGATTCGAATGCTTGAAGATATTTGACTGGATCAATCTCTCCAATATAGACGGGTAACCGAGGCTCTCTGAAATTGACTGGAGTTGGTTTTTACCGAACATTCTCTGTAAACGGCGATGGCTCTCCTTGCTCTACTGTATAAGGAAGATAAGGAGCATGAGCAGTAGCTGCAAAAGAAGCAGGAGGATAGAAAGGAAAATTTGTTGCGGGAGGTGCAAAGGCAGTAGCTGAAGAAAAGGGATGACTTCCCTGAAAATTCAAAAATCTAGCCGGACTTCCCCGGGCAGCTTCCCGGAAGAAGTTTTGACTAGCTGCAAACTCATCATCCTGAGATCGCAAAGGAGCTGCAGGCCCTTGTGGAAAGGTTGGGGTGTAAAGAGGACGATAGACCGGCGCATAAGCCGGTGGATAGACTTGAGGAGTCTCGGATGCTGGTGCTGGATTGATTGGAAGAGCTGGCGCTGCTGAAGATTGAGCGGCCAGTTACTACGTGATAGCTGCTACGGTACGGTTGATAGCTTGAAACTGTTGGGCAGTTTCTCTGCGAGATTGCTCTAAGGCCTCCCAAAGAGAATCATCACTGGGACTTGGAGCAAGATTCTCGGCTGGTTGATGGTCTGACATGAGTAACCACTGCTTTCACTACCTGATCGAGATCTGAAGGTCGCGTGTTAACTGTTGACGCAAGAAATGCGCCCTCAAGTTAACGGGTTGTTCGATCTCACAAGCTAATGTGAAGAAGAGGAAGGGCTGCGGGAATAGAAGAGAGGTCTGCTGAGAGCAGCCGGGAAAGTTGCTGATCAATAGAGAAGCTTGCCTAATCAGGAAGGGAGAAGCTTGCTAGAGTAGAGAAGAAGCTTGCTTGAGCGGAGGGGGAACTTGCTCAAGCAGAGAAGAGGCTTGCTTGAGCGGAGAAAAAGCTTGATCAAGCAAAGAAGAGGCTTGCTTGAGCAGAGGAGAAACTTGGTCAGGTACTGTCGAGCAGACAGCTAATTTGGCGGTTAGCTTTGCAGGTTGATGCCGAGAGAGGAGAGAAGAAGAGAGGAGGGGCCGCTAACAGCGACAACATCAGACTTCGCCCGCCGCGGCTTGAATGTCACTCTTGCGACGAGCTTTTCTTTTAATCAAGAAGCAAAATTACAACTTGCCATTACACTTTTACAAGAGAAAGCAATAAAGGGTACTGTTGGAACACCCTATTACTGATTTGGGCAAGGATCAATATTTCCTTTAGGAAATTTGTTTTGACCTCCTTGTATAGATCTAAAGGTCAATTAGTTTGAGTCTAAGGGTTAGTATTTAGGTTTGAAAGCTACCCTCAAGACCCTCAAGACCAGATATTTCAGCTCAGGAGACTAAGTCATTTTGTCGAGCTCAGGTCGACGAATCGTCGAACTCCATTCGACGATCTCTGAGCTCACTTCGACGAATCGTCGAACTCCATTCGACAATCTCTGAGCTCACTTCGACGAATCGTCGAACTCCATTCGATGATCTCTGAGCTCAACTTCAACGAGTCGTCGAACTCCATTCGACGATCTTCGAGCTCAGATCGGCGTTCTTGTATCTAGTTTGTTTCCCTATATCTGAGCTCAGTTCGATGATAGTTGAGCTCAGATCGACGCTTTCTGCTTCAGTCTAAGTCCAGTCGCTGAGCCCAGTTCAACGATAGTGGAGCTCAGGTCGACGTTTTTCTGGAGAGATCGACGTTTTTCAAGATTCAAATTCAGGCAGTTATGAAATTATTCCCAGCATTTATTTCAAGGATCATGTAGCCATTTCAATTAATCTGGAGCAAGTTTCAAGGAAATTTTAAAGGAATGTTTTATTAGACTTTCCTCCAGAAGACAAAATGCATTTAAGGAAGTCATTTATGACAGGCTAACGACTATCTTGGACAGAGAATTATTCTATTCAGATTTAAGGAATAAAAGAATTATTCATATTCTGCTGAAAAATACACAAGAACACAACAATCAGACAATAATAACAAGAACAAGAAAGAGAAAGAGTTGCAGATATTCACAGTCATATAATTCATACAGGAACACACATCACTAAAGGAGATCAACATTCTGAAATTTCTATATCCCTCTTGATTCCAGTGTTCAAAGGCCATTATCATTCAAGACTCCAGACACCACACATTTCAGCTGCTGCTGGAATCATCTTTTGCTGGAGACCCAATTTTCTGAAGGCCTATCACCCTACTGCAAAGCTTCACTTCCTGAACAACTCAAGATCTCAGGGGGAGCTTTGACAACATTCACTATCTTCTCTCTGATTGTTGACAGAGAAGATCATCTCACCTCTCTCTCTCTCTCTTTGCTGTAAAGGGTTTATCAAACTCCCTTCAAAAGTTTGTGTTGGTTTCTGAGACCTTATCAAAACTCAGTGGTGGCAAGACACCAGATCAAAAAATCTAGTTTGGTTTTTGAGCACCTTATCAAAAGATCATTGGTGCCCAGGACACCTGATCAACTCATTCTGCAGTGGATTCCTACCTAGGGTGGTAGAAGAGTGGATGTACCCAGATTGGTTGGGGAACCACTATAGCTCCTTGTGTCATCTGGTTGCTTATTTTCTTCTGTTTTCTGGCTGTGGTTTGTGATTGTTTTGTGATTGCTTTATAATTAGATAGTTGTTGTATTTGCTTTATTTCATTTGCTTCCCTGTTCACTTAGGAATACAACAAGAGTTGTAAAAGTTTTTAGTAAGCATCATACTCTATTCACCCCCCCCTCTAGAGTATATCAGATCTAACCTGCACTTTCAATTGGTATCAAAGCGAGGTTGGTTAAAATACTAGACCCTGCATGTTGGTTAAAATACCACACCTTATTGGTTGCACATGCTAACACCTGAACCCAAAAATCCCTCTAGTTAGATCTGCTTGTTTTAAGTTTCTTAGTAGAATTATTTCATCACAGAACATGGCCCAAAATAAAGATTATGCTAGCACCAGACCTCCAGTGTGCAATCTATCTAAGTTTGCACTTTGGAAGGCAAGAATTAGATTGTACATGAACTCTATTGATGAAGATATTTTTAATTCTGTTTTGACAATGTGTCCAAGACCCCCAGAAAATACAATTACAAGTGTTGTTTCACCTCCATTAGGAACAGATGCAGAAATCAAGAAATGGAAAGTGGCAGATGCTAAGGCAATGAATATTTTAGCCCAGACTATGTTTGATGAAAAATTTCAAAAAGTAGTTAAATGCAACTCAGCAAAGGACATCTGGGACAAGTTATCTGAGATAGTCTCAGGATCTGCTGATGAGAGAAAGATAGAAGATCTCATCTCATAACCCAGTATGAGAACTTCAAGAAAGGAGAAGCTGAGTCAGTAGCAGATATGTATAATAGACTCAGTCTTATAGTCAATGAGCTAAAAACATTGGACAAAGAGATCTCATTGACTGAGCTCAATGATAAAATCCTAATGTGCTTCCCAAGCACTTGGGACTCAAGGATCTGGCCAATCAAGGATGCCAGAAGCCTAAATGAGATCACAACTGAAACTCTCTTGGGCAAGCTCAAGTCTTATGAGCTGCTCATCAAGAATAGAGAAGAAGAGCAGAAGGCTACCTCACCAGTTATAAGAAAAGAAAAATCAATAGCATTCAAAGCTATTGAAGATCAGCCTGAAGACAAGGTCACTGGCAATGAAGACCTGCTAAGACTAGTGGCCAAAAGATTTTACAAAATAGCCAGGAAAGATTTCAGGAAAATATCATCCAGAGGGCATGACAAGCCAAGGTATGATAAATCAAATAACAAAGAGATTATTTGCTTTGGATGCAGGAAACCAGGTCACATTGTGCCTGACTGTCCAGAAAATAAAACAATGACAAGAAGGACAGGAGAGAAAGGAGAAAAGAAAAGGACTTCAAGAAAAATAGCAATGACAAACCCTCCTCTAGCAAGAATAAAAATACAAGGAAGGGGTTTGTTGCTGAAACTTGGAGTGAGACAGAAGAAGAATCTGAAGCTTCATCCAGCTCAAGTGATGATGAAGATGATGCTGATGAAAAAGAATTCAGCATGATGGCTATCAATGCCTCACAACAAAATTCTGATGCAGAAGAATCAGAGTCAGAATCAGAGACTCAATCTGAAGAGGACCAGGTAATAAGTTCTTTTGATTTTAATTCTGAGGACTTCAAGTGTGAGTTTAAAGCACTGTGTTTAGATTTATTATAATCTGAGAAGGAAATCATTTCTCTCAGAAACCAGCTATCTGAACACAGCACTTTAAAATCAGAAAACCTCAAACTCTCTGAGGAGTTATAATGTTATAGGGAGCAGATAGCTTCACTGAAAAGTGAGCTATCAGAGGCCAAAATGTTTGAAGAATCCCTCAATGGGAGAAGTATCAAACTAATGGACATCACAAGTACAGTGAACTCAAGATTCAATAGTACACTGGGCTTGGGTGCCTCATCTAGCCAACCCATATTATTAACAACCCCAATCAAATTTATCTCTGATAAAGGCAAGGGAGTTGTAGAGGTGGCTAGGAAGAATTCTGATTTAAATAAGAAAATAAAGGTTCAACAGAAAACGTCGAACGGAGCTCGATGATCGTCGAACGGAGCTCAATGATCTTAGGCTAAATCGTCGAACTCAGGTCGACGATTTCTGAACCCTGAACTCTGCCACAGTCAATCTTCGAACGGAGCTCGACGATCTGACCCAAGATCGTCGAACTCAGCTCAGAGATCGTCGAACAGAGCTCAGAGTTTTGAAAACTCTTTCAAAGGCAAATCAAAGTTCAATCCTAGAGGTTCTACATCTCAGAGGTTTAAACCTTATACTGAATGGATAATACCTCCTAGGAGATATCATCCTGAAGGCTATAAGAGTCAACCAGAGATGTCGTTTATTTCTGAATTCAAAGGTTATCAACCTAGGCCGAAGGTAAACTGGGTCAAAAACAAATAAATTGTTTTATGTGCAGGTGAAGACCTATCCAACATCAAACTAGCAATGGTATCTGGATAGTGGGTGCTCAAAGCACATGACAAGAAACAAGGAGAACTTCACTTCCTTCAAAGCCAAGCTTGGACCCAAAGTAATATTTGGTGACTCAAACTTTGGACTAACAAAAGGATATGGTGAAGTCCAGATTTGCACAGTCACTTTCAAGAAAGTAGCCTATATGGAAGGACTGAAGCACAACTTGATCAGTATCAGTCAACTGTGTGATGAAGTCTATCAAGTTACTTTCAGCAAATCCTCATGCAAGATCAAGTCAGAGGACAACACAACTGTGTTGACATGTAAAAGGAAAGGTAACATCTATCTTGTAGATTTTCTTTCAACCAAGGTAGATATATGCTTGTTCAACTCTATTTGTAGACCTAATGAATTATGACATAAGAGATTAGGACATATAAACCTTAGAACTATTACTAGGCTATCCAAGGACAACCTTGTTAGAGGACTACCTTCTAGCCCGTACAAGAAGGAAGGACTTTGCAGGGCTTGTCAATTAGGCAAGCAAACCAAAAATACTTTCAATTCACTTAATAAGAGTGATTCACCTAGGATTTTGTATCTGTTACACATGGATCTCTTTGGACCCATTACAGTACAAAGCTTAGGAGGGAAATCTTATATTTTAGTGGTTGTAGATGACTTCTCTAGATTCACATGGGTGTTCTTTCTGAGGAAGAAGTCTAATAACTTTAAGTGTTTGACAGAGTTTCTCAAATGCATACAGAGTGAGTTCAATACTCACATTGCCCTGATCAGAAGTGATCATGGGACAGAGTTTGATTCTCTTCTTATGCAAGAGTTCTGTCAAAGTGAAGGGATCAGACACACTTTCTCAGCTCCTAGAACTGCTCAACAAAATGGGGTAGCTGAAAGGAAAAATAGAACCCTTATTGAATCTGCTACTGTATTGTTGTCAGATGCTCATCTTCCTCTATCTTTTTGGGCAGAGGCAGTGAACACCTGCAACTATGTGTTGAATAGAAGTTTAATACATAAACTGAAGTGCAAGACTCCCTATTAATTACTCAAAGGGAAGAAACCTAAAGTAGATTATTTCAAAATCTTTGGTTGTATTTGCTACATTCATAATAATGACAAGAAATACTTAGCAAAATTTCAAGCTAAAGCTGATGAAGGAGTGTTTATGGGATACTCCATGATCAGTAAAGCTTATAGGGTATATAATAAATCTACTCTCAAAGTTAAAGAATCTGTTCATATATCTTTTGATGAATCTAACATGTCTTTCAAGGAGAAGAATACTTCTACCATAGAACTTTTGCAGGTACACTCTCTTGTTGAAGACTTGGACATGTTACAAATTATTCAAAAAGATGAAAGCAGTGAAGATGAAGAAGTCATTCAACATCTTGAAGAGAATCTTCTTGAAGAGCCAGTTGTTGTACCACAAGAGGAAACAACAACACAGGTTGGTGAACAATCAACATCTCCTGTTGATTTAGTAACATCAAGAGACCATCCAATCTCCTAAGTGATTGGAGACATATTAGCTGGTGTGCAAACCAGAAATCAGGTCAACCAAAACCTGATGCACACTTGCTTTCTTTCTCAAATTGAACCTCAATCCATTCAAGATGCAGAGCAAGATCCACACTGGATCATTGCAATGCAAGAGGAGTTGCATCAATTTGAAAGGAACAAAGTTTGGGAACTAGTGCCAAGGCCAAAGGATCACTCCATTGTTGGAACAAAATGGGTGTTCAGAAATAAATTGGATGATCAAGGAGTCATTGTAAGGAACAAGGCAAGACTAGTTGCTCAAAGATACTCTCAAGAAGAAGGGATAGACTATGACCAGACCTTTGCACCAGTTGCAAGGTTAGAGGCCATAAGAATCTTCTTAGCATATGCAGCACACAAAGGATTCAAAGTATACCAGATGGATGTAAAGAGTGCTTTTCTCAATGGAGATATCAAAGAAGAAGTCTATGTCAGACAACCCTCAGGTTTTATCTCTTCAACTTATCCTGATCATATTTTCAAATTGCATAAAGCATTATATGGTCTAAAGCAAGCTCCTAGAGCATGGTATGAAACCTTAGCATGCTTTCTTCTGAAAAATGATTTTATAAGGGGTAGAGTAGACCAAACTCTTTTTATTAGAACCCATAAGTCTCATACCCTACTAGTACAAATCTATGTTGATGATATTATATTTGGTTCTACTGATTCAAATTTGTGCAGAAGGTTTTCCAACCTAATGCATTCTAAATTTGAAATGAGTAGCATGGGTGAGCTATCCTTCTTTCTAGGATTGCAAATCAAACAACATGCTGAAGGCATATTTATTTCTCAAACCAAGTATGCAAAAGAATTGGTTAATAAATTTGGTATGTCTGAAGCATCATGTATGAAAACACCTATGCCTACTAATGCTGTATTAGATGCTGATGAACATGGGAAACCTGTTGATCAGATAATATATAGAGCAATGATTGGCTCTTTATTGTACCTTACAGCTAGTAGACCTGACATAATGTTTGCTACATGCATATGTGCTAGATTCCAAGTGAGCCATAGAGTCACACTTAACCTTAGTAAAAAGGATTCTTAGGTATGTAAAAAGTTGTCCAAATCTTGGTCTCTGGTATCCAAAAGATTCAGCATTTGACTTAACTGGATTTTCAGATGCTGATTATGCTGGATGCAGAATAGATAGGAAAATCACCAGTGGAACTTGCCAGTTTCTTGGTGACAGACTTGTCTCCTGGTTTTGCAAGAAACAAACATCTGTGTCAACTTCAACTGCTGAAGCTGAATATATGGCTGCAGGTAGTTATTGTTAACAAATCTTGTGGATTCAAAATCAGCTCCTAGACTATGGCTACAACTTAGAGAAGTCTAAAATATTTTGTGATAATACTAGTTCTATTTCCATAGCACAAAATCCAGTCCTCCATAGTAGGACAAAACATATAGAAATTAGGCATCACTTTCTAAGGGATAATGTTGAGAAAAATAAAATTGAACTTCAATATATCCCAACTGATTTGTAAAGGGGAGATATTTTCACCAAACCCTTGGATGAAAAGAAACATACATTCTTCCTGAATCAGTTAGGAATGTTAGATGGAGGAAGTCTAAAATAAGGTCCAAGATTTTAAAAATCTAAAAATGACCAAGACTAGGCAAATCAAAATGTTTTTTTTGGTATAGGGTGTTTCTGGTCTATGAACTGCGCTCGACGATTTTCCCCAAGATCGTCGAACGGAGATTGACGGTTTCATAAATCGTCGACCAGAGTTCTGTGCTTCTCAGATAGTGCTAAACTATCTTTCTTCAGGTCAGCGATCGTCGAACGGAGCTCGACGCTCTCCAATATCGTCGAATGGAGATCGACAATGTTGATGACCTTTCAGTTTCCTTTAGAAGCCCAGATCGTCGAACAGAGTTCAACGATCTTTTCTTTTCTGCGTCGAACTCTAATATAAAACTCATTTTTTGGCCGTCGTTCTGCCTTTGCGCTTTCATACTCTCTGCAAAATTTCTCTTTCCCTCCAAGCTTTTCTACACTTGGTCTTTTGTTTGTTCATTTTTGTAGGAATCGATGGCAGTTTCAGTCGCAATCTTGGCAGCCATGAAATTTGATACTGGCTTTGATATAGTCATGGATTCTTTTGATAACAACGATCAAATCTTCAAGGACATTCTGGAACTTTTCAAGGACCAACAGTTAGTTACCATAATGACTACAAGGATCAAATTGGCCACAAATGAAATAAAGGAATGGGTGTATACTGCCCACAATCTGGATCAGAACACAGTGGTCGGAACCATCTCAGGAACTCAGGTATCTTTAACACCTGCTGTTTTGACAGAGGTTTTTCAATTGAATTCTGGTGAAGATTCTGTTGAGCTTTCTGGAGAAGAATTTTCAATTATGCTTGAGAGGATGGGCCATTCAGAAGCTAACCCTAGTAAATTGCTTAAGAAAAATTTGTTAGTTAAGTACAGATTTCTTGCTGATGTAGTTGGGAAAGTGTTGTTGGCAAAACACTCAGCTCATGATACCATCTCTAGGTATCAGCTCTGTTTGATGGGTGTCTTGGTGGACAAGAAGCAACTGAACTGGGGATAAGTGTTCTTTGATTTAATCAAGAAGAAAATTAACAAGAATTTTATTAATTTTGGGAGGATTTTAGGGTTGTTTCTTCATAACAGATGCCCTGCACTGCTTGTTTCCAATGGAGTGCACATCAATGCCTCCAAGAGGCTTACCTGTGCCCTATTTGGGAAATGGGACAGGCAGATTGTAAAGCCCAACAGAGCCTCTGCAATCTCTTCTTCAGGCACAAGGACTATTTCAGTCTCTTCCCCTCAGGTTTCTGCCCCTGCAGAAGACTTGCCTGCCTCATTATCTCCTCCTTCTCAACCTATTGTTTCATCAACAACAATCTTGTCCACCATCACAATTTCATCCCCCATTTCCATCCCATCTCCAACTTCAATCCCTTCTACAACTCCAACATCAACTGAAGAAATCTTCCATCCACTACATCACTACCCACACATGGTCATTGATTCATCATCTCATATTCCATCATTCACTCTTCTAGATGATTCCTATATGGATGATTCACCTTCATCCCCTCTTGAGCCACCATCATCATCCACTTCTTATCAACAATTACTTCAGGACATCATTGCTCAACCATCATTCACACCATCCATCTCCACTCCATTATCTTCCATCTCCACAATTCCAATATCTCAACCATCACTTCCTCAATCCATAGTTTCTCCAACAACATCTCCTGCTGATCCAACTTTCATCTCTACCACATCCATCCCTACCTCTACTCAAGTCCCTCTTGAGCAAGTAGACCTTCCAGCTCTTGCAGACAAGCTATATGAGCTGATAGCTCCAAGGCTCTCACAACTGCTGGAGGCCTCATTGGCTCCACTTCTGACAACTGTTCAGGAGTTCTCTGCCAGGCTATCTTCTATTCTTCCTCCTCACACAATCCCTTCTACTGGGTGCCTTGATCCAGCTATCACTGAATTTAGGTAGGGGGAGATGCCTTATGAAGCTGAGAGATTGCCTGATGTAGTAACTCCAGTTCAAGCTCAGGTTGCAGTCATTACAGTGTACCTCAGGTCACTGCTGTCAGTTTTTGATTCTGTATACTTCAGCTGTCTTCCAGACCAGCATACTGAAGACCTTACTAAGGCCATTGTGCCTATTTCTGTCTGTGAGCACAGCATTTTAGCCTCTTTTATAGATTCTGTCCAAGATGTGGACAATGCTGAAATTGCTGCTGCTGCTGTTGATAGTTCTGATGTTGCTGTTTCAGTATCTGAGGATGTGCATATGACAGAGGCAATTTTTTCTGAGCCTACTATTTTTATCTCTGAATCTGTTGTTCTAGTTACCTTTGAGCTTATTGTTTCTGTTTCTGAAATATCTGTTCTGAACCTACTGTTATAGCTCCTTCTGCCAGTGTTGCTTCTACTCCAATTCCTGCTGCTGCTGTTGCTCCTGTTGCTGTTCCTGCTATTATTTCTTCTGCTCAGTCTCAATAACAGAAAGAATATATCAAAAGGATTGATGCATTGTATAATAATCAAAGTTCAGACAGTGATCAGTTTAGGACTGACTTTGATGATTCCTCTGCAATAATTGCAAGGAAAAGGAAAGCAAGAAGCAAGGCCATGAAGAGAGTTCCCCCAGAGAAGGTTAAAGATACAAATGATATTCCATATTATATATTGCATGATTGCCCTATTACAGAACCATGAATGCAGTACTCTAGAAATCAGCTGAAAGCCATGAAAAAGAAAAGGAAGTATGACAAAGGATCATCCCATTTCAATCCTCCTCCTCCTCCTCCTTCACCTGATGCAGGTACAGGTGGTAGTTCTGCCTTTCAATCTACTGCTAGAAGCCAAAGTTCATATCAATTTCAAGGAAGACCTTGGCAGAGAGGAAATCAGCCAAGAGGTTACCAGTCCAGAAGAGGACAGTACAGAGGAAATCAAAGAGGACTCAGACTGTATTCCAGGAAACATCCTTATCAAAGGGAAGGACAAGGTCCCTCTGACACTACTTCTGGTTCTTTCCCTTATAAGCTTAAAGATCTAGTCTCTTCCAGAGCTCCTCCTGATAATTCTTCAAAAAGATATGAGCCTCCTGTTCCATTTGAAGACCTAGAAAATAATCCCACTTCATGG
Organism: Platanthera guangdongensis; assembly: GCA_039583875.1. NCBI lineage: Eukaryota > Viridiplantae > Streptophyta > Magnoliopsida > Asparagales > Orchidaceae > Platanthera > Platanthera guangdongensis. The sequence continues at coordinate 117,164,076 of CM077154.1, read as the reverse complement.
ACTGCCAGAATGAAAGAGTTGGCTGCACTAGACCAAATCAAGAAGGCTAGAGAACAAGAAAAAGATACATCAAATATCACTACTCTATCATATCAAAGAAAGAAAGAACTTGAGAGATACTCTTCCAGCAAATTTTTTGAGTCAGAAAGTTATATGAAGCTGCACCCAGAAGCTGTAGTCCCCAGGCCAAAGCATCAAACTTCTCTAGGTGCAGCTGATGATAGAAGATCCAAGAAAGAAGCTCTCAACCCTAACAGAGAAATAGTTCTTATAAGGAGCAAGGAGAAAGAATGATTTTGTAAGCTGACAGTAATACCTATTTCTGACTATCTGTGATTATATCTGTGTTTCTGCAATGCTTTTTTTTGTTATATATCTGCATTGTATGTTTTTATTTTTTTCCAATGTCTGTAAATAGTAATCCTAACCCAAATAGGGGGAGATTGTTGGAACACCCTATTACTGATTTGGGCAAGGATCACTATGACCTTTAGGAAATTTGTTTTGACCTCCTTGTATAGATCTAAAGGTCAATTAGTTTGAGTCTAAGGGTTAGTATTTAGGTTTGAAAGTTGCCCTCAAGACCCTCAAGACCAGATATTTCAGCTCAGGAGACTAAGTCATTTCGTCGAGCTCAGGTCGATGAATCGTCGAACTCCATTCGACGATCTCTGAGCTCACTTCGACGAATCGTCGAACTCCATTCGACGATCTCTGAGCTCACTTCGACGAATCATCGAACTCTATTCGACGATCTCTGAGCTCAACTTCAACGAGTCGTCGAACTCCATTCGAAGATCTTCGAGCTCAAATCGATGTTCCTGTATCTAGTTTGTTTCCCTATCTCTGAGCTCAGCTCGACGATAGTTGAGCTCAGATCGACGCTTTCTGCTTCAGTCTAAGTCTAGTCGCTGAGCTCAGTTAAATGATAGTGGTGCTCAGGTCGACGTTTTTCTGGAGAGATCGATGTTTTTCAAGATTCAAATTCAAGTAGTTATGGAATTATTCCCAGCATTTATTTCAAGGATCTTATAGCCGTTTCAATTAATCTGGAGCAAGTTTCAAGGGAATTTTAAAGGAATGTTTTATTGGACTTTCCTCCAGAAGACAAAATACATTTAAGGAAGTCATTTATGACATGCTAACGGCTATCTTGGATAGAGAATTATTCTATTCAGATCTAAGGAATAAAAGAATTATTCATATTCTGCTGAAAAATACACAAGAACACAACAATCAGACAACAATAATAAGAACAAGAAAGAGAAAGAGTTGCAGATATTCACAGTCATAGAATTCATACAGGAACACACATCACTAATGGAGATCAACATTCTGAAATTTCTAGATCCCTCTTGATTCCAGTGTTCAAAGGCCATTATCATTCAAGACTCCAGACACCACACATTTCAGTTGCTGCTGGAATCATCTTTTGCTGGAGACCCAATTTTCTGAAGGCCTATCACCCTACTGCAAAGCTTCACTTCCTGAACAACTCAAGATCTCAGGGGGAGCTTTGACAACATCCACTATCTTCTCTTTGATTGTTGACAGAGAAGATCATCTCACCTCTCTCTCTCTCTCTGCTGTAAAGAGTTTATCAAACTCCCTTCAAAAGTTTGTGTTGGTTTCTGAGACCTTATCAAAACTCAGTGGTGGCAAGACACCTGATCAAAAAATCTAGTTTGGTTTTTGAGCACCTTATCAAAAGCTCATTGGTGCCCAGGACACTTGATCAACTCATCCTGCAGTGGATTCCTACCTAGGGTGGTAGAAGAGTGGATGTACCCAGATTGGTTGGGGAACCACTATAGCTCCTTGTGTCATCTGGTTACTTATTTTCTTCTGTTTTCTGGCTATGGTTTGTGATTGTTTTGTGATTGCTTTGTAATTAGATAGTTGCTGTGTTTGCTTTATTTCATTTGCTTTCCTGTTCACTTAGGAATACAACAAGAGTTGTAAAAGTTTTTAGTAAGCACCATACTCTATTCACCCCCCTCTAGAGTATATCAGATCTAACATGCACTTTTAGGTATAATGGGGGAAGTTGGCGGCTAGGGAAGGATTTGCCAGGGACTAAGTAAAAGAGACTGCCAGCAGCTGTGGAGGACTGGGTGGACTGGGAAATTGAGTCCGCAGACCTTGCTTGATCAACTATGGAGGACTGGGAGGACTGAGAAATTGAGTCCGTAGACCCTGCTTGATCAACTATGGAGGACTGGGAGGACTGAGAAATTTGAGTCCGCAGACCTTGATCAAGCTGGCAGTTCTCCTCTCGCCCCCATGCCACCGTATTAAATGAGAGTCATTGGGGGCTATTTATAGGCCCAGGGCGGTAACGGTCTTGGTAACGTCTCCACCAGTGAGGCGATGAGTTATGCAAGTACAAATGTTGAGTCGGCGGAGTCTGCAATAGGCCGCGCGGTCTGGGACTTGCTGCTTGAACTGGCTACTGCTTGGACTGGGAAGCGCAGGTCGCCAACCTGGCCGGACTCGGCAGACTGAAGGTCGGCAGGGTGCAGGCTTTGCCTCTGCTGAAGAGAGATAAGGTCGCCGACCTGGGCAGACTCGGTAGACTGAAGGTCGACAGGCTGCAGGCTTTGCCTCTGCTGAAGAGAGAGAAGGTCGCAGACCTGAGCGGACTCGGCGGACTTAAGGTCGGTAGGTTGCAGGCTTTACCTCTGCTGAAGAGAGACCAGGTCGCCGACTTGGGCGGACTCGGCGGAATGGAGGCAGGCAGGCTGCAGGCTTTGCCTCTGCTGAAGAGAGAGCTGGTCGCCGACCTAGGCGGACTCGGCGGACTGAAGGTCGGCAGGCTGCAGGCTTTGCCTTGCTGAAGAGAGAGCAGGTCGCCGACCTGAGAGGACTCGGCGGATTGGCGTTTTCTCTGCTGAAGATCAGACTTCTGGTTGGCAGAAGAGGGTAGGCCGCCCATGGCGGGCATCCTAGACTGGAGGCCACCCCCGGTGGGTGGCTTGTAAACTGGAGGCCACCCGGGTGGGCGGCCTGGCCAAAGGAGGCCACCCAGGCGAGCGGCCTGGCCACAGGAGGCCGCCCAGGCTGGCAGCCTAGCAAAGGAGGCCGCCCAGGCGGGCGGCCTGGCCAGAGGATGCCGCCCAAGCGGGCGGCCTGGCCATAGGAGGCCGCCCAGGCGGACGGCCTGGGCAGGCAGTAGCAGGAGGCCGCGTCCCTGGCGAGCTGGGGGCCCCCCTACAGGGCGACTTCAGCGGGCAGCAGTTGGAGGTCGCGCCCCTTGGGCGTACCGAGGAGCCGGCCTGAGGAGCAGGCTACCCTCATGGGGGAAAACTGATGGCGAGCCAGAGAATGAGCTTGCCGAGCCCGCAACAGGTGCGTTGGTCTAGGGTTGACGCCGATTGGGTGACCTGGCAGTCTGAAGGAGTAGATCACGTAGATCATCCTTGTTACCTCTTATTGCCTCTTATAAGGAATAAAGATGCACGGTTAGCAGGCCTAACCGCGTGGCCTGTGAGGGTGAGCTATGGGAGCAGCCCGCCGTCCCGCAGGGCACACAGTGGCCATGCGACCAGGGCGGTTAGGCCTGGGAAACCGTCCTAACCGCACGACCTGAGGGAATAGGAGCTTCTATCCGCCTGGCACAAAAAGGAGGGCCGATGCAGATCACGACCCTCGGGGGGAACCCCTGAGTGGGCCGCGACTTGCAAGTTATACACCTTGGGAGGGATCGCCGATTTTTTGGGGTTAACACCGAGGTTTGGAAAAACACTGTAATTTTGAGTAAACAATTGTAAGGCCTTAAGGCCATTGTACTTGTGTATTGTACGTTCATTCCTATTGTGTTTTGTAGTGGACATTCATGCTTATGCTGGGTTCTTTGTTTTGCAACCTTTTAAATTGCTTCCGCTAGAATGTACTTTGTGTAGGACGTTGATTCTTAGTTGGATGGTTTCTATTGATTAAACTTCCGGTCTGTCTGTGGTATATGACGTCAGGCCTCGGCCAGACCTACTGCTATATGATATGCGATGGATAAGGGGTTTTATACCATGACCTAACAGTAACTTTGTCGTTTAGAGGTACTTAAGTTGACGACTACGTCGTTCAAAGGTACTTAACTTGACGATCGACTTCCCATTCAAAGGTACTTAACTTGATGACCTAGTCGTTCAGAGGTACTTAACTTGATGGTAGAGTAGTTGGCCTCCACGAATCAACTCATCACAAGTCACATGGCTTTGACCATTTCGGGCTGGCACCCACCCAAGCCAGGCAACTTAAGCACACATCTTTGCTTACAATGGCCCCCAGGACTCGTCGAGATGGGCCACATAAAAGTTCAGCTGACTGGGAGCTATCACCTAGCGACGCTCACTGTCTCCCGGAGACATCAACAGTTCCCAAAACCGTGATTTTTCGTGGGTAATTTCCTTGAAATGCTTCTAGTACTTTGATGCAGCATCCTGCATACCCCTAGACCCCGAATTTCATACGTACATCACACGCATATCCCAGGAGTCTTCTCCGGCATGAAAAGCATAAAAACATCACCAATCCAGACCAACTCGTCTGGATGGGCTTCTCACAGCATGCCAATTTTGTACTCTACACTTCCGAATCTATATGCAAAATAAATAGGGATCATACCGATCTACCCATTGGAATCCACCCTTTTTCACCTTTTGGTGAGGGGTTCCATGCAAGTATGCATATTGAGGGCTTCACTTGTCCAGGAGAAAATCGTTACCCTTGTCGTTCTCTTCGGATCGATGACAAATATTTTCTACACGGATGGAAGTAAGCGCCTCACTCTCCCCTTCGTGGATCTAGCCTCAGATCCTACTTCTGATGAGGGAATCCTCTTCAGCACCTTTACAAATGTCAGCCTAAACCCTTATCTCCAGTCGTGAGTTCACTTCTCCAGAACTTGGATAAAGAGAGAAAATGAAATAATGATTTCCTCATTCCAATCCCTCTGCATGTGTGACCTCGGGTTAACTCCCAGCCACACGATCACTCCATCCAAAAAGAAGCACTAGCATGGATTTGAGTTAAAAAGTCAACCTGACCACTTTGACTTGCCAGCCGGCGCCACTATTACTCTTGAAACCCTTTTGTCATTCGTCGAAAGAATGCAACACGTTTGGCGAAAGAATGTGCCATTGTTGCGCGAGAACCCCTTTCATTCGACGTTCGTCGAACGCTGTTCGACGTTCGCCGAAAGAAGAGAAGAAGGATAACAACACCAAGTTCATCGAAAGGATAAGAGAACCAAATTTGCCGAACGCCAGTTCGACGTTCGTCGAACGCCGGTTCGGCGTTCGTCGAACGCCGGTTCGACGTTCGTCGAACTTCAGTCCGATTTTTTAGCCTGTTACATCCAACTCGCTTTTTGGGGTGTTACAATCCTCCCCTCCTTATAGAAACTTCGTCCCGAAATTTGCATATAGAGGCAGCAATAACTATGTTATTCTCTTTGTTTTTAAAAAATGTTACAACAGTTTATACAAACAACTCGGGAAATTCAACATGCATGGTTTGCTCCTGCTCCCATGTTAGCTCCTCACGACCACAGTTATCCCACCGGACCTTGACCATCCTGATTGTCTTGTTTAGTAGTTTTTGATCTTTGTATTCTCGATTCGAATAGGCTTTACTTTCGTCATTACCTTGCTATCAACAGGTACTTGATCCGCAACAACTACTTGAGCTAGCTCTTTCACATCTTTTCGCAATACTGATATGTGAAACAAATCTTGCAAACCACTTAGCTTCGCAGACAGAGCTAATCGATAGGCAGCCTCTCCAACTCGTTCCACCACTTCAAACGGGCCAAGATATCGTGGACTCAGCTTTTTCAAGCGTTGAATCCTAGACACGCCTTTGAATGGCTTGATCTTTAAGTATACCCAATCGCCCACCGCAAACTCCATGTTTCGGTGTTTGGCATTGTAGTATTTAGTCTGTCTATCTTGAGCTACCAATAGCCTCTCCTGGATATAGCGTATCGTCAAATTAGCCTCTTCTACTTCCTTATGTTTATAAAGCTCTGATTCGCCTATATCTGCCCAAGCTAACGGTGTACGACACGTCCTACCGTATAAAGCTTCAAAGGGCTACATCTGTATACTATCTTGAAAGCTATTTTTGTAGGTGAACTCAATCATGTAGAGGTGATCTTTCCACCACTTTCCGAAATTCAGGGTGCACATTCAGAGCATGTCATTCATCGCTCTGTTGGTCCTCTCTGTATGGCCATCCATTTTTGATGGACTAGCCTCCAATCATTTGAAGTAAAACACCCATCTCGATCACTTACGATGCTACGGGGCACACCGTACAATAGTACGATATTATATACATACAACATAGCCAGTTTTTCCACTGAATCGTCTTTCCGGTTTGGTATGTGAAAGAATTGGTTTCAAGATAACCTAAACACTTGGGGGGTGAATAGGTACAATTCCTTTTTACTCTAAGACAGAATATTAATTCAGTTAATCAATTAGAATCAAACAGTTCTACAACTACCACATCACAAAAATCACAAAATCACACACAATCACAGATGGCACACAGATTTATAGTGGTTCCCCAAATGATGGGTACATCCACTTTCCCCCTTCGCCTATCTAGTAGTGTGCTAGATTCGGCCTAACTTTTCCTTCCTTCTCAAAACAACAGATCTTACAGCTCAGAACCCAGTCAAGGTTCCTATAACTCAGAGTGAGTCCACACTCCTACAACTCAGGAAATTGAGCTCTACCTCAGCCTTCACCCAGGCCTACAACTCAGAGAATTAAATCTCCTACCTCAGGCACACAGCCCTACCTCAGCCTTCCCAAGGCTTACAACTCAGAGATGTAAATCTCCTACCTCAGGCACTCAGCCCTACCTCAGCCTTTATAAATTAGGCTTACAACTCAGATCAATAATGATCTTACAGAAAAATGATATAAAATAAGTTTTATCTTTCACCCAAGTTGAGAGAGAATGGGTAGAAAGTTTTCATGATCAGTTCTTGAAAAATCTGATTACTCAGAAATCAACTTGTCTTTGGCTTTCTTCAAAGCTTCTTGAATCTGAGCACAATAAGGTTGAATTTCTTGAAGATGATCTTCAATCAGCTTCCTTCTTAAAATCAAGAAATTAATCTGAATTCTTCTTTGTAGATTAGTTCAGGATCTGCTCTTAAGAGACTAGTTGATAATAGTCTCTTTCTTCACTTGAATTGTTGGAGCTCTCTCTCTACAAATTCTTCTGAAGATACTTTGAAATTCTTCACTTAGATCCACTTGAAAATCTCTGACTGGATTTTCTTGTGTATGTTGTATCTTCTGTTGTAATTGTGTGTTGTGTACTTCGTCTTTTTTCCGTCATTCGTTATCCTTTTCAGTTGATAGAATCTGTCTTTATATAGATTTCATCCAAGGTTACCGGCTGATCCGGTTGCTAACCAACTTCTGACAGATCTGACAGTTGCAGTTGGCTTGTTGGTTATGGCAGCTGTCAAGTTTCCAGTCACTTATTGAAACTTTGTCTCTATCAGCAAAGTGTCAAGTCTGAACTTCACATGTGTCGACACAAGTAGACTAAGTGTCGACACAATCCTTGGTGGTGTCAACACAGCTTTTATGGTGTCGACACTGCTACTCGACACAGCTTCTATAAGAATGTGTCGACACAAGTCCTGTGTGTCAACACAGTCACTTCTTATCTTGACACAATTAACTTTGAAGAATTCTGATGTGTGTGTCGACACAAGTCCTGTGTGTCGACACAGTTGATGTCGACTGAGCTTTCTGTGTGTCGACACAAGTCCTGTGTGTCGACACAAGTCCTGTGTGTCGACACAAGTCCTGTGTGTCGACACAGTTGATGTCGACTGAACTTTCTGTGTGTCGACACAAGTCCTGTGTATCGACAAAATTTATTCTGGTGTCGACACAGCTTTTCCAAGTGTCGACACAATTGACTCTAGGTGTCGACATAGTTTTTTCAAGTGTCGACACAAGTCTTCACAAGTGTCGACACAGCTTCTTCTGGTGTCGACTCATGGACTTAGAAACGTTTCCTGCATATTCTTAACCTGCACATGTAAACTCAAAACAACATCAAATACACCTTGATGTATATCACTGAGTTGGGTGAGGCTTCTCCAAATCTGGTACACATTATCCAATGTACCCAACAGTATGAAGTGTGACACTTTTGTTTATCGGTCAACGATCACCCACACGATATCATTTCTGCTCTGAGATCTCGGCAGTCCATGTACGAAATTTATAGAAATGTCGTCGAACTTCCACACTGGGATTGTTAGCGACTTCAGGAAATCACCAGGTTTCTGGCATTCGGCTCTTACCAAGGCACAAGTCTGACATTTTTCCATGTAATGGGCTATATCTTTCTTTAAACCTGGCCACCAGAAAAATTTCTTCATGTCCTTGCACATTTTTGTGTTTCCTGGGTGAATTGAATACTTTTTAAAGTGTGCCTCATACAATAATTCTTGACGCAATTTACCCACATTCAGGATGCACAAATGACCATCTTTCTGCAAAAGTCCGCCATCCTTGGAGAATGGGGCATTTGACTCATCCACTGCATAGCATTGTATACTTTCATCAAGTTCCGTTGCTCGTCGAACCCTGTCCGCAAGGTCATAATGTACCTTCGTCCAGTTCAGGTATGCACTTGCAGTAGCATTCTTGTCCATACAAGAGATTTCTAAGACCTCCAACTCCTAGATTAGATGCTCATTATGCATTTGCAACCAACTTGCTCTTGTCGGAGTCCTACGACTCAAGGCATCTACGACCACATTTCCCTTCCCGGGAGTATAATGAATCTAGAAGGTGTAGTCCCCGAGGAACTCCATCCACCTCCGCTATCGCATATTGAGATCCTTCTAATCCACCAGATACTTATGGATTTTATGGTCCATGAAGATGTCAACTTTCACACCATATAAGTAGTGACGCCACAGTTTGAGTGCAAATATCACCGCCGCCAACTCCAAGTCGTGGACGGGATAGTTCCGCTCATACACTTTCAACTGGCGTAAGACATAAGCTATCACTTTCCCAAGCTGAAGAAGAATGCAGCCTAAGCCTCTCCCTAATGCATCACTATAAATTTCATAGTCGTCTGAATCACAAAGGATCATCAAGATTGGCAGCGTAGTCAGATGACCTTTCAGCTCCTCAAAAGCTCGTGTGCACTCTGGTGTCCAAATGAACTTCTGAGCTTTTCTCGACAGTGTGGTGAGAGGCAAGGCTATCCGTGAGAAATTCTCTACGAAGCACATATAATATCCTGCAAGTCCAGAAATCTCCGGACGTCAGTCACAGAAGAAAAAAATGGCCACTCTCGTATCACAGCGATCTTCACAGGATCCACCGCAATGACATCATCACTTATCACGTGACCAAGAAAAGTCACTAATGACAGCCAGAACTCACACTTTGAGAACTTGGCGTAGAGCCCGTTCCTCCTCAAGGTGTGCAAGACCATCCGTAAATAGTTCGCATGGTATTCTTCAAACTGAGTGTACACGAAAATGTCGTCAATAAAGATGATGATAAACAAGTCCAAGTACTCTCGGAATATTCGGTGCATTAGGTCCATGAAAACCGATGACGCATTTGTTAGCCCAAACGGCATTACTGTGAACTCGTAATAAACATAACTTGTACCAAACGTTGTCTTGGGAATATCACTCTCCTGAATCCTCAACTGATAATAGCCAGACTTTAAATCCAGCTTCGAATAGATAATTGATCCCACTAGCTAATCGAACAAGTCATCAATCTGTGGAATCGGATACTTGTTCTTTTCCGTCAGCTTGTTCAGCTCTCGATAATAAATGTAGAGCCACAAGCTTCCATCCTTCTTTTTCACAAATAGGACCGGAGCGCTACAAGGTGACATACTTGTTGTATAATGTCTTGCTCCAGCAACCCTTGTAATTGAACCTTTAATTCCGCCATCTCCTTTGGTGCAACAAGATATAGCAAGTGGGACACAGGTTTCGCATCTGACACCAACTCAATAGCGAAGTCAATCTCTCGTTGGGGCGGTAACCCCGGAAGATCTGTACGAAACACATCAGCATACTCCGAAACAATAGGAACATCAATTACACTGGACCTCGGCTTAACAGCCGTCAACAGCATGAATGATGCAGGCTACGTCTCCCGACGAACCACAACGGACAAACGACACTGATTCGTTCTCGCACGTTCCAATTCTACGCTCTCACAAACTAAAACGCAGCACACACAATTTTGCAATAATATTAATCAAATGCTAACGTATGGGTTCTCCACACCCTTGGAGATTGAATAGAAGCTATAAGGTAATTGTTACACATTTTTATTTCTATCATGGTATTTCTGTTATTTCCGTATGGGGGGAGGGTGTATTTGTCTTTTTATTATGTTAGGTTTGTTGTTTAAATAGCCGGTTCTTGGGTGAACCGGGTATGATGGAAAATATGTACTGAACCTTATCTGCTTTCTTCCTCCAACTGCAACGGGATCGTCCACCTGCACTGCCGGTAACATCCCTTCAGGTTTCCTTCCTTGGGATTGTTTTGTATCTTGTTTGAAGCTGTTGAATGCAATATTTGTGGTGTTGTTTGTGAGTTTCTTGTTTGTGGAAGTTTTGGAATATCTGGATTGCTGTTCAGAATTAGGGAAGTCCAAGTAATCGCATCAGGGTATCAGAGCCAGGTTGTGGCGTTCGCGGGATGCCGGTTTCGGACGCTACTCGCTCCAAGGAGGGGCATTCAGAATTGGATGCCTTACGGACTAGCCATGCAGAGCTTGGCCGATCTGTGCAGGCGATGGGTGAAGAGATGCGATCGCTCTTTGCAGGGTTGCGGAATGACGATCAGGGGAGAGCAGCGGGGGTGGGTATTCACCGGATAATGGGGCGTCAGTAAAAACGGCCTCGCACTCGCACATTGCCACGCGGTTTCCGCGGTTGGAATTTCCAAGGTTTTTTGGCGACGATTTGATGGAGTGGATATACCGTTGTGATCAATTCTTCGAGATTGACGGGACGCCGGAGGACATGAAAGTTCGGGTAGCCTCAGTACATTTGGAAGGGAAAGCCCTTTACTGGCACCAAGTCTATATGAAAGCAAGGCTTACCCGCCAATGGCCTAATTGGGAGGAGTATAGTCAAGCATTGCACGGTCGCTTTGGTTCCGTGCTTTTTAATGACCCCATGGCAGAATTGAAGAATTTACGTCAGCGTAACTCGATTCAAAATTACTTGGATGAGTTTGATTTACGTTTACACCGGGTTATGGTCTCTGAGGAGCATGCCATTAGCCTGTGTCTCGCCGGACTCCGTGAGGATATTCAATATGGGGTGAGAATGTTTTATCCAAAATCATTGCCAGAAACTTTTTCACTAGCTCGCCTTCAGGAACAACAATTATCATACCACCAACGCAAGTCCACCATTACGTTTGAGGACAGTTACCGCAAGGAAGAGCGAGGGGGCAGCACTAACCGACCAGCTTTCCGAGCGGCGGGACCCCTCCCGAACCTACCCCAACAGTCTAGCCCGGCAGGAGGACGCAACAAGGTTACATCTTCGGAAATGGATGAGAAAAGGTGGAAGGGCCTATGCTTTTGGTGTGATCAACGTTACACGCCGGGTTATAAGTGTGCAAATAGAACACAATCATATTCCATGGAGGTGGTGGTGGAGGCAATAGACAACAATGAGGTTGATGAGGAGGCGTCTGAGCAAGTAGAATGGGAAGAGGGTGAGGGGGACCAACCGATAGCCCGGGTTTCCACTCATGCCTTAACGGGAATATCGCCATACCAAACGATGCGCGTCACCGCATCTTACCATGGCCAATCCATTAACGTGTTGATAGATTCGGGAAGCACTCACAATTTTCTTGATGAGGGGGCAGCTCGCGGTTGGTGAACTGTGAGTTTGTGCCCATGGCACCCTTTTTGGTGGCCGTCGCGGACGGAAAGAAGCTCTCAAGCTCTTATAAAGTCAATAATTTTACATGGCGAATGCAAGGGGTGGGATTTACGTCGGATATGTTATTACTACCTTTAGGCGGATGTGAAGTGGTGTTGGGAGTTCAGTGGTTAGTAACCTTGGGGCCGGTACAATGGGACTTTTGTAACCTCAAAATGGAGTTTTCGAGCCAAGGGCGGAGGGTCATCCTTCGCGGATCCAAGCAAGGCAATGGTCCGTGGAGCAAGGACAATCGCCTTCAAAAACTGATGGGGAAGGAGGGACAATTGAGCATGTTAGCCCTATGCAGCATCCAGGAGAGGCCGGTGGGAACTTCCGAACCGGGCCTGGCAGACTTCAACTCATGGAAGCTACAGGGCATGCCTCCAACCTTAGTGGATCAACAAGCTTTGGGAAACTTGTTAACATCCTTTGCGGACTTGTTTGTAGAGCCCAAAGGACTGCCACAGAAGAGGGCTTTGGAGCATCGGATAGTGCTAAAGGACAACAGTGCGCAGGTCAATCTGCGACCTTACGCTACCCACCATTGCAGAAATCCGAGATTGAGCGACTTATTGACGAGATGATGAGCACCGGGGTGATTCGGCATAGTTGCAGCCCATTTGCTTCTCCAGTAGTTTTGGTCAAAAAGAACGACGGCTCCTGGAGGTTATGCGTGGATTACAGGCAGTTAAACCAAAATACGGTGAAGGATAAATCCCAATTCCTCTCATTGAGGAGCTGATCGATGAACTAAATGGCTCATTTTCTTCTCCAAGCTTGACTTACGGGCCCGGTTACCATCAAGTACGGATGGCCGAAGAGGATATCCACAAAACCGCATTCCGGACACATCAAGGCCATTACGAGTTCCTCGTTATGCCCTTCGGCTTGACGAACGCGCCGGCAACTTTCCAAGGCCTTATGAATCGCCTCTTTCAAGGTCAACTCCGTAAATTCATTTTAATATTTTTTGATTACATATTGGTTTTCAACACTACATGGAAGGATCACTTGGACCACCTCGCGTTCACATTTGCGGTGCTACGCTCCAAACCAGTTGGTTCTTAAGCGCAGCAAGTGCGATTTTGGTCTTCCGCAAGTACACTACTTGGGCCATGTTATCTCGGGCAAGGAGTGGCCACGGACCCTCAAAAAATCCAAGCAATGGTTGATTGGCCCATGCCGAACACACTCAAACGGGTGCGCGGATTTCTCGGGTTAACGGGCTACTACTGCAGATTTATTCAAGGATATGGAGCTCTTGCGCAGCCTCTCACTGCTTTATTAAAGCAGCGAGCTTTCTCGTGGTCGGAAGACGCCGAGGCGGTGTTTCAGAAATTAAAGAAGGCGGTCTCCCAGCCACCGGTACTTCAACTACCGGATTTCCAGCAACCTTTTGTGGTGGAAACAGACGCAGCAGATGTTGGTGTGGGGGCGGTGTTATTACAAAAGGAGCGTCCCGTTGCCTTATTTAGCAAGGCGCTGGGATCGAAGAATGCCGGTCTCTCTACCTATGAGAAGGAGCTTTTGGCTATTGTGCTCGCGGTTCAACATTGGAGGCATTATTTGGTAGGGTGTTCTTTCATAATCCAGACCGATCACCAAAGCTTGAAGTTTATGTTGGAACAGAAGCTGGCGACACCGGCGCAACAGCGATACATGTCCAAGTTATTGGGGTATGAGTTCACGGTGCAATACAAACGGGGTAAGGAGAATGTGTGTGCTGATGCACTTTCGCGGATCCATGACAGTTCGGACGCCTCTCTTTGCGCGTTAGTGACGTTGCAATCAGATCTACTAACTCTCATACGACAATCGTGGGCGGAGGATGAGCGGCTCCAACAAATCATTGCCGCCAAAATTGCGGACATAGGGGCCTACCCGAAATATTTATGGCAGCACGGTGCTTTGACACGGAAAGGGAGGCTGGTCGTCGGCAATAATTCGGAGTTGCGGACTCGCATATTTCAAGTATACCATGATAGTGCGTTGGGAGGTCATTCCGGAATCACGGCAACATACAAACGACTGAAGCGACGACTATATTGGAAGAGAATGAAATCTGAGCTTTATGACTACATTCAGCACTGTGCGGTCTGTCAACAGTGCAAGTCGGATACTCAACGTCCTATGGGTTTATTACAACCGCTGCCCATACCGGAGCGGATTTGGCAGGAAATTTCTTTAGATTTCATAGAAGGTCTTCCGAAGAGCAATGGGAAATCCACAATCTTAGTGGTCGTTGACCGGCTGAGCAAACAAGGTCATTTCATGGCACTACACCACCCTTACACCGCAGAAACGGTGGCACAATGTTTCTTGGATTCTGTTGTCCGGTTGCACGGCCTCCCATCATCAATTGTCAGCGATAGAGACAACGTGTTTGTGAGCAATTTTTGGCAGGAACTGTTCCGGGTCCTTCAGGTCCAATTGAATATGTCGACGGCGTATCATCCGCAATCTGATGGACAGACGGAGGTGGTGAACCGTTGTGTGGAGAGCTACCTCCGTTGTATGTGCAGCGAGCGACCGCGGGACTGGGTGGTTTGGTTACCTATGGCTGAGTGGTGGTACAACACGTCCTATCACAGTGCCATATAGATGACACCTTACGAGGTTGTCTACGGGCAGGAGCCGACAACCTTGCCGTCGTATGAGGAGGGTACAACTGTACTGGAGAAGGTGGATAGATCGTTGGTGGCCAGAGACAAAGTCATGCAATTGCTAAAGGCAAACTTAACTAAGGCCCAAAGTCGTATGAAGCTTCTTGCGGATAATAAGCGAAGGGAGCACGTCTTTCAAGTGGGGGAGTTGGTTTGGGTGCGACTGCAGCCGTACCGTCAAGTAAGCGTGGGTGGACACCGGGTGCACAAGCTGGCCCCGAAATATTTTGGGCCCTTTTCGACAGTGGAGCGCGTGGGCTCGGTGGCTTATCGGTTGGAACTGCCGCGGGAGGCCAAGATACACCACACCTTTCATGTCTCGCAACTAAAAAAGTACAAGGGGCCGCCGACGAAAGTCATCCATTCCCTCCCGACTGCTGTGAATGCTGAGGGGAATGTGCTCCTCGAACCCATTGCAATCTTGGACAGGCGCATCACGAACCGTGGAGATCGGGTGGTGACCCAACTACTTATCCAGTGGACAAATGGCGCACCGCAGGACGCGACATGGGAAGATTTATGGTCTTTGCGCCAGAGGTGGCCGCATTTCGTTCCTTGAGGACAAGGAACTTCTGTTAGGGGGGGCAATGTTACGCATTTTTATTTCTGTCATGGTATTTCTGTTATTTCTGTATGGGGGGAGGGTGTATTTGTCTTTTTATTATGTTAGGGTTGTTGTTTAAATAGCCGGTTCATGGGTGAACCGGGTATGATGGAAAATATGTGCTGAACCTTTTCTGCTTTCTTCCGCCAACTGCAACGGGATCGTCCCCCTGCACTGCCGGTAACATCCCTTCAGGTTTCCTTCCTTGGGATTGTTTTGTATCTTGTTTGAAGCTGTTGAATGCAATATTTGTGGTGTTGTTTGTGAGTTTCTTGTTTGTGGAAGTTTTGGAATATCTGGATTGCTGTTCGGAATTAGGGAAGTCCAAGTAATCGCATCAGTAATATCCTCTCAAGCAAAAGGGATCTACCCGATCTAGTCGAGCGTGTGTTGTACCAAAAGAGATCCACCGAAAATAAATGATTCGAAAAATGATAGATCTCTCCCAACAAAATAAAACGAGGCCCGCCAATCCTCACGAACTTAAATAGATCAAAAGAAAAAACACAAAATTGTTTTGGATCAAAACTACGACGGAATCACAATTTCAAAAGCGACGCCAAAGTAAAACCACCACAAGAATTAATCTAGGAGGGAAACACTCAAGGTACAAATTTCGTTACCCAATCAGAATGGATGATTCCGATTTTTTTTAAAAAAATGGTTCGCTCTTCTATGGTTCCACCGGAGTCATGCCGAATGGAGAGAAACTCGCCCACCTTCCTTGATTCACGCCAGATAATGCTCGTCGTCGCTGTTGACCTTGCCCTTGGCCGAAACTCCACCAAGAACAGATGAAGTTGGTTGGTTGAAGCCTATGAGAGAAGTCAAGAGATGGCCGAATTCCTCAAGGGGGTTAAGCCTTCGAATCCTTGTGGGGAGTTGGAGAGGATAGGGGTTATTAAGGTGGAGAATATAGTAGGGGGGAGGGGAAAAAGGTGGCTGAATCACAAGAGGAAGAGGGGGGAGAGGCCGGCGGCCAAAGGTGGAGGAGAATGAGAGGGAGATCTCAATTTAGGGTTAGCTTCTTTTTTTTCATCAATCTGCTCATAAACTCTTCATAACATGACCTATATATTGGCTACAACACTCAATGTGCTCCATTCAAAAATAAATAAATATATGATGGTTATATTCGGCCCATATCAAATAAAAGAAAAAAGGAAATAAATAAATATAATCTCAAATTAAAACAAGGCAATAAGAAAATAAATAGATATAACAAAATATTATAATTATTAGATTATTGTTGCGGTGATGGTGTTGTAGCGGCGATTGTGTTGTAGAGGCAATGACGTCGTAGCGAAATTATTATCGCGGTGATGGCGTTGTTACAAAATAATTGTCGCGGCGATGACGTTGTAGCGGCGATGGCGTTGTAGCGGCGATGTCATGCATCGAAATTATTGTTGTGGCATCGTCCATCCGAGTCTTCAATCGTATGGTTGCAGCGGCGATCAACATAATGCATGGACCCGGTATCGCCATGGATCTTGCCAAAAAACTCGTCAGCACCATCTGCAACGTCATCACGACCAAATGGCAAGACATCAACACCACCAATCAAATGGTCACGATCATCACAAGCAAGTGGCGGGACAACGTCGCCATCAATCCTCCCCCACTCAAAATTACTCATCACCGATGAGTGGCCCGTGAGGGGAGAACAGTCGAAAGCAGCAACAACATGGGACAGATCCAGCCCCACAATCCAAGTCGTAGTAGCGTGGTCATCCCACATCAAAAAGAACCTGTAAGGCAAAAAGTAGGACTTGGGGAGCCTTGGAAAAGCATTAGTCAAAGAAGGAGAAAAAGTTTCAACATCAACATTCAACATACCTCTAGTGGAGACCATATGAGAGAGCGATCCAGGACCCAGCTCACCCCTCAACCCATTTGAAGATATATTGGACAGAATAAACAGAGAGACAGATAATTCAAGTGGTGGAGAAATATAAGACGTTAAATCCGAAACATTGAAAATAAGGGATATACCCCAATCAGTGGGTATCTTCAAACGATATGTGTTTTCTTTTAACTGCTTTAAAATTATAAAAGGGTTGGCTCGCCGACTCGTCAACCTTTATATAGAGCCCGAAAGTATCCGTTCAGGGATGAGACGCACCAAGAATAAATCATCAACATTAAAGTGAGATGCTCTTTTATCCACGCTAGCATGAGATTTATAAAATGCATATTGGGCGACTAACGTTTCATGAATGTGCTTATGTAAATTGTGAACACGAATAGCGAATTCCTGTGCAAAATCACGTGATTTATACGATGGAGGAAATGGAATTAAATCAAGTGGCACAAGTGCCTTATAGACGTGCACGATTTCATTAGGGGATAAACCTGTGGATCTATTCTTAGAATTATTGTACGCAAGTTGAGCATGGGGAAGGATCAAATCCCAAGTACCCTTGTGATTACCCGCAAGACATCGTAATAAGCTAACCAAACTTCGGTGTACAACTTCCTTTGCCCATCCGTATTCACAATATACCCAAGGAAATCAGCGAAGGTAACATAAAAATAAATTTTGTTTAGATTCTCAAATAATTCTTCCGCTCGTAACGTGGTAAAGATAATCCTCACGTTCAATTCGTGATCGGTTGGAGAGGGGAAAATGACTAAAATATAATTACAATACACCACTAAAATTTTACCCATGGATGGTTAGAAGACATGAATTACCACCCTAGAGAAAGTACTCGGGGCAATGGAAAAAACCAAATGGCAACACTAACCACTCATAAAACTCGTCCTTCGGTTTAAAAATCGTCTTCCATTCATCTCCCTCCCTAATCATTATTTGATGGTAGCCACTCCTAAAATTCAACTTAGAAAAGATCGTAGCCCTGCCTAATATATCCAACAAGTCATCTAAGCGAGGGATGAGAGACCTATGTTTGATAGTAAATTTTGTAATAGCCCAGCGGTTAACACACGTCCTCAACGAAACATCTTTCTTATGGTCTAATAAAGTGGGCATAATAGACAACCGCATTGTAGGAATATAATCAGAGAATTGATCAATCGTAGGAAATTTGGAAGACACAGAACTACAAAAATTTGTGACGAGGCCGAACACGAATTCTAACAACTCGCTAATGCATATCCTACGAGACACGTCCAACGGAGGGGCTACGAACGTTGGTAAAATAAAAGAACTAGATATAACAAGTTCGCGTCCTACAAAGTCATCTAATGTAGGCAAATAAACAGGAGGAAGGTCGGTAAAATCAATCCCGGGATAAAATCCAAATCAGTATAAATTTCACCGAACGGTGACAATATGGCTCCTGACACCTCGTCGATATAAAAGACCAATCACATGGGAGCTAAGAAATCGGGGATAGGTGAGCCTCTGTGGGAACTGTGCATTCTACCATAATGTTCGTCCAGACTTGGGGCTTGATGATGGGTCTTGAAAGGAACTAAATGTTGAACTCTTCCATCTCCACTACCCATTTAACTAGCCTCAATGACACCCAAGTTTTTGTAGTATCATATGGAGTGGTAGCTGTGTGAGCACCTTGATAGTGTGGGTTTGGAAGTGGTCTGAGCTTCCTTATGGATAATATTAGGACCAGAGCCATTTTGTTCACCGCGAGGTATCTACTTTTGGTATTTGATAAGACCTTGTTGTGGTAATAAATTGGGTGTTGGATGCCTCCTCATCCTTAACAAGGTCTGAGTATAGTGTGTATGACGACCCAGCCAAGTAAAGTAAAAGGCTTCTCCAACATTGGGCTTGGAGAGTTGCGGGGGAGAGACTAGGTACTACTTGAGGTGTTCAAAGGTGACATATTACTCATCCATTTATAGAAAATTGATGATACGCACCCCGCAGAGAGCTTTGAATAATTGGAGGTATTTATCCCCTACTCGAGACAGGAAACAGGAAAGTGAGGTTATCTCCATGTTGCGGTATTGAGCCTCCATGAGGATACGGGGGGGGGGGGGGGGGGAGAAATTTCCTTCAATGCCTTGATCTACTTGATGTTGGCCTTAATTCCTTGTTGCATCACTATGAAGCTTAGGAACTTTCCTCCAGTAACCCTGAATGCATATTTGGAGGGATTTAGGCGCATTTGAAAGAGGTAAAGAAGTTGGAAATGCTTGTCCAAGTCTTTCAGGACGTGGTTACGTCGAATGCTTTTCACTAATATGTCATTGAAGTAAACCTCCATAGATTTTCCAATAATATCTTTGAATACCATGTTCATCAGTCTTTGGTATATAGCTCCAGAGTTCTTTAGACCGAATGACATCACTTTGTAGTAGTATATCCCTCTATCCATTTAGAAGGTCTGTGATCCTCATATGTCGGGTTCATCCAGATTTGGTTGTACCCTATGTAGGAATTCATGAATTAAAGAGTTCATGTATGGTTGTGGCATCCATGAGCTGATCGATACAAGGAAGCGGGAAGATATATCTTTCAAAGATGCTTGGTTGTGGTTGATGTAGTTGACTCACACTCTCCACTTCCCAGAGGATTTTTTCCATGACCATGTTGGTGGGCCGGGTGGGGTACTCTGTTTCCTAGATAAAATGTGCAAGCTTGTGCACTTCTTCCTCTATTTTTTGGAGCCTTCAGACGCAAAGTTGTGCTTCTTTTAGATCACGGGCCTGCACGCAGGATTAATATTTAATGAATGTGTAATTATCCTCGGATCTGCTTTGGGCATGCCATCAAGGCTCCATGAAAATATGTCTTGGTTCACGCATAGGAGGTCTATAGACACCTGAGCTACACCTTGTAGACGGGGTCTCCTGTGATGAGCGGAACTTTCACGAGGTATTCAATCTGCAGTGCTCGTTGAATGGCGGACTAATTTCAAAGGTCGAAGTTGTTGATGTGAAGAGTTATTCCCCGCAATGATTAAGCCTGATTTATATAGCAAATATGCGCTGCTCCCTGGTCCCCTCAAATAACGCCCACGCCACCGGGGTTAAGAACTTCATTGTGAGGTGTTGTATGGAGTGTATTGCTCTGAATGAGACAAAGAGAGGTCTGCCGATGATGACATTGTAGGTGGAGTTGCATTATACGACAACAAATTGAATGTTGCGGGTTGCTTACCTTAGAAATTCTACAATTGTCACTGGGAGGTTAACCATCCCCTGCACTGGGATTAGTTGATTATTGAACACATCGATTCATTTTCTTGCCGGACAGTGACATCCCTTACAGATTTTCATACTCCAGAATGTGGGCATAAAAAGGACAATGACTAAACTCCCATTGTCCATGAGAATTCTTTTAACATGGAAGCAAGGTTCTCCAACCCATGCATTATTGTCAAGAGGATCTCTTTGTGGTAACTGCATCCCTCAAAGGTCATTGTCCCCGAAGCAAATGGTGTTATCCAATCATACTTTTTTGTTGAGGTGGTATTCCTCGTGATACATGATTGAGAAAACTCGGTATATGTACACATGGGACCCTATAATGTTCCCGACCTCCTTGCAAGTATACATTACCCCATGCGACCCAAAGTGCACCTGAAGCTGGGAGGTTGCCTGAATTAGGGTGACTGAGGCCTTTGCGTTCTACGATGCACCTTCGGCTGGAGTCATCGTGCAAGCTGTGCAAAAATTCTGTTTTGTATCATTACTATTGATCGGGAGTGCTTGAGTTGAACAAGTGTCGTCTTCAGAAATTCCTTAGAGCTTAATTTGGGAACACTTCCCCACAGATGATGCTAAACTATTGTGGGTCACTCAGTTTTCCCCCGGTCCAGATAATCAAACCGCCTTAGCTCGGGGTTGAGCCAAGCACACAAACAGTCAAATGAAACCAAGAAGCAATCATACGAGGTGTTTTAGCACGAAAAACCTAGAAAGGGTGAAAAACCACGTAGGTAAATCTGTGTCAGGCTAAAAATAATTAATTTCGAACCAACTCGAAATTGACTTGAGCGGGCTTGGAATCTAATTGATTTCGAGTTGAGCCTTCTCGACTCGAAAACAATTTCGAGTTCGAGTCAAGTTCGAGCCGACATTGTGTCAAAAATTTCAATTTAGAGCCAGGTTGAAATCAACCAAACTCGACTTGATATCATGCCTATTCTTAAATCTTTTTGTTATGTCGTACTTGTTCAGGTGAAAACGAGGAACTCAGAGGAAAGCTCTATATAGGAACTCGGAGGAATTGTGGAAACACAACTTCTAATCAAGTGAGATGTTCATTCATATCCTCGCTCTGTAGTGTTTGTGATCTTTGCATTTTTGTTTATGCTACAAAAATATTAATTGATCTAACATTGCACCCAGGCACTTTTGGTGCTTCACTGCTTGTGAGATGTATAATTGGGTATTCATAATTTTATTTTTGGGCCATTGCTCACGTAATTAGCCATATGTGTTTTAGTTTTCATGCTATAACATGTCATATGTGACTAGCCCTTTAGTTTTTTTAGAGAAATAATGTGTGATAAATATGAAACAAGGATTTCACCTTTTAAGCCTTGTTTGGGAGGCCTTTTTTCCTCCCTTTCGTTTTCTGTAAAGCATCACCATTCATAATATTGTGTTTGTTTTCTATATCGGTGAAAAACACA
This sequence comes from Platanthera guangdongensis, assembly GCA_039583875.1. Taxonomy (NCBI): domain Eukaryota; kingdom Viridiplantae; phylum Streptophyta; class Magnoliopsida; order Asparagales; family Orchidaceae; genus Platanthera; species Platanthera guangdongensis. The sequence goes on along the minus strand of CM077154.1, from coordinate 117,142,261 downwards.
GCTCATCTGAAAGGAGTTATTTTGCCTTTTTAAAAATTCACTTGTCCCTAAAACAAAATTTTATGAACAGTGATGTTTTCTAGAAAATGGAAAGGAGCAAGAAGCCCTCCCAAATGGGGCTTCTAAGCAGCTCATGGTCAGATCATCTACTTATAAAAAATGTAATTGCAGATGTTTGTTCTCTGAGCAAAGAGAAAACTGAAATGAAATCATTCATTTCACCAAATCTCTAGTTACACATAGAGATGATTTTATCTATAATAAGGAACACTTGGCTAGCATTCTATAATGTTACAATCTTTTTTTTAGCAAGAATAACTTAATAATGCAATAAACTGAAGCATTCAACTCTATTATTTAAATGATATATAGTCACAAATACTACCATAAAGTACATTCTTGGAATGAATTTTAGATCACATCTATTTTTTAATATATGTTTAGGACCTACAAGATCGTACCAGAGTAAGTTTTTGATCTTGAGATATAAAAGACACAATGCATGCATCTATAATATATATGATTAGAATGAAAGCTTGTGGCTTCTTTCCTACTGTAAAATTTCCCACATAAATTAAATATTGTTATTATAAAACCATTAGCACTTTCATCTTTATATATGGTTTTGTTCTTGCATGTCTTAGATTTGAGTATATGGTTTTGTTCTCTTCTCTTCTCATATTTATGATTTTATTTGTAGAATTTAAAAAAACATTTATTTATTTAGATATTATGAATTTAGTAGATAATTATAGTGAATCATCATCCAAACTAGTGAAGGATGGTGAATTCATTAATCCTGATGTAAATGCAATCATTACCGATCTTAATGTTAGAAATGTGGAAGTAGCAACCATCTCCACTAGCCCCACTCCCACTGAACCTTCATTAGGCCTGCTGAAGTTGAGAGAGATAACAAAGGCAAAAAAGAAAAAAAGAAGTGAAGTGTGGGAGCACTTCAAAGTTAAAAAATAAAGGATAAAAGTGGAAATATTGTCGTCAAATGGCAATGTAAACATTGTTTCAAGACATACAAGTATCAATTTTCTGGATCCACTTCAAATTGTGAAAGACATATTAAAACTTGTTAGAAGCTTATATACAGGTTAAGAAAAATCAAACCACTTTCAATCAATAGAGAGTAAATATGGTAGAGGATGATATGCAAATGCCCCTCATTTTTATATCGAGATCTTATGATTCAGTTAGAATTAGTCAACTGCTAGCCAAGTTCATAATTATTACTGAACTTGCATTCCAATTATTGAGCAATTATTTTTCAATGTCCACTTTAAAGCTCTAAATTCTAATCATGTAAAAATTTCAAGGCATAAGATGAAGAATGATTGCATGAAATTTAACAAAATTAAGAGGGACAAACCTTTGAAGATTCATAAAAGGGTGGATAAAGTGAGACTCGCTAGCGATTGTTGGACATCTAATCAACATATTGGTTATGTATACATTACTGTTCTTTATATCGATTTTGAAAGTCTTTGAATCTACAACAAAATTATTTTTTGGAGCTTCTTATCCAACATGCAACTTATTTTTGTCTGCATTGATTGCTACCAAAGAAGTATTGGATAAATCTTCAACATCCAATGATGAGTTTGTACGTGGCATTGTCAAATCAATGAAAATCAAATTTGACAAATATTGGAGTGATTGCAATTTACTTATGTCCCTTGCCATTATTCTTGATTCTCGAAGAAAGTTGTTCATCACTTTTGCTTTCAATAAATTGTAAAATAATTATGAAGCGGTCCAAAAAGTGAATGTGGTAAAAGATAGTCTCTTTGATCTTTTTTCCACTTATTGTGATAGGGGTAGAACAGAGTATAACACTACAATTATTAGTTCTGAATCATCCTCTTCAAGTAGAGTGGGAGCCATGAGATATTCAAGTGAAATAACCCAACCACAACTTATAACAAATTATGTTCTTCTTGAATTTGATGATTTTCTGAATTCTCTCTTCAACACAACCTATTAAAAATGAACTTGAAATATATTTAGAGGAAGCACCTGTAAAACCTCCTCTTGAGAGTAAAGATAGATTTGATGTCTTAGAATGGTGGAAAATATGTTCAGTGAAATATGTGAACCTCTCTAAGATGACAAAGAATATCCTTACAATACCCATAACAATTGTGGCTTCCGAATCAGCTTTTAGTATTGGAGGGAGAGTACTTGATGATTATAAAAGTGCTCTAAATCTCAAAACTATGAATTCACTAGTGTGTTCTTCAAATTAGATTTGTTCCCAATATAAGTATCATGCCAATGTAAGTAAGTTTTTTTACTCATATATGGTTTTATTAATACTAAATTATATTATTTGATTTTGATGTGTGTTTTGCAATCACAGTTATGTTGATGATTTAGCAAGTTCTTTACCATATGAGATTATTGACTTCTTCTAATGATTAAAGTATTAAACTTACATTAATATGTTCACTTTTTTATTCATACTATAGTTTGGACTTCCTCAAGTACTAGTTTATGCACTACAAGAAAAACTTTGATTAGCAAGTAGCAATATGCCCCTAGCTAATTTTAGTAAGGATTTTTTTCTTTCTAATTAGTAAGGATTTTTATCAAGAAATTTTACCCCTCCTAAAATTGAAAGGAAATCTAATTTCATTCCAAAAGTTTTGCATTTTATTTAATTATTTGATTGAATTAAAATAATATTTATATATACAAATATATATATCATTTTAGCTGAGAATCGAACAACAAACCTGCTGAATTCACAAACCATGCTTAACCAACTCACCTAATTATATAATCAGTTCTAATGTGGCGGTAATTTATATATACAAATGTTTATATAATTAAAAATTAATATAATTTATATATATAGTTATTTAAATATACATATACAATTATTTACATTTATAGTTATTTATGTATATAGTTATTTATATATATTTTTTATATAATATTTATATCTCTTTATATAGTTTATATAAATATATAATTAATTCATTAGCTACATTAGTATATATTATTTAACAAATTATATAAAAAAAAATTAAAAATATGTATAATTATTTCATTGGATACGAATAATTTTGGCTAATTTATAAATATATATAAATAAAAAACATATTTTATAAGAGGGGGATAAGAAAATTACAAATTCTAATTTTAAAAAAAAGAGAGAGATAGAATTTTTTAAAGAAAAAAATTTTCGCGACAATAAATTTTTTGTAACAAAACATTCGTTGTTATTTTGCAACAAAAAATTTGCTACAAAATAATTTGTTGGTATTGTAGCAACAAAAAATGTGTTGTTATTTTTGCAACCAAAAACTTCCTTGTTATTTTTGTCGATAAAATAAAAAATATTTATCTAGCTAAATTTGATGCTAATTAGGAAAGAATTATCTAGCCTTTCTAATTTTCCTTCCTAAATGAGCTTTTTCTTGTAGTGATTGTTGATGATCCTTATTTCTATAGATCTCACACTAATACTGTAAAACTCACATCACTGCTAGTAATAAGAATTGTTCTTATCAGTTCGCAGTAACATGTATTTTGAATAAGAATTAAACAATTTATTTTGATTATACATCTCTTATATTTTAATAAGAATTGTATCCATTCTCAATAACTATTAGTTTTAATTGACATTTGCAATGAGCTTCATACATCTTCTAAGATTATCAATATCCTTGGCAAAATCTCCTTTTGACAACAATTGAAGACAATTCTATGCTGAATATTGCAGATTTTGTCTTTGCAAGGTTTGAATAATTTCAGGTTATTAAATCCCATATAAAGAAAGTAATTCCTTAAATTATTTAGTACTTGATAATTACAACTTTCACAACCATTTATTATATGAAAACTTTTACAGCCATTTATATATGTGTCAACTTTTACAACCATTTATTATGTCAACTTTTACAGCTCCTTCATGTAAATGATCATTTTGTTAAAACCTAAATATTTTTTCTAATATAATGAATATATCATCTATGTTTTAAGGAAGATCCATTCATGGAACTTATAGATTCCCAGTAATTACTCTTTAGATAGATAGTCTTTATTAGTAGAGAGGCTACTAATAAATATGTGGTCTTTTCTTAGCTCTATTACTTTTAATATTTGATTTTTCATTATTAAAATAAATTGATTTTTAAAAAGACACAATTTTCTTAAGCTGTTCTCTAATTCAGCTTCCCTCCTTATCCATTTTCTTCACCGTGAAAACTATCAAAACCCTAAAACAATCATTTTTTTTCATGTCACCAAGGCTACTACTCCATCAATTATGTATTAGAGAAGAATTAGAATGGTTTTAGTTTCTCCTACTTTACAATAATCAGATTTTTTTCCTATTTTAATAGTTGAATTAGCTATTTCTTTGTTCTATACCACCATTCTATGTAGTGTGGATTACAACCTCTAGTGAGATCTCTTGTTAATCATTAGAAATATATTCAGGAGCAGAAGCGGAAATCATATTCTAGACTTATATAACGTAATCGGGTGAAAAGATACTTTTTGAGTGTTTTTTTAATATAAACTCTTTATGGACTGTTAATGGGCTTTTATTTGACTATTTATGCCTTATGGATTGTTTAGTTTAAAGTTTTGTAATTTTTTTGTCAAATATTTGGATTTAGTAAGTAGTTTAATTTTCAAAAAAAATTATGGGATTTGGTCATCTGGGCGTTTGTTTTTATAAACTTTTTTATACCTTGTGAAATTTTCTTGACTTTGTGGGTTTGTGATCAACCAGTTTAGCCCCAAAGATTCAAACTTTCATATATTTATTGTAATTAAAAAATGTATGTTCAATGATACTCATCACAGGGGTGAGTAAAACAATTTAGCACTATAATAGATTAATATTATAATGTGTAATTTTTTTATAAAAATAATAATAATTTTTGAGCCGACTCAAAATTGATCAAAGTTGGCTCGGAATCAAATCGATTTTGAGTTGAGTTGGCTTGACTCGAAAACAATTTTGAGTCGAAAATTTTGATTTCAAGGTGGGTTGAAATTGACAAAACTCGACTCAATATCAGGCCTAATTTCAATAATGACTAATGGGAGATTAGCTTAGGTAGACAAAGTGGACCAGGTGTGATGGTTCCATTGGGCACCCATATATAATGAGGAATTTTATTATGAGACAAAGATGAATGGTCCTTTATAGGTAGAGTTAATGTGTTTGTTTTAACCATGGGTTTTCATTCATATCTTGATTGATTGTAATTATCTTTTTGAATTTCATAATGTTTATTTTTATATTTGGAATTAAAATTGTTGTAGTTGTATGGAAATTGATTAGTTTGAAATGTGTGTGTATTCAGTTTTTTATTGAATGAAGCTTGATGTTGATGGTGGTGATAGTTTTTAATATTACTTCTTTTGACAAATGATTTATGTTGAGGAATGTCATTGTAGCAGTTCATGTTTATCAGTTGTTTAAGAGATTAATTTTACTCTCTAACTCAATGTTTCTTAGTTTAAGATTATGTCATACTTTATTATAAGCATGTGTGATGTTTTTAAGAGTAATTGTAATTGAATTAATATGATTTTTTATAAACATTTCTTAAATTTTGAAAGCTTCATCCACTTCTTTAATTTCAATTTTAAAAGAGGCAATTTTTGCTTGTGCTTCGCTTAGTGCAATAGAAGTACAATCTTCATTAGAGAGTATAAGAAGGCTTATAGTGTACGTTTTCAAATTTGGAGTTTTGTTTTGAACATAAAGTTCTTTTTTCACTTTCTTCCTTTCTTGATGTGCTTGCAATATCATTAACTGTGTATAATGATGTGGCGTGGCATTCCATTTTTTCTTGAAAGTTCATCTTTCGAGCATGAAGCGTCATGGTTTTCTTTTCTTAGGTCCATAGGAAATTACTCTAACATATCAATTTCACATGGTACATTATCTATAGGAGGAAGACTGTAAGTTTCTCAAGAAATCTTTAAATTTTCTAAACAGTAGAAAGAGAATAAATTAATTGTAAAATGTTATTGAAAGTGCACAAAATAAAGTATTCATGGCTTTCACATTCAAAATGCTTTCACTCCTATTCAATTCATCTGCATGATTTGTTATAGTGATATTCCAAATAATATAGTTTGCTCTAGTGAATAATGGTGGTGCTAGGGAAAATTTATTATTTGAATATTCCTCCCCTCTTGATGAAGCGAGACCATGATGTGACATTATTCCACACGGTGAAACCTTTTTGAAAAAAATCAAGATCTGATACCACTTGTTGGATCGTCAAACACCCTTAGATGGTGGGGGTGAATATAAATATACTCAATTATTTCCTATCAAAGTTCATAAAAAATAGCTTGATCAAAAGAGCAGAGAGACATGATTTTATTTCAATAAAAACTAATTACAAAATAGTGATTTCAATAGTGCTAGAAATTGAGGTGTTGTATAAAAAAATATCATTTTGGTTTCTATACCATCTCCCCCTAAGAGCCAGTTGGTTGTATCTTATCTCTCCCTAGATATGCCTCGGGCCTCCCCTAGTCCTACTCCCTTGATTTAGTCAGTAACTCACAAGGCAAATTTCTTCCTAAGTCATGCACGGACCTAGTCGCCAATATGGGCAAATTTCTCTACTGTTATAAAAATAGTCACTAATTACAAGGGATAAGAACTAAAATTTTTGCAGTAAAAAATTCATATAGAGAAATATGAAGGTGATGGCAAAGGCCGTGCATCGTGTAAAATGAGCATTGATGAACTCCATCTTCAAGTTCTTCGTTGGATCTTCAAGATTACTATCGAGAGTGCTCTGGATGTAGGGGACGAGGCTCCATAGAAATATCTTCAGAGTTGTAGTTCAATTGTTCTCAAAATGAAGGCGATAGAGTTACCGCCCTGTAGTGCCCAAAAGGAAAGGAGTGTCCTACTCCTGCCGTCAGGAAATGGTATCTGTTGAAAATGTTGAAGTGAGAAGTTTTTTTTGGAGAAGTCGGGCAGACTGATTGGGCAGTCCTCACAGACTGCGCAGACCGCACAGACTAGGGGATAGCCTAGCTAGGCAGCTGGTTTTGGCTGTGGTTCTTCTCTGGCTGTATGGACCAGCAAGCTCTCTAGTGATGTAACCGGGCGGATAAGATTGTTATCTGCGGGTTAGTGGCAGACTTCTTTTCAAGTAACCGGGCGGATAGAGTTACCGCCATGTAGTGCCCAAAAGGAAAGGAGTGTCCTACTCCTGCCGTCAGGAAATGGTATCTGTTGAAAATGTTGAAGTGAGAAGTTTTTTTTGGAGAAGTCGGGCAGACTAATTGGGCAGTCCTCACAGACTGCGCAGACCGCACAAACTAGGGGATAGCCTAGCCAGGCAGCTGGTTTTGGCTGTGGTTCTTCTCTGGCTGTATGGACCAGCAAGCTCTCTGGTGATGTAACCGGGCGGATAAGATTGTTATTTGCGGGTTAGTGGCGGACTTCTTTTCAAGTCACCAAGTTTGGCAGGTTCTCTATTTCGCAAGGAGACAGCCGGATATTGCGGACTGGGTGGCTTGTCGCCAGGTCGTAGGAGCTTTCTCGGACGTGGTAGATCAGAGATTGTTGGTTGGTGTTGTGGACTCTTTTTAGAGCTCGTCGATGTCTGGCACGGATCTGTGCTTATGGTCTCGATGATGGATCGTGGTATAAGCACAGTTACGTAGACAGGTTCCTGGAGGTCGCGCAGGCTGATGGAGTAGTCTGTATGGTGGCAGACTGGAGTTGTTCAGTAGGGCGCGATCTTGGTATCAGGTGGCCCGATTAAGATTAGTAACCACGGTTTTTGTTGGACTTGGTCTTGGGAGGACTAAGTCCAGTTAGTTGCCTAATTCGTCGAGGTCGCTGGTGCGGACTGCTCTGGTTCTCACCGAGTTCGGCAGTATTGATTGGATGGACTATTCAATTCACGGACTACAAATTTGCAGACTTGTAGCATTGTCCGCGGGGTTAGGCGGCTGGTTTTGTGTCCACTCTGTGTGGATACTTGGTGTTAGTCGACAGGTCTGATGGGCGGTTATGCTATCGGTGTAGGTGATGATGAAATTCTTCCTCACGTCTATAAATAGGACCTCTGAGCTCATCATTAATAAGCAGTGAACAGTAAGAATGAGCTCGCTCTTGATTTTGTGATTACGATTTTCTAACCGCTGCGACTAAGGAAGTTGGTTCTGTGTAGGTTGTGCGACTAACACCAAGTGGCTAGGTGACTAGCGGGAATGTTGGCGTGGAACAGTTCACGGATACAGTTAGCAGTTAATAGCAGGTCGCACTCTTGCGGCTTGTTCTCTTCCTCGGATAGTTGAGGATAAGTGGAGCAGTTCACCCGGTTAATCAGCAGGTTCTGTTCCTGGCTCAGCAGTTGCAATAACAGCAGTCCGCGCGGTTAGCCGCAGTTAGGCGGCCTCGGCGAACTCAGCTGGCAATTAGGCGCCTTGTACGGTTACTGGAATCAGTCCGCACGGTTAACTTCATGTTGCTATTTTTTAGTTCCCCAAGTATATTGTAAAAATCATGTCTTGCAATGTATACCTTGGCCTGTAATAGAAGTTATTTCCAATCAAAAACTCTTTTGCTACTGTTGCTGCTATTTTTTACTTGACTTTGGTTGTGGTTGAGTGTTCTTGCGACCTCGTTAGCTCCCTCTTCAGAAATTTTTTACATGGTATTGGAGGGGTGTTGAAGAGTAGCAGTTCACTGATCTAAGGTTGCCATACCTTCGTTGAAGCTCAAGTGATTCAGCTGATAGAAATAGAAGCCGATTATGTAAGAGGGATTGATATTGAGCTCTTGACACAAACCAACTTTAAGCATTGGAGGTCTTACATGGAGAGCTACCTTCTTGGAGAGGATCTGTGGGAATTTGTCGGTGGGGACAACCGGCAATAAGTGGACGCTACCGGAAGCAATGCTGAGGTGATGAAGGCGTGGAAGCAAACAGATGATAAGGCTGCGTTCGCTTTAAAGAGCACCATTTGACCGGAGTTGTTCAGCTACACCATGGATTGTCAGTCGGCAGGTGAGATCTGGATGGCCTACTCAACAAGAAGAATGTAGATTGACTATAATTCTTGGAGAATGAGTTGGCTAAGGACACTCAGGGAGACATGTTGGTGTCATCTTTCTTCTTGAAGATAAACAACATCTGCGTTGAGATATTGGCACTGGACCCGGAAGATCCAATCTCAGAGGAGAAGCTGAAAAGACACATCATGCACAGTTTGCGGAAGGAGTATGTGCCCTTTGTAACTTCTGTTCACGGTTGGGTCAATCAGCTGTCATTGTTGGATCTGGAGAACCTGCTGACTTCACAAGAGAGCCTGGCAAAGCAGGTGGCTAGAGTGCTGGTCTCTAAGGAAGACATCAATGTTCTCTTCTCGGGTAAGAAGAAGAGATGGGACAAGAATAAGAAGATATCTGTTGGAGATGGTCCATCTTCTTCATCACAGTAGGAGTGGAGCAAGCCTCCTAAGGTTGATGACGGGAAGAAGCGGGGAAGACCCCGATGCTACAGATGCAACCAGCTCGGTAACATCCGCAAGGATTGTAGGGTTAAACTTTAGCCGAGGCATGTTGCAGAGAAGGAGGTTGAATCCAAATCTCAACATAGAGGATGGGGAGGTGCTTACATGATAGGCACTTGTGTTCGGGCACTTTCCTCCATTGATTATCAGGAGGAATGGATTATAGACTCTGGGTGCGGTCATCACCTCACCGAAGATGGGTCCATATTCTCATCTCTGCGGAAGTATAAAGGTAATGCCTCTATTATTACTGTTGATGATACTGTGCACACGATGGAGCAGGAGGGATCATTTTCTTTGGGTAGTGATCAGGGGCCACTCACTTTGTAGAGTGTGTATCATGTCCTCGGGATGAAGAATAATCTCTTCTTGGTGACTAATGTGGTGGATGCTGGGTATCACATTCTGTTTGGCCCGACAGAAGTGAGATTTCTCCAGAACGTTTCAGCTGTGAAAGCTGACGTTACTCATATTGGGAGGAGGGTGAAAGACTTGTTCGTTTTGGCGACAAGTTTGTATGTTGACAAGATGAGAGAAAATGATAGCCCGACTATTTGGCACGAGAGGTTTGGGAATGTAGGGATGGACAAGCTAAAGGCTATGATGGTGAATTCAGCTATGATAAAAGCTTGACGAGGTAAAAATGATGAGGTCAGGCTGATGTGCTAAATACTGCCGAGGCCAGGCTGACAAGCTGAATACTACAAAGATTATTATATCGAGTTGAATACTATTGAGTTTAGGATAATAAGTTGAATACTGTTGATGTTAGGCTGGCGAGCTGAAGACTACCGAGGTTTGGTTGATGAGCTAAAGGCTAACGAGCTGAATACAATCAAAGTCATGCTGATGAGCTGAATACTGATGAGGTCAGACCAACAAGCAGAGTAGTGTCGAGGTCGAGGTGACAATCTGAATACTGTCGAGGTAAGGCTAACAATCTGATGCATGTTAAGGTCAGGTTGACAAGTTGAAGGACACTAAGATCAGATAGGCAAGCTGAATATTGTTGAGGTCAGGCTGATGAGTTGAATATTGCCAAGGTCAAGATGATGAGTTGAAGGCTATCAAGGTCAAGCTAATGAGCTAAATACTCTCAAAGTCGGGCTGACAAGTTTATGCTTCTTAAGGTCAGGCTAACAACCTAAATACTACCATGGTCTAGCTGATGAGCTAAAGGCTATTGAGGTTAGGCTGATGAGCTGAATACTGACGAGCTGAAGGCTTCCAAGATGAATTCTACTGAACTGAAGTCTGATGAGCTCTCCCATGAAGAGCTCTCCCTTAACGAGCTCTCCCATGATGAGCTCTCTCATGATGAGCTCTTCTATGAGGAGGTTTCTTCTAATGAGGTCTCCTCCTTATATATTTCTGATGTCGACGAAATATGGGTTATACATGTACCATAAAGACAAAGAGTTTGTGGTTGTCAATATGGTGTGCTTGAAGATCAATGCATCCAATGGTGTATCCAGGATTTGATGTTTGAAGAAGTTGAGTCCAAGATTTTTGGGCTCGATTCATATTATTTATCGCATAGGCAAGACGACATATTGTCATGCATTATCGGAAAAGTTGAGTGGTTAACATAACATACTCCATATCTCGATTTTGAGGAAGGTCTTGGTGGAGCATAGTGTAGTGATTGAGCCAATGGCTATGCTAGTAGAAGAAAAATTGGAACCATTATGCGCTTGGTTTACATAGAAGATGCGGAGACCCGAAAGTTATGGAATAAATAATCTCATGAAAGTATATTGGGATAATTGTTAACGAGATTGTTTATTTAGGAAAGTGAACAATAAATAGGAAAAGTGTATCCCAAATTATTTCCTCAAGTACGATGAGTGTATGTCCTTCTTTTGTATATACCTTTCAGATGAAACTTCATTAAGGAGTGAAGAATTGTAAAACCCTCATTTTCCCTTAATTCATAACTTAAAATGACGCCCGAGCGAGCGAAAATGATTCCCCAACGAGCATAAATGATCCTTGAGTGGGCAAAAATGATCCCCGTGTAAGTGAAAATGATCTCTAGGTAAGCAAGGTCAAAAATTCTCATAGGGCAAACATTAATGATCCTCGGACAAGCAAAAATGATCCTCGAGAGACTAAAAATGAGTGGAGCGAGAAATGCTCACTTGACGACCAAAATTTCTCACCAAAAGAACAAAAAAGATCCCCAGGAAATCTAAAATGTTCACCGGGGTGAACAAAATGTGAATTTCTGGCTTCAGGAAGGCGGAATGTGCTCATGTGTATCAATGGCGTATTTGCAGCGAAATAACTTATTTTTGCCCCTTTTGAACCAAAGATTGACGGAATCTTTAGGCTCTGTTTGAAACAGTGGTGGCGGTCGTAAATGTATGGGTTAAATCGTCATTCGTTAAGGATCATCTAACAAATATCATCCCTTTGAACATAAAAGTGGATGAATTTTTTTAGGTGGATGTTAACAAATGACAATTTAACCTCCATGTTGATGACCGCCACCGGCCCAGCACCGTGTCAAACATAGCATAAATAAACAATTTTATTTTTATTTGCTCTTTGGACTTAAATTAAAAAGAGTAGAAAATTTAATAACTGAAATCTCTAAATAAAAAGTATCGGAGCTCAAATCTTAATGGAAGTAAATATGATGGATTTAAACCGACGTTTATAGGGTGTAACTCGGGTCAGTTTGGTTTGGTTCTGTACAACTCAAAATCAAGAACTGATCCATATATGTTCGATTTCAAATTTTGGGAACCGAAACTGACCCACGGTTCTAAGTTGTAGAACGCGAACTAAACCGGGAATATCGGCCCGATTCCAATTCGATTTTCAGTTTTATGAAAAACGTAAATCCTAGTCTAAACACTTGCAAAACATATATGTTATTGTTGGGGCTCATGAGTTCATATTTGATGAGCCAACTGCATTCTTGAATGAACTTTCCTTTTTAGCTCGATTCTTATCAGTTTTTCACGAGCCAATAAGAAGGGGAGTTGAGGATGACAAGGGTTTTGAACTGGGAAAAAAATAGATTACGGGCTCACGATATGTAACTTTTAAGTTTTAAGTATTAAGAATTTAAGACAATAATAATATTGTTGTTGGGTTTTGTTACCACAATAACCTTGATTTGAAGAAGTCCTCTTAAAACTAAGGTGAACTGTAATTGTATTTGATGGTGTTTGTTTAGATGTGCTTTCAGGTTATAATTGTCAAGTGTAGACCAATGTCAGTCTACAATTAGTCACCAAACACTGGACCATACAATGTAATCTCTCATTATGTGATCCATGGTGTTGACTCATGTGTAGTCTCTCTATCGGGGCACACTTAATTCTCAAGTACTAAAGCAATGAAAGAAAGAATAGTTGTTGTATACCTTGAATAAAATAATTTTGAGAAAGTAAAATTTTTCTAGTCCATTACTCGAGTAGTATATATTGTACTCGAGTAGTGCTTGAATGAATTCTAGAGTATACTAAGTACAATTCTCGAGTAATAGAAATCATTCTCGAGAAGGCTTAGTCCAATACACGAGTAAGCCATGGAGTACTATGTCTCGAGTCTTTTTTATGTCTCGAGTTTACTCAATAATTCATTTCATAAATTTTCCAAGTGTTGTACTCAAGTAACAGAAGCCAGTACTCGAGAAGGCCAAGCCCTGTCTTGAGAAGTCAGAGGACCAGTACTCGAGTAAGAAGAAATTTAGTTTCGAGAAGAAGTCTTGTTCTCGAGAAGTCATGGTAGTTCTCGAGAAGTCTTACTATAGTTCTCGAGTAGTAGAAGTCACTTCTCGAGAAGTCAAAAATCACTTCCGAAATTTATCTAAGTCTTGTTCTCGAGAACCTTACATCCCTCTTCTTGAGAAACAAAAGTTATTACTCGAGTAGTCTATAAACCACTCGAGAAATGCAGGAATTGTTTTTCGAAATTTCATTAAGTCCAGACGGAAACGAGTTCAAATTTAATCTCGATTCTTATTGGTCCAAGTGTCCAGTCATTTATGATTATGATCATTAGGCTTGTCCTATAAAAGGTCCTATCGATTTTGACTAACCCTAACATGCAAAAATAAGTTTTTTGAATCATCCTTTCATTCTAAATCGGAAAAGCCGCCGCTCCTTATCGTCGTTCTCGCCACTGCACTTCTCTGATTCAAGAAGTTCAGAACAAGAATCGATCAACAGATCAAGGGGTTCAACTTCTACAGATCTTTTTCTTGATCGTGTTGATCTTAAGAGTTTCAGATCCAGAGATTTCGGTAGTATTCCTCGATATATTCCTGACAGAGTTTCAACTTTTAAGTAGGAAAAATCTGAAGTTCTCAGATCTGAAGTGAAATTTATTTTACTGTTATTGTAAATCTATTTCAATTCATGTAGGAGATTTTATCTCCGAGTTCTGTATGAAGTTTTTCTTCCGAGTGTAGATCCCGTTTCAGGATCGAGTTGTAGGTGATTCTTATCCGAGTTGTAGGAGATTCTTCTCTGAGTTGTAGGAGTTTTTTACTCCAAGTTGTAGGGGCGTTGCTCCAAGTTGTAGGATTGTTTTCAATCCGAGATAGTGGATTAGCCGAGTCTAGTGCATTGCTAGATCGGTGAGGTAGAAAGTGGATGTACCCAAAGTTGGTGAACCACTATAATTCTTGGTGTCGTCTGTGAATGCTTGCTTATTTTTCTATGCATCGCTCGTTCAATTGTTATTCCGCAAAAAGATGGAGAACTCACATATTCACCCCCCTCTAGGTGATTTAGGTTGACAACATAAACATTTTTAGTTGGTATCAGAGGGAGGTTGTTCATCAAAAGGTTAACACCTTGAATAGATCTTCCCCAAGTTGTCTTTTGAGTGTTTCAAGCATAGACAGATCCAAGGACTCCACTAAGCTTCTAGTGTGCAATAAGGCAAACTTTCCCATATGGAAAGAAATAGTAAAGTTCTTCATGAAAGTTGTTGACCCCCGCATCTTCATGATTGTGGAAGAAGGCCCTCATGTCTCTATGATCGCTTCTATTATTGATCCTACTAAGAAGGTGCCAAAGAAATTGATGGACCTCAATAAAGACGAGATTGCACTTGTCTCACTTGACAAGAAAGATAAAAACATCATCGCAAGCGCAGTCGATGACTCTATGTTACAGAACCTCATTCACTGCAATTCTGCCAAGGAGATATGGCAGTCTCTAATCATCTTGATGGAAGGCACAGAAGAAGTAAGGGATGACATAAGATCCCTTCTGAATCAGAAGTATGAGGCCTTCAAGCAAGGCCCCAAGGAAGCAATTGCTAACACATATGAAAACATTTTCAAAATTGTTAATGGCCTAAGGAACTACGGTCGGGTGTTCACAAATGTTGAACTAAACGACAAGTTCCTGAGATCCTTGACAAAGGAATGGGACAACAAAATATGTGTCATCAGGGAGTTTGGGAAATTAGCAGAAACTGACCCTCGTAATCTCTTCGAGAAGCTTATGTCATATGAGCTTCAAATCAATACAAGAAAAGTTGAAGAAGAGAGCAACAGAACTTCGTCAAAAGATAAGTTTGTTGCACTGAAGGCAGTCAGCTAAAGAAAGGCCAAAGCTGCATCTTATACTTCCACTCAAGAAGACTATGAAGAAGAAGACTCAGAGCCAAGCATCTCAGGCTCAGGGCTATCTGATGGAGAGTTCTTCCTACTCTCCCGACAATTCAAGAAGTTTCTTAGCAAGAAGAAACAAATGAGCGAAAATGATTCCTCATTCAGAAGATCACGTCACGACGGTGACTATCAAAAGAAAAGTCACACATCCGATAGGTATAAATCTAAAATAAACAAACATATTTCATCTAACTTTGTTTGCTACTGTTGTAATAAGTTAGGGCATATAAGTTATGACTGCCCTCAGAAGAAGGAGGGTGGAAGAAGATAGGAGAAGAAAACTTATTATAATAAGACAAAGACTGAAAGAAGCCTGATAGCCAAGAAGGGCAAGACCCTCAGTAACACAGACTCATCTAAGTCTAGTGATGAGGAGGAAGCCTACTTTGGGCTAATGGCACAAATAGAAGAGGAAGAAGAACCCCAGTACACTAGGAAGGTAAACTCTCATACTCCTCTCTCTGAATTTGATGCTTATGACCATGATCATGAGGACTGCTCTTCTGATGATGAGTTTGAACTCATGGCTCAATATAAAGAGTTAATCAAGGCTTATGACAAATGTTGAAAAGTTGTGAAAACTCAGACCAAGGAGATTAAATCTCTCATGGCTGAAGAGAGCACTCTGAGAGAGGGAGTCGCCAAGACAGACTCACTCAGAGAGAATTTCACTGCTGCAATTGAATAGTATAATAAAGCTCTCGAGCACCTAGATCTGAAGGAGAAAATCATCAAAGAATTGGAAGAACAACTTGCAGCTGAAAATAAACTTGTCAAAAGTTTCTCCAAGCCCAAGACTGTCCTTCCGTTTGTTGTTGAATTCTCAGCTCAGGCCAAAGGTGTTAGCTTAGGCCATATGGATGCTCCAAGTAAATCTTTTAAGAGAAATAAGGCTCAACGGAAGAATAAGGCTGCCAAGAAAGCTTTGGCCAAGGAGAGGGGGAAAGCTCTTCAAGATCAGACTTCATTCAAAAAGGTTATCTTTCCAACCAACGAGTTTGATTTTGATTCCTCATATGGTCACTTTGCTATGCCTACTTATGTAGAGCCCAAGTCTCGGTACCAAGGATGGACACATCCCCGGAACTTTGGCGAAAGTGTCTTCAAGGCACCTTATGAGGAGATCACTCTTCAGAGTTATGACCCTTATAGTCATGGTCACGATATCAAGAAGGCACCAAAAGTAAAACTCGTTGTGGAAAAGCCTCTTGAGGAGAAGAAGTCATGTGAGTTTCATCACCATGAAGCTTCTACCTCCAAGTCTGCTGCCCCTGCTAGACCACACTCTCAAAAGGTCAAGCAGGAGAAATTTAGGCAAAGATACAACAGGTTTGACTGTTGGTACTGCGACAAAGATGGTCAATTTGCTATAGATTGCTAGTTTAACTCCAGAAATTATGTAACTCCTCAAGTTGATAATGTGAGAAAGACCACTCACAATGTTAACTCACGTAGGGGGAGTATGCTAACCAGAGACCTAGGACCCAAACTTGTTTGGGTTCCTAAGGGAATCTTAACTTGTGGATGTAGGTATGTCCATAGGCCAACAAAAATTCCTACCTGGCAAATGGACAAGAAGAAGTTCCAGGAAATCTCTTGGAATTAGAAGATTTAATCTGTGCCGTTGAAAGTTTGACAACAAAGCAACTGGATAAGAGTTTCTCTTGAATTGGTTGAGGGGGAGCTTCTAACTGAAAACTCTCTCCAAAAGGACCTCGGAGGTAGTTAAGCTCTCAGTGAAGAAGAGGCTATGATTGAGTCATCTTCCCTGTCCCTTATTAAAGATGACAGAAAGGGGGAGAGAGAGAGATGAAAAGAAAAGGGAGGATAAAAATATAAGGCTGAATGAAGCTGTCAAAAAGGGGGAGAAATGCATCGGTATCCCCTTAAGAAAAGTAAGGCAATGCATTTTTTTATTCACTTCACATTTTTTTACCTATGCAATTCAACTTAGTATATGGGGTTCTGACTACTTCAAATAGGGGGAGATTGTTGGGTTTTGTTACCACAATAACCTTTATTTGAAGAAGTCCCCCTAAAACTAAGGTGAATTGTAGTTGTATTTGATGGTGTTTGTTTAGATGTGCTTGCAGGCTATAATTGTCAAGTGTAGACCAATGTCAGTCTACAATTATTCACCAAATACAAAACCATACAATGTAATCTCTCATTGTGTGATCCATGGTGTTGACTCATGTGTAGCCTCTCTATTGGGACACACTTCATTCTCAAGTACTAAAGCAATGGAAGAAAGAATAGTTATTGTATACCTTGAAGAAAATAATTTTGAGAAAGTAAAATTTTCCTAGTCCATTACTTGAGTAGTATATATTGTACTCGAGTAGTGCTTGAATGAATTCTCAAGTATATTAAGTACAGTTCTCGAGTAATAGAAATCATTCTCGAGAAGGCTTAGTCCAATACTCGAGTAAGTCATGGAGTACTCGAGTACTACTTATCTTTGTCTCGAGTTTACTCAATAATTCATTTCAGAAATTTTCCAAGTGTTGTACTTGAGTAATAGAAGCCAGTACTCGAGAAAGCCAAGCCCTGTCTCGAGAAGTCAGAGGACCAGTACTCGAGTAAGAAGAAATTTAGTTTCGAGAAGAAGTCTTGTTCTCGAGAAGACATGGTAGTTCTCGATAAGTCTTACTATAGTTCTCGAGTAGTAGAAGTCACTTCTCGAGAAGCCAGAAATCACTTCCAAAATTTATCTAAGTCTAGTTCTCGAGAACCTTACATCCCTCTTCTCGAGAAACAGAAGTTATTACTCGAGTGGTCTATAAACCACTCGAGAAATGCTGGAAAGTTTTTGAAAAATTTCGTTAAGTCCAGACGAAAACGAGTTCAAATTAAATCTCGATTCTTATTGGTTCACGTGTGCAGTCATTTATGATTATGACCATTAGGCTTGTACTATAAAAGGTCCTATCAATTTCGACTAATCCTAACATGCAAAAATAAGTTTTATGAATCGTCCTTTCATTCTAAATCGGGAAAGCTGCCGCTCCTTATCGTCGCTCTCGTCGCTGCTCTTCTCCGATTCAAGAAGTTCAGAACAAGAATCGATCAATAGATCAAGGGGTTCAACTTCTACAGATCTCTTTCTTGATCATGTTGATCTTAAGAGTTTCAAATCCAGAGATTTCGGCAGTCTTCCTCGATCTATTCCTGACAGAATTTCAACTTTCAGGAAGGAAGAAATCTGAAGTTCTCAGATCTGAAGTGAAGTTTATTTTACTGTTATTGTAAATCTATTTCAATTCTTGTAGGAGATTTTGTCTCTGAGTTTTGTAGGAAATTTTTCTTCCGCTTGTAGATCCCGTTTCAGGATTGAGTTGTAGGAGATTCTTCTCCGAGTTGTAGGAGATTCTTCTCTGAGTTGTAGGAGTTTTTTTACTCCGAGTTTTAGGGGCGTTGCTCCGGGTTGTAGGATTATTTTCAATCCGAGATAGCGGAGTAGTCGAGTCTAGCGCATTGCTAGATCTGTAAGGTGGAAAGTGGATGCACGTAAGGTTGGGGAACCACTATAGTTCTTGGTGTCGTTTGTGAATGCTTGCTTATTTTTCTGTGCATTGCTCGTTCAATTTTTATTCTGCAAAAAGACACAGAACTCACCTATTCACCCCCCCCTCTAGGTGATTTAGGTTGACAACTTAAACATTTTTCAGTTGTACTGTTAAGTCTATTACTATTATTACTTCAAGTTTAGAGCCAATGTCGGATGAAATCAGGAAGACCTGTAGAAGGGAAAGCTCTGCTCAAAGTATTCTACATTGCCCTATCAAGTTTGGAATAGGTATATATAGTACCTCCAGCATAGAGCCTAGACCTAGGACGACACGAACCCAAAAAGCCATTCCAAGTCAGTCTCGAGACGTGCGTACATATGTTAAATATATCTAACAATCTCCTCTTATGTACATCGTGAACCTTGACTTCGGATAGAGGGTAGTTTGTGCAACATTCAATACAAATGTGAATCATTCACAACCCTATCCAACACCTGTTCACACATATTGGACTTAAACACAAACAATATGACGCATAAGTAAAACAAATACTCAGCTGCAACAAAGAAAAGTCTTAGGTACAATAAAGGCAGAGGCCCTAAATGCCCAACATCTCACATCAGACATAGATCATAAAGTCTAAACAAACAAGTGCACAAAGAGCTAAACAATGCTCTGAACAGTGATAACAAAACAAAAAAATCTATTAAATCTCTAACAGTCGTCATCCATAAGATCATCATGATCCGGATTCCAAACTACCAGCTCTCCTCCTGAACCATCAGCCACTGCAATTTCAACAGAGAATTTCATTTTAGAATGAATTCAATCCTTTGAAAATTTACATATATTTAGTTCATTTATAAGAACTTAACATTAATTTCATTATTATTGGCTGAGAGGACACCTTCACAGAGACTCATAGATTGACCTCAGAATCTATTATCTGTTTTTAAACGAAATGATTTATGGACTTCTGGACACTGCAGCTATATATATGATCCTATATGGAATGTCGAGGTTATTGCCCTTCTAGAGTTAATTAGAACTCATCAAGTTTTGAATGGACCAATTTCTAGAAGAAGAGACAAGCTAAGTCAGATTATGTTATCAAATTTGGAATAACACTCTCCTTCAAGGCAACAGCCGAATTTAGGTGAAGTTGTTAGCATCAAGCTTGGAATGAAACAACTTAACAGATCCGAACATAACAACCAAGAGCATCAACGAAGCATAACATGCTTGCTTTGATAAAGGAAATCAGAATAATCAAAATGTTTGGACAAAGGCTGTACTAAATCACCTGATACTAAACTAAGGTCAAACTAAATCACCTTTAGTCTCATTTCTCTCACTGTTTTGATTAAATGGTCTTTGGGCATTCCTTTTGTCAATGGATCAGCCAGGTTATCCTTTGAACGTACATCGATCAAAGTGATAATTCTTTGTTCTTTCAGATAATTCAACAAGACATGTCTCAGTCGTACATGTCTCCTCTTAGTATTATAGAGGGAATTCTTAACGACTTGAACTGCTGCTTGATTATCATAATGCAAGCTCAACAAGTTGACTTGTAACTTAGACAAGGGAATGTCTAAAGTCAAGTTCCTGATCCAATCTGCCTCTTCACTAGCTGAAGCTAAGACAAACAACTCGGCTTCCATAGACGGCAATGCTATACAAGCCTATCTTTTGGATTTTCAAGTGATAGTAACTCCACTCAAGGTGAATATATATCCAGTGGTAGACTTGTTGTTCCCGACTTCTGAACACCATGAGGTATCAGAATGTCCTTCCATAGTAGGTGGGTAACTAGTGTAGCACAGAGCATGATCTTTAGTACCTCTCAGGTATCTCAACAGCATATCTAGGGCTTCCCAATGCTCTTTGTCTAGATTACTAGTAAAATGGCTCAGCATGCTAATCGAAAATGCAATGTCTGGTCTTATACAACTTGTGGCATACATAAGACTACCAATTATTTTGGAATACTTGACTTGATCAATGTTGTTCTCTTCATTAAGACTCAACTTGACATTATGATCAAATAGTGTCTTAGTCGGCCTACAGTTATCATATCCTCATATAGAAATAAGTTATTCAATATAATGAGCCGGATTAAGAGTAACCCGACCCTTGTCAACTCTAACCTTCACACCTAACAGGGTATCTACAGAACCAAGGTCCTTCATGTCAAAAACTTCTACCATAGTGGATTTAATATCCCTAACTGTAGTAAGATTAGACCCTAAAATCAGCGTGTCATCCACATATAAATATATGATGACTGTCTGATTCGATAATGAGCGGTGATAAAGACATTTGTCTGAGATATTGTACTGAAATCTAAGGCTCTTTACCACCTAGTCAAACATTATGTGCCACATCTTAGGCACTTGTTTAAGATCATAGATTTATTTATCTAATTTGCACACTTAAACTTTTAGATCTTTATGCACATAAACTTCAAGTTGCGACATGTAGATCTCTTCATCAAGCTCTCCATTTAAGAAGGTTATTTTTACATCCATTTGATGAACTATAAAGTTCTCGATAGATGCTAAAGTCAGAAGAGGCATGATAGTCGATACGTGGCACACAGGTGAATAAACATCAAAATAGTCTATTCCCCCTGTTGTTTATAATCTTCAGTTACGAGATGCGCTTTATACCTGGTTATAAACCCATCACTATGTAGTTTCTTCTTTAACACTCACTTGCATCCTAAGACTTTAGCGCCTTTCGGCAAGTCAACTAGATGCCAGTTATTGTTATGTAACAGTGAGTCCATCTCATTATCAATTACTTCTGCCCATAAAAATGAATCTCTAGATCTCATTGCTACCTAGTAGGAGAATGGATCATCCTCTAAGTGATAGGTGACGAAATTCTCACCAATATTTTTAGGGATTCTCTCTCTTATAGATGCTCTAAGTGGAACAGGTTCCACCTCTAGAGGTTGGGGAGAAATGCTAGAAGGGTCAGCTTCAGGTTCTATGATAGATTCTGAAATCATATCATTAGACCTGGAGACAGATAAATCATGATCCTTGACAAATTTATTTTCAAAGAATATGGCATCTCTAGACTCTATCATGCTATTCGTCGATAAATCGAGAAATCTGTCTGTTGCACTATCTTTTGCACTACCTAGATAGACGCACATCATTGTTCTAGGTACCACCTTATGCCTCTCAAGGTCTTGTATTCGCACATATACAATACAGCCTCAAGTCTTCATAGTATCATATCTATAAGGATGACCATGACACATCTCATACGGGGTAGAAGTGAGCTAAGAATGAGACACTTTATTTAGAATTTGATATGCAACACAAACTGCTTCTCCTCGAAAAGAATTAGGCACACCAGTTGTTTAGGAGCATAAAATTCAACATCTCTGTCAAAGTTCAATTCTTATGCTCGGCAACACCATTTGACGATGGTGAGTAAGGAGCTGTGGTTTCAAGAACTATTCTCTCAAAGGAACAAAATTCCTTGAACCCAATAACAATGTATTCTCCTCCTCGATCACTTCTAAATCTTTTAATTTTTAAGTTTAACTGATTTTCTACACGAGACTTAAAGGTCTTAAATTTCTCAAAAGCTTCGTCTTTCAATTTTAACAAATACACATGACAAAATCTTAAAAAATCATCTATGAATGTAATTAGATACTTCCTTCCCCCTCTAGTGACGTGACTACAGAAATCATAGAGGTCTGAATGTATCAATTCAAGGAGTTTCGTGCTTCTAGAAACTGATTTAAAAAGCTTTATAGTTATTTTTGTTTGAGCACACACCTCACACTTATCAAATCGAATAGATACATCTAAGGGGATGTTATGAATTTTCGCTAGATCTAGCATTTTTCTATAGTTCACATGTTCAAGTCTGTTATGCAATAACTTAGGATTAATAAGGTTCTAACTTAATTGGTTAATGTTATCATTGTTTAAGTTAAGTATATATATTTTGTTGATCAGGTACGCACACCCAAGATAACGTGAATTTATTGTTAAAATCATTCTACTATTTTGAGTTGTGAAGGAAAGCTCAGTCATATCTAATAGGCTCATTGAAATCAGATTTTTAGTTAATATAAGAACTACTTTAACATTGTTTAAAAATAAAATTTTATCTGATGAGAGGACCAGCTCAGTTGTCCTAGCATGGCTCACCTCGGTCTCTCCTCCATTGTAGTTCTCCACCTTCTCCTGGACTACCTTGACCTCAACAGTAAACCTCTGTCATTCGTCACATGATAGGTAGCGCCGATATCTAGCCACCACTCAGAAGACGAACTGCTGTGACTGCTCCCGATCATAGCCATGAAGGACTTGGGATCTGAGGCATCTACCAACATGTTCACCGCATTTTGTGGGGCTTCCTCCTTCTTCTTCTTTGGAGCCTTACAATCAGCTGCCCAGTGTCCCCAATTGCCACAGTTGTGGCACTTGCCCCTCTTCTTTCTGAAAGAGGGCTTTTTAGCTGCCAACTGTGCAGAGGATTCACCTTTGGGTGTTGGTGGCTTCCTTCGAGGCTTGTTGGGTCGAGAAACGAAGTTGACAGCCTGTGAGGACTGACCACTTTATTCCAAACTATTGCCAGCGACATTTTGATCATTTATATGGATGAACCTTTTCAGTTCATACATTGTGATATTTTCCATCAGCCTGTGCATTTCAATCTTGAAGGTCGACCACTCAGGAGGTAGCTTGCTAAGAATGAAACACACAAAGAGATTATCGGAAATTTCAGACTTATTGTCTGCCAACTTATGACACAGACTTTCTATTTTGATTATTTGAGAGGTGATTGATGAGTTTATATTGAATCTTAAATTGAAGAGTCTCTCCCCAAGGAGAGTCCTCGACAACCCCTCTTCCTTTTGGAAGTTAGCATTCAAGCGAACCCAAATTTCCTTTACATTCCTATAACTATAGTATGTCAGGGCGAGCATAGGGTTCAGTGAATTTATGAGGTATTCCCTGCAAATGTCTTCGTCCTTGCTCCATTGAAATTCCTCCACGTCCTCTTCAGTAATGGCAAAATCACTCAAAACGGTATAAAAAATCTCGCATTCCTTCATTCCCAGCTGGACGTTTAGCTTCCAAGCATGGAAATTAGAGAGGTCAAACGATTGTAGCTTGACGATGTCGTACGAGCTAAGCTTTGGCATCTCTCTAAAGCTAGAACAGTAAAACAGAAAAGAAGTCATCTGAGTCGCACAGAGACAAAATGCGGATCTTCAGATCCAATCTAGAAATGTGTTTACACCTCCTTCCCGATTGAGCAAAGTCGTGCTCGGTAAATGTAGAAGTTCCCGCAGTATCACTCAGTAGGAGAACAAGATTTGGATTCCTATAAGTTCACAGTCATAATGAATTTCACCTCCTGGATTTGGTTCTGAAAATTTGCATCTTTCATTTAGCACAATAATTCGCTGGATGTTCCTCCAAAATAGAGAAAGGCAAAAACTGAGGTACACCAAAGGAACTCTGCTTCTCTGAATCAAATCTGGACAGGAGGTTGAGAACAATCACATGATTTGAACGATTCACCTCTTACTTGGCAAATATGGCATGCTACAAGTAGAAATCTGATCAGCCTGAGTGAGATCTAATTAAGGGAGATCAGATTTGCCTCCTTGTTGACAAAGAAAGCAGAAGCCAGATCCAATGATAAAACAAGATCTGGACAAGACCTCCTCTAAGTCAACAAACCCGACAAGATCCGGAGCTTGCAAAATTCGCCAAGATCTAAATGGCAGCAGGACGGGGAACGAGCCTTCCCTTGCGATCGATGATCTGTGAATAAAATCGATCCCCTCAATCTTCTTTTGTCCCAACAACAAAGAAACCCAAATCTAGAAAGAAGAGACTAGATCTGGCGCCAAGGAAGTAGATAAGGAATTCCGACGAACTGGGTCTGGGCACAATAGCGGGGGCAGAAGATTCACAGGCCGATATTGGAGGATGCAACCTCGATCCCCAGCAGTTAAGCATGAGCAATAAAAACAAGACAGAGATCGCGACAGGAAAGAGGTGACGATATGATGGATTCCTCATTGCACAGCGGCTTCCTTATCCCGAACAAATACTAGCCATGTGAAGAAGAACAATACACAGGAGAAGAACTCGGGAGTGGCACACAGGAGCAGCCCAGGCTTCGATTTGCGAACGGGATGGCAGCGGCTGAATCGGGAAATCGCCAGGAAACCTAGCAGAGCGGAACAGTTATTTGAGAATGTAGAAGGGAAAGCTCCGCTAATAGTATTCTACATAACCCTATTAAGTTTGGAATAGGTATATATAGTACCTCTACCGTAGAGCCTAGCCCTAGGACGACACGAACCCAAAAACCCATTCTGAGTCGGTCTCGACACGTGCACACATATAATAAATATATCTAACAAGACCAACCTAATAAATTATATTTATATTATTGTAATCGGTTCGGGTCGGTTCTTGGGTACCCGATCACAGGACTTGAGAACCGAATCAAACTGTCGGTTCTATTTTTTTAAGAATCGTACCGGAACTAAACAGCTTCGGAATATATATATATATATATATATATATATATATATATATATATATATATATATATATATATATATATATATATATATATATAAAATTATTGGAACCAAAAATTGGCCCCAACGAGAGTTCGGACCCTAGGGTGTAGCTAACACCTACTTCTCCCAAACTCAGACTCTTGACTAGTTACTGAGAACTAAAGGGGTGACCCTGGGCAATAATACGGAGGTCCCTCCTCTATCCCGGAAGATCTCAGTGCATTTTCCCTCCTTAGCCAAGTGCTTAGCTAAGGATACCTCAGAAAGTGCTACAAGACTTCAAAAAATGAAACAACTTTTCTTTTGAGGTACCCTGTGGGTCTATATATTGATTTCCAATATCTAGTATGCCAACAGTGTAGCTCTGATGTTCCAAAAGGCTATTTACAGCCCAAATTGGTCTGCCAACAGCCAAACTCCGTTGTTCTGAGGAGCTAAATGTAGACCTCCAGGGACAACCAGGTAAATTTACCTCTGGACCAAACTGGGCGAGAGGCATCTCGTACACCTAGGCGGAAGCCCTACCGCCTAACCTGCCGAAAGGCCAAAACCCGGCCGAGTGTGGGCTTGCATACCCCACTCGCCTGCTCATAGTAGAGACACGACCAAGTCAAAAAAACATTGAGAGCGTTGAGTGAAAATACTTCACTCAATGCCAGCGGACAAAAGGCGTTGAGACTGAGAGCTCTACTCAACGCCTTGGGTCCAGAGAGTTCTGCCCACCCTGGGGACTTATCGCCGACCCAGGCGGAAGCCTTCTCGCCTACCATGTCGAAAGGCTCTTAAATCACCTCCCCTGGGGGAAAAAACCCACTCAGCGAATATGAGGTTGTACACAATCCCCGCTCTTTGCGAGCGAGTCCTGCGCTCGGAAGGAAAAGTCCAACCCCTAATATTCGGTGAGTGCATACTGACCTGAAAAGGAATCTTTTGTGGGTCACACTTCGACCTTATATATATATATATATATATGCTATGGTATGTCTCCAAGATTTCATTCCTTCTGTTACAACTTATCGTCTGAGCTCTCGTATTTCTTTGAAGATGTATGCCAAACGAGCCGCGAAACCGCTCTTTCAGGAAGTCCAGGATCATCTCGCCGCTGCTTAGGCGAGGGCTCGCACCAACAGTGTTGTGTTTGCCCCCTAGCTCTAAACAAAAAGGTCTGCGGACTCAGCGTACCGACGGAAAAAGGCCAAGATTGTTGGATCTTACGGCGCCCTTAGAGGGGGTGAATAAGGGCTTTATGAAATTTTAATTCTTAAATAAAAATATCAGGGTTAATTAATGAAATTATGAAATATTTTATAGGAAATTATATTTTTATATTTAAACAAACATATTATATTAAAGATTACTTTTTAGGAAATTGCGTAATTCAATATAACTATACTACCATTAGCGATATCACAATCGCTCAGTGCTAGATACAGATATTGAATTCTAAGAGTGTATTCTAAATGGTAATTTACAATATATTTTACTTTAATGCTTTTGAAAATGAAAATAATATTTAAAAAATTTTATGACATGAAAATAAAATCAAGATAATGAAATAATAAATGACAAGATTTTATTTCATAAGAAATTGATTATAAAATATTTGATCTCTATATCGCTAGAAATCGAGGAGAATATGACAAATATCTTTCTGATGATTCACCGGTCTTTCTCCTAAGGACCGGCCGGCTATAGCCTATCTTACCCTAGATACGAACTCTAGCCTCCCACTAGATCTAACCTCAACCTATTCGCAGCATACAAGGCAGTGAATTTCTCCTAAGCCACACAAGGACCTAGATGTCACGCACAAGGCGGCGATTTCCTCCTAAGCCACACACAGATCTTGATGCCACGCACAAGGCGGTGATTTCTCTACTGATTACAAAGATGGAAAGATAAGTTACAAAATAGAAATTCAGAATAAAAACTCCCTCAAAATGAAGCTATGAAGATGAAGTTGATTCCTTACAAAGATTGCCTTAGATGCTGTGCACGAACCGTCTCTTCTTCACTCTTAAACATTCTTAGGAAAGTAGAAGTTTTTGAAGGCTGGAGCTCTCTGGATGGAATGCACGAGAAATAGTACTCCAGGTAATGAAATTCCTTTTTTCTTTACAGAAGAATTCGGCCTTTTTATACTTTTGGGATATCGCCCGACGATAGTGGCTATCGCCCTCCAGTGATATCATTTTTGGTTGCCACGTGTCTCATGATTCTGAGGTTTCTGCGAGCTGATTTGATCGTGGAGCTATCACCCGGCGATATCCGATATCGTCTGGCAATACCTCAAAATAGTGGCTTAGTGGCTTGCTTGTGTGGAGCATGGCCTTCGTCACGCCGACGTCATTTTCGCTATCGCCTAGCGATAGTGGCTATTGCCCGACGATATCTCCTTTTTTACTTTTTCCATCCAAACGTATTCCAGAGTGTATATGACTTCATTCTCATTTCAAAATTGGATTGCACGTTCCGTAACTCCTCCCGGATTGAAAGTTATGACTGTTTGAAGTTTAGTACACAAAACTTGTCTCCTCATTCAACATGTACAACCTACACACTATAAACACACAAAATACTAGATCAAATGCATTACGGTATTTTTTATTCTCAAACCAAGAGATGTGGAACGCATGCTCCAGCAATATCCCCCTTTTGTTAATAACAAATACCTATATGAAAAATTAGTGAATTTAAGAACAATTGTGTATATAGGAAAGTGTGGAAAAAGATATGCATGAATAATAGGTTAATAACATGATAGCTTTTAAAGTACAAGTGCATACTTTTCCTATATGAAGGCCCCCCTACATAAGTGTTCCCTATATATTTTACTTCCCCTAAATAACTAGTCCACTAGATTTCTCAGTTTATTCTCCCTCATTTATTATTAACAAAAGTGGGTAGGGATGAATATATACCTTTTAAGATTGATTAGGGATAACTTATTGGAAGAATAATCATGATTGAGCAATAGGATAATATATGCACTTCATATATAATTACTCAACCTACATGGCTGCTTCCTATGAATTTTTAATGTACTCCCCTAAATAATTAGATTTGTGCAATTCATTCTCTTCTTTGGTAGTATCAAAAGATTGTATTAGGTGAGTGTAAGCAATAAAAATTAATGTGCTTTATGTGCAATAAAAATGTAATATATAGCTTATTAAATACCACTTGTTAAAAATAAGTATAATGAAGCATAATGTAGTAAACAACATAGATGAAATGATAGAATAAGCATTTTTACTTCAAGATACCACTTGTAAAAAAAAATCATGAATAAGTGTAAGTAGTAATCACATCGAAAAGTATAATAAGCATTCATAAAAATAAACATCTTTTTAGAAAGTAAGAACATATAAAAGATACTGAGTTTTAAAACTGAAAAGTTGATGTTTGAGTTAAAGCTCCAAGAGATGCTATTTGATTGAGATATAATTACAAGCATGATTTGAAAATATCAAGAAAAGATACAAAGCTACAATGTAATAAAGTTTGTATTTCATGTAAACAAAAACATTGAAGTGGCCATGCTTTTTTATCTGTGCATTTACTTATGTTTGTAGATAATTGTGTAGATATGCATTAGGATCCAATTCTCATGAGTAGAAGTTTTATATATGATAATAATGTATACCAAAGTGATTTGATAAAGTATATAAATGTATTAATTAAAACGAATGACATACATAATGAAATACTAAATATTAAAAAACACAACTAAAATTACTTCCACGATATTTCTATGCACATAAATAAAAAGTACAACAACAGAGGTGCTTCGCACACACAATGCTCATTAAGACTTATCAGGGAGCGAAGTAGTGCTTGGGGGATCACTTTTATTCTTTTTAACTTTATTTTATTTTTGTGATCCAGTGTACTAAGAGAAGTGGTGAATACTTTTGTTTTTTACAAGACACTTTACAATCCTTTCCAAGGTGCTCAACCTCACAATGCTCATTAAGACTTATCAGGAGGGTGAGTAGTGCTTGGTGGAGTTTTCCTTGTCATTTATTATATGCTTTCTATGCTTGTGACCAAAGACTCTGAATTCACTTGTTTTGCAAATAATATCATTTAAATTTTTTAACCACTTTTCTCTAATAAATAAGTGCGTGAAAAAAGAGGAATTGAAATAAACAATTCAATGCAGTGTAGGTAATCTATTTATGCATTTTAATTATTATGTTATTACACTACACAACCAAGTAAGTATAAGATTAAAATCACATGTAGGTTATCAAAATAAGTGAGTGTGTATAGTCATTATCAAACACAAAACATTACTCATACTTAGAGGCATGCTAAACAATTCTACACATATTTCCTACAATCAATTTCATTACACATAACAAGATAATATTCAAGGCATGATAAAATCAAAATAATGTTTTAAGAAATGTGAAAACTAAATTAAACATTGTATTTAATTTTTAATTGATAAAATTAATCATCATTGACAATGACAATGAATATTTTTAATTGTTTTATAATTTTATAATTGGTTTTTTTTGTAACATCTTTAAAATAACTAGTATAAAATAATATACACATGTTCAAACCAATATGTATGATATAAATAATCATAAATTGTAAAATAATGTACATGCAATGAATATAATATGAGTATTTTCTAGATTAAAAAACCCAAGCTATATGTCTAGACCCTTACCTCGTACTAAGTGACAGATGGGCATGAGGAGTTGCACGTGTGCCATAGGTTGGGGTGTTGATCCCATATGCATACAAAATAGGTTGTTACACCTAACACTCTTTCCCCCTAGTGTCTCGTAAGGCCCCTCTGGAACCCTCCCCGGTTAAGGACAAGACATGACTTAGAGGTTAGGTCTTTAATGCACACAATCCTATTCCCTCGCTAATGTGAGACACAAACTATGAGTAAATAATCATGGATATACTAAGGGTTTAATCCTAAGAATGATTTCATAAACTATGAGTTTATTTGATATTTAAAGTTATAGTAGATTTTAAACCACATGGTTATTATGAATTTAACTTTAATTTTTTAACATTTACTTTATTTAATCATGACAATATGAAATAACTAGCATGGATAATAATATTCAATATGTGTGGATAATAATATTCATTAAGTGATAATGTTTATTATGTAATAATATGCGCATTTAATATTTTAGCTTTAGACCTATTAATGACGCATTTAAATCCATTTTTAGAATAATTTCATTAAACTTGATAGTATCATATAAGACCTCCAGTACTCAATTTTTAATGAAAATATAAGATAATAATAGGCAATGAATTTAATAAGTATGGATGCTAGAAAAAAAGATAGATAAGACACTTAAAATTTGAAAATAATATGACTTGTTATTCAATTTCATTCAATTTGATTTATTATAGAATTTAAGCTTAATATGTTAAATTCATATATCAAAATATATAAAGTGACCAAAATACATGTTGGCTCAAAAGAAAATAAAAATAAAAATAATAAAAATACATTAAGTACATCGTGAAGTAGATTATTGAGTCTTCTATTTTGATTTATTTCTACTTTACATGTTTGATTGGGTACTAATAAATAAGAGATTTAGTTATCCAAAGTGAACCGAGTGCGATGGTTCTTTTGGGTACCCAAATATAGTGTGTGGGCTTATGAGGAGAAAGTGATGAATTGATAATTTTAAGTGGAGTTAATGTTTCATTTTAAATCTTTGTCTCCATTCATATTTTAGTTGAACATGTTTCAAATTTTCATAGTCATGAAAATGATGCATATAATTGTAGTGATTTTTAAAAGTATTGTTAATAGGAAATTTGTTGGCATTTAATTCAGAGTTAGGAGAATGAGTTTTGAAATTATTTTTCAAATATTCATTGAGTTGTTTTTCATTTTCACTCTTCTTTTTATACATACTTTTATTTAACTCACTGGTATAAGTCTTATATAATTTTGAAGATAAACTAGAAATAAATGATTTTTTATTACTTAAATTTTTTTCACAAATATTTTTAATGATTCTAGTTTATTTATTACAACAATGTTTCCTTTTATCAAATTTTCATTATGTTCTTTTGAAATTAAAAGCTTTTTTTCAAACTCCTTGAATTTTTCTTTTAAATCATTGCAATCATAACAAAGTGTAGAAATTTCAATTATAGAGCATGAAAGACAATTTGATACATCAATATGAGATTCTACTTTAGTGTTTGCTTTTAAACTTATATTTTCTAAATGTAGTTTTGAATTAGCACTTTTCCATTTTTTATTTCTACGTTTAGCAATTTCAAGCATACGAAATGTAGAAATAGAATTTGTTATGAAAAGAGAGGATTTTGATTTACTTACAGTACTATACGATGAGGCAAGATTTGAACATAAAATTCATTTAACATCTTCTTGGCATTCCTCTTTCATAAATGAATTTTCAAGTTCTCTTTCGCACGATGTGTTCACTTCTTCCGATCCATTTTATGTGCACTCCATGGATTCATCAAAGGAGAAGCTTTCTTGAATACTTATGTGCATTCATATTCTTCATGTCTTGTACTTGTTTTGTTCCTGCGGATAAAGAATCATAAGTTTCTTCAAGAAATTTCCAAACTTAATAACTAGTAGAAAACATATATATTTGTTTAAAACTATTTTGGTCTAGTGCACAAAATAAACTATTTAAGGATTTAGCATTTAAAATCATTTCATTTCTATTTAAAATTATTTGGGGCTCTTTAATTATAATATTCCAAACTTCAATATTTAAGGATTTAAGAAATTTTCCATTAAACTTTTCCATCATTTATAGTTTTCACCTAGAAATAATGGTGGTGCTAAAAATTTTTTATTTAATAAAATTTCATCCCCTCTAGTGGTTGCAAGATCACGAAACGTCATTATTCCCGGTTGTGAAGCTGTTTTGGAATAACCTGGCTCTGATACCAATTGTTGGATCCTACGGCGCCCTTAGAGGGGGTGAATAAGGCTTTATGGAATTTTAAATCTTAAATAAAAATATCAGAGTTAATTAATGAAGTTATGCAATATTTTTTAGGAAATTATATTTTTATATCTAAACAGACATATTATATTAAATATTACTTTTTAGGAAATTACGGAATTCAATATTACTATACTATCATTAGTAATATCACTATCGCTCAGCACTAGATACAGATATTGAATTCTAAGAGTGTATTCTAAAAGGTAATTTACAATATATTTTACTTTAATACTTTTGAAAGAGAAAGTAATATTTAAATATTTTATGACATGGAAATAAAATCAAGATAATGAAACAATAAATGACAAGATTTTACTTCACAAGAAATTGATTTCAAAATATTTGACCTCTATATCGCTAGAAATCAAGGCGAATATGACAAATCTCTTTTTGATGATTCACTGGTCTTTCTCCCAAGGACTGGTTGGCTATAGCCTATCTTACCCCGGATACGGACTCTAGCCTCCCCTAGATCTAACCACGACTTAGTCGCTGCACACAAGGCGGTGAATTTCTCCTAAGCCACACAAGAACCTAGACGGCACACACAAGGTGTCAATTTCCTCCTAAGCCACACACGGACCTAGACACCACGCACAAGGCAGCGATTTCTCTGTCGATTACAAAGATGAAAAGATAAGTTACAAAATAGAAATTTAGAATAATAACTCCCTCAAAATAAAGCTCTAAAGATGACGTCGAATTCTTGCAAAGATTGCCTTAGATGCTGCGCACGAACCATCTCTTCTTCGCTCTTGAACGGTCTTGGGAAAGTAGGAGTTTTTGAAAGCTGGAGCTCTCTGGATGGAATGCACGGTGTTGATGTATGGTGACTGGGTGGTCTGGCGGTCTGCCCCTAGAGGCTTGGAGACCGGGCGGTCTAGCAATCTGCCCCTGGCGGCTTGGAGACCACGCGGTCTGGTGATTTCTCCCCAGTCATTTGTTAGCCAGTTGTTGCTGATTGGTGACCGGGTGGTCGGCTTATCTTCTCTTCATTATGGTTGTCGGGTGGTTTGTCTAACCGCGCGGCTTGTAAGGCTTATATAGTTGCCTCCTTTTGTAATTATTAGTCTCACATTGCTTATTTGTATTCTCTCTTCTCTCCTTCATTCTATAAAAGGGAGGTCATATCTTTATAATACACATAATTTTTGTATAATAAAATTCTGTTGGTCCAAATTTCCAATCTACTTTTTCTTGTTCGTACATGATATTAGAGGACTCGATCTTTTCCTCCTGATTCTGTGAGCTTCCTTTGTCCGCGCGAACTGTCTTCACGACTTGCTTCTTCTTCTCGTGACCTGTCTTTGTGGCTTGTCTCTTCCTCCTATTTGTGCCCTGTTCGCGAGGTTTCTTTCTCATCCTAGTCGTTACCCTTTGTGTGTGCGACCTCTTCGATTACCCTTTCTTCTAGCCGCGACCTGCACTTAAGTCATCGTGAACTGTTCTTATCATCGTGACCTGTTTCTTGTCGTCACGCCCTCCTTTTCTCGTCGCGGCCTGTTTGTCTTACCTCACCTTGCTCTTAGTCATCGCGACCTAACCTTCTAGCCGCGACTTGTTCTTCTCGATGCTCTTAGTCGCCGCGACCTAACCTCCTAGCCACGACTTGTTCTTCTCCCTTCTTTCTGCTCTCTTCTATGTCTCCCTCCGATATATCTACCACCACTACTCTTGTTGCCACTCCTACTCCTCCTACTCCTTCGGGCAACCTTGGCACCATTTTCAAACTCATCGGTCTCAACTACCCAGACTGGAGTGTCTCCTTCATCATTCTTCTCCGCTCACAACATAAATGCCATCATCTCACTAATGACCCTCCTCCTCCAGACTCTGCTCTCTTTGATTATTGGGATGCTGGCGACGCTCTTGTTCGCACTTGGCTGGGTAATAGCCTTTCTGATAAGTACCTCCCCATCATCCGTCATGATGAAACGTGTTGGAACACCCTATTACTAATTTGGGTCAGGATCACTATGTCTCTAGGAAACCTTTGTTTGACCTCCTGTATAGCTTAAAGGGTCAATTAGAATTGAGTCTAAGGGTTAGAAGTCTAGGTTTGGAAGCTGCCCTCAAGACCAAGATTTTCTGTTTGGAGACTAAGTCATATCGTCGAGCTCAGCACGACGATTCGTCGAACTCCGATCGACGATCGTCTAGCTCAACTTCGACAGATCGTCGAACTCCATTCGACGATCGCTGAGCTCAACTTCATTATATCGTCGAACTCCATTCGACGATCGGTGAGCTCAGGTCGACGATTTTGACTCTGCTTTGGATCTTTATCTCTGAGCTCAGTTCGACGATCTTTGAGCTCAGATCGACGATATTTTGCTGCTGTATGTTTCCAGATCACTGAGCTCAGTTCGACGATAGCAGAGCTCAGTTCGACGATTTCAGATAACTTCAAGGATGTTTCTAGATTCAAATTCAAATCAGTTAAGGAGTTATTCTGTAATTAATTCAGAGATTTCCTAGCTGTTTTCATTCATTTCTGGACCAAGTTTCAAGGAATATTTCTATGGACTTTCCTCCAGAAGAGATTTTGCAATTAAGGATGCAATTAATGCAGATCAACGGCTATTCTTCTCAGAGAATGTTTTTGTTCAGTATTAGAGAATAAAATAGAAGAATTCTTTTTGAATCAGAGACATAGAGAGAGACCAAGACAGATTACTGAGACACACAGACACACAGTCAGACATAATAATCTTCAACAAAATCTTCTGTCTCAAAGAATTCTCAAGAACACTCATCCAAGGAGATCAATCTTTTCAGAAATCTTCAGATCTCTTTAGTTTCAAAGTGTTCAAGGCCAACATATTTCAAGACTCCAGACATCCAACATTTCAGTCATTGCTGAAATCATCTATTGCTGGAGTTCAATCTTTGAAGGCTTATCACCCTCAGCAAAGCTTCTTTTCCTGAAGATCTCAAGGATTCAGGGGGAGCTTTGACATCAACAATCCACATAGTCTTCTCAGTTGTTTGAGAAAGAGAAGACTTCCATCACTCTCTCACCCCCTCTCTGTAAAGGGTTTCTCAAACTCCCTTCAAAAGTTTGAGCTTGGTTCTTGAGCACCTTGTCAAAAGCTCATTGGTGGCAAGACACCTGATCAAAAAATCTGATTTGGTTGTTGAGCACCTTATCAAAAGCTCATTGGTGCCCAGGACACCTGATCAACTCATCCTGCAGTGGATTCCTACCTAGGGTGGTAGAAGAGTGGATGTACCCAAGTTTAGGGGAACCACTATATTTTCTTGTGTCTTCTGGTTTTGCTTGTTTTCATTTTTTGTTTCTGGCCTTGATTATTCTGTGATTAGCTTTTCTTTAACTTAGTTCTGTGATTAGATTTATTACTGCTTCCCTGCTCACTCTTATTACAACAATTGTTGTAAAAAGTTTCAAAGCACCATATACTCTATTCACCCCCCCTCTAGAGTATATCAGATCTAGCTGCACTTTCAATTGGTATCAAAGCGAGGTTGGTTAAACATACCATACCTGATTGGTTGTACAGGCTAACACCTGAACCCAAAGATCTCAAGTTAGATCTGCTTTCTTTTGTATTTTATTATTAGATTTTGTTTTCACAAATCATGGCCCAAAACAAAGATTATGCTAGCATCAGACCTCCAGTGTGCAATCTATCCAAGTTTGCACTTTGGAAAGCAAGGATCAGACTGTACATGAATTCTATTGACGAAGATATTTTTAACTCTGTTTTGACAGTGTGTCCAAGACCCCCAGAGAATTCCAGTACAAATGCTGTTCCACCTCCATCAGGAACAGATGCTGATATCAAGAGATGGAAGGTAGCTGATGCCAAGGCTATGAACATCTTGGCCCAGACAATGTCTGATGACATATTTCAAAAGGTGGCTGAATGCAATTCAGCAAAGGAAATTTGGGACAAACTCTCAGAAATAGTCTCAGGCTCAGCTGATGAAAGAAAGGATAGGAGATCCCACCTCATATCTCAGTATGAGAATTTCAAGAAGGGAGAAACTGAGTCAGTGGGAGACATGTACAACAGGCTAAGTCTAATTGTCAGTGAACTCAGGACATTGGACAAAGAGATCTCTCTAACTGAACTCAATGACAAGATTCTAATGTGCTTCCCTAGCACTTGGGATTCAAGAATCTGGCCAATTAAAGATGCCAGAAGTCTGAATGAGATCACCACTGAAGCTCTATTGGGTAAGCTCAAATCTTATGAGCTACTCATCAAGAATAGAGAGGAAGAACAGAAGGCTGCTTC
Organism: Platanthera guangdongensis; assembly: GCA_039583875.1. Taxonomy (NCBI): domain Eukaryota; kingdom Viridiplantae; phylum Streptophyta; class Magnoliopsida; order Asparagales; family Orchidaceae; genus Platanthera; species Platanthera guangdongensis. The sequence continues at coordinate 117,105,737 of CM077154.1, read as the reverse complement.
ACCAGCCACAAGAAAAGAGAAGACCATAGCCTTCAAGGCAACTGAAGATCTGCCTGAAGACAAAGCCACAGGCAATGATGAACTACTCAGTTTGTTGGCCAAAAGATTTAATAAGATGGCCAAAAAGGACTTCAGAAGGAGATCATACAAGGAGCAGGATAAGCCAAGGTATGACAAGTCCATTAGTAATAATAAAGACATTATTTGCTTTGGTTGCAGGAAACCAGGGCACATAGTTTCTAACTGTCCAGAGAACAAAAACAAGGACAGAAGGGACAGGAAAGAAAGAAGAAAGGAGAAAGACTCCAAGAGGAATGGCAATGGCAAACCCTCATCAAGCAAAAAACAAACATACAAGAAAGAGGTTTGTTGCTGAATCCTGGAGTGAGACTGAAGAGGAGTCAGAAGCCTCATCCAGTTCCAGTGATGATGAGGATAATGCAGAAGAAAAAGAGTTCTGCATGATGGCAATCAATGCCTCACAGCATAATTCAGAAGAAGAGGAGTCAGAATCAGACTCAGAAACTCAACCTGAAGAAGATCAGGTAATTGGTTCTTTTGATTTTAGTTCAGAGGATTTTAAATCTGAATTTAAAGCACTGTGTTTAGACTTGCTAAAGTCTGAGAAAGAAATTATCTCTCTCAGAAATCATTTATCTAAACACAATACTTTAAAGTCAGGAAACCTCAAACTCTCTCAGGAGTTGGAGTGATGTAGGGAACAGATAGCTTCACTGAAAAGTGAGCTCTCTGAGGCCAAGAAGCTTGAAGAATCCCTTAATGGGAGAAGCATCAAGCTGATGGACATCACAAGTACAGTGAACTCCAGATTTAACAGTACACTGGGCTTGGGTGCTTCATCCAGCCAACCTATAGTTCTAACAACTCCAATCAAATTCATTTCTGATAAAGGAAAGGGAGTTGTAGAGGTTGCTAGGAAAAATTCTGATCTGCCCCAGAAAACTAAGTCCCAGCAGAAATCGTCGAACGGAGCTCGACGATCGCCAAACAGAGATCGACGATCGCCGAACGTAGATCGACGATCTCAGGCAAAATCATCGAACGCAGATCGACGATCTCAGCTAAAGTCGTCGAACACAGGTCGACGATCTCAAATACCTGACCTCAGCCATAGTCGACCGTCGAACGGAGCTCGACGATCTGACCCAAGATCGTCGAACGTAGCTCCAAGATCATTGAACAGAGGTCAGAGATCTGGAAATTTTTTCAAAGGAAAATCAAAATTCAATCCTAAGGGTCCTACATCCCAAATCTTTAACCCTTATACTGAATGGATTATACCTCCAAGGAGATATCATCCTGAAGGATATAAGAGTCAACCTGGTATGTCCTGTATTTCAGAATTTAAAGGTTATCAACCTAGGCCCAAGGTAAACTGGGTCAAAAACAAATGAATTGTCTTATGTGCAGGTGAAGACCTATCCAACATCTAACCAGCAATGGTACTTGGATAGTGGGTGCTCTAAGCACATGACAGGGAACAAGGACAACCTCACATCCTTCAGAGCCAAGCTTGGACCCAAAGTTATCTTTGGTGATTCAAACTTTGGACAGACTAAAGGATATGGTGCAGCCCAGATTGGATCAGTAACTTTCAAGAAGGTAGCTTATGTGGAAGGACTGAAGCACAACCTAATTAGCATCAGTCAGTTGTGTGATGAAGGCTACCAGGTGACCTTCAGCAAAGCCTTATGCAAAATCAAGTCAGAGGACAACACAACTGTGTTGACAGGTAAAAGAAAAGGTAACATCTATCTAGTAGATTTTCTTTCAACTGATGTAGATATCTGCTTGTTTAATTCTGTCTGTAGACCAAACATTTTATGGCATAAGAGATTAGGACACCTAAACCTTAGAACTATTGCTAGGCTATCCAAGGACAACCTTGTTAGAGGACTACCTTCTGGCCCCTACAAGAAGGAAGGACTCTGCAGGGCTTGTCAATTAGGCAAGCAAACTAAAAATAGCTTTAAGTCACTTAATAAGAGTGATTCACCTAGGATATTGTATCTGTTACACATGGATCTTTTTGGACCCATCACAGTACAAAGCCTAGGAGGGAAATCCTATACTTTAGTAGTTGTAGATGACTTTTCTAGATTCACTTGGGTGTTCTTTCTAAGGAAGAAGTCTGATAACTTTAAGTGTCTGACAGAGTTTCTCAAATGTATACAGATTGAGTTCAATACTCACATTGCCCTGATCAGAAGTGATCATGGGACAGAGTTTGATTCTCTTCTTATGCAAGAGTTCTATCAGAGTGAAGGGATCAGGCATACTTTCTCAGCTCCTAGAACTCCTCAACAAAATGGGGTAGCTGAAAGAAAAAATAGAACCCTTATTGAATCGGCCACTACATTGTTGTCAGATGCTCATCTACCTCTATCCTTTTGGGCAGAGGCAGTGAACACCTCCAACTATGTGCTGAATAGAAGTTTGATACATAAACTAAAGGGAAAGACTCCCTATGAATTACTCAAAGGGAAGAAACCTAAAGTTGATTATTTTAGAGTCTTTGGTTGCATTTGCTACATTCACAACAATGACAAGAAATATTTAGCAAAATTTCAAGCCAAAGCTGATGAAGGAGTGTTTCTGGTATACTCCATGATCAGCAATGCTTATAGGGTCTATAATAAATCATCTTTAAAAATTGAGGAATCTGTTCATATATCATTTGATGAATCTAACATGTCTTTCAAGGAGAAGATTTCTTCTACCATAGAACCCTTGCAGGAACATTCTCTAGTTGAAAACTTGAACAAGTTACAGGTTACTCAAGAGGATGAAAGCAGTGAAGATGAAGGAAATGCTCAACATATTGAAGAACAACTTGAAGAGCCAGTTGTTGTACCATAGGAGGAAACAACAACACAGGTTGGTGAACAATCAACACCCCCTGTTGATTTAGTAACATCAAGAGACCATCCAATTTCCCAAATAATTGGAGAAATCTCAGCTGGTGTGCAAACCAGAAATCAGGTCAACCAAAACCTGTTGCATACCTGCTTCCTATCTCAAATTGAACCTCAGTCCATTCAAGATGCAGAGCAAGATCCACACTGGATCATTGCAATGCAAGAGGAGTTGCATCAATTTGAGAGAAACAAAGTATGGGAACTAGTGTCAAAGCCTAAGGATCACTCCATTGTTGGAACAAAATGGGTATTCAGAAACAAACTGGATGATCAAGGAGTAATTGTAAGAAACAAGGCAAGGCTAGTTGCTCAAGGATATTCTCAAGAAGAAGGGATAGACTACGACCAGACTTTTGCACCAGTTGTAAGATTGGAAGCCATCAGAATATTTTTAGCTTATGCAGCACACAAAGTCTTCAAGGTATATCAGATGGATGTCAAAAGCGCATTCCTAAATGGATATATCAAAGAGGAAGTATATGTCAGACAGCCTCCAGGTTTTATCTCTCCAACTTATCCTGAGTATGTTTTTAGATTGAATAAAGCATTATATGGTCTCAAGCAAGCTCCTAGAGCATGGTATGAGACCCTAGCATGCTTTCTCTTGGAAAATGGTTTTATAAGGGGTAGAGTAGACCAAACTCTTTTCATTAGAACCCATAAGTCCCATACCCTACTAGTACAGATTTATGTAGACGATATTATTTTTGGTTCTACTGACTCCAAATTGTGCAGAAGGTTCTCTAACCTGATGCATTCTAAATTTGAGATGAGTAGCATGGGTGAGCTATCCTTCTTCCTAGGATTGCAAGTCAAGCAACATGCTGAAGGCATCTTCATTTCTCAAACCAAGTATGCACATGAATTGGTTAAGAAATTTGGTATGTCTGAAGCATCTTGTATGAAAACACCCATGCCTACTAATGTTGTATTGGATGCTGATGAACATGGGAAACCTGTTGATCAGACAACATATAGAGCAATGATTGGCTCATTACTGTATCTTAAAGCTAGTAGACCAGATATAATGTTTGCTACATGTATATGTGCTAGGTTCCAAGTAAGCCCTAGAGAGTCACACCTAACACTAGTAAAGAGGATTCTCAGGTATGTTAAAAGTTGTCCAAATCTAGGTCTCTGGTATCCAAAAGATTCAGCATTTGATTTAACTGGATTCTCTGATGCTGATTATGCTGGATGCAGAATTGATAGGAAAAGCACCAGTGGAACTTGTCAGTTCCTTGGTGACAGACCTGTCTCTTGGTTTTGTAAGAAACAAACATTTGTGTCAACTTCAACTGCTGAAGCTGAATATATGGCTGCAGGTAGTTGTTGTTCACAAATCTTGTGGATTCAAAACCAACTCCTACACTATAGCTACAACTTAGAGAAGTCTAAAATCTTTTGTGATAATACCAGTGCTATTTCTATAGCTCAAAATCCAGTCCTCCATAGTAGGACAAAAACATAGAGATTAGACATCATTTCTTAAGGGATAATGTTGAAAAGAACAAAATTGAACTACAATATATCCCAACTGATTTACAAAGGGGAGATATTTTCACCAAACCATTGGATGAAAAGAAACACACCTTCTTCATAAATCAGTTAGGAATGTTAGATGGAGGAAGTATTAAATAATATCCAAGATTTTGAAAGCTTAAAAATTGACCAAGACTAGGCAAACATCCTGATTTTTCTTAGTGTCTAGAGTTTTTCTGATCTCTGAACTGCGCTCGACGATTTGCCCCAAGATCGTCGAACTGAGATCGACGATTTCCAAAAATCGTCGAACTGAGTTCAGCGTCTCTCAGATAGTATGAACTATCTTTCCGATCAACGATCGTCGAACGGCGCTCGACGATTTTGTTCTCTGAACGATCGTCGAACGGAGCTCGACGCTCTCCAATATCATCGAACGGAGATCGACGATGTTGAAGACTCTTCAGATTCCTTTAGTAGCCTCGATCGTCGAACTGAGTTCAACGATCTTTCCAATTCTGCGTCGAACCCTAATATAAAACTCATTTTTCGCCGTCGTTCTCCTTTGCGCTTTCGATTTCTCTGCAAGAATTTTCTTTCCCTCCAAACAGTTCTGCACTTGGTCGTTTTGTTTGTTGAATTTTTGCAGGTACCCATGGCTGTGTCTGTTGCTGTTCTTGCTGCCATGAAGTTTGATGCTGGTTTTGACTTTGACATGGAATCCTTCAGCACAACTGACCAGGTCTTTCAAGATATTTTGGGATTATTCAAAGACCAGAACCTGACAAGAATAATGACCACAAGGATTAAGCTTGCATCTGATGAGATAAAGGAATGGGTCTACACTGCCCACAATCGAGATAACAACACCATTGTTGGGTCTATATCTGGCACACAGGTACCCTTGACCCCAGAAATTTTAACAGAAGTTTTTGAGTTGAGGAATGGTGAAGATACTGCTGACTTATCTGGAGAAGAGTATTCTGAACTGCTTGGCAGAATGGGTCATTCAGAGGGCAACCCTAGCAAGCTCTTCAAAAGGAACCTATCTGTGGAATACAGATTTATGGCAGATGTTGTTGGGAAAGTGCTACTGGCTAAGCACTCTGTCCATGATACAATTTCAAGGTATCAGCTCTGTCTCATGGGAGCTCTTGTGGACAGAAAAAATCTGAATTGGGGAGAAGTCTTCTTTGACCTTATCAAGAAGAAAATCAACAAAAGTTTTGTAAACTTTGGAAGGATCATTGGGGTGTTTCTACAGCACAGGTGCCATGCTTTGCTGGTCTCCTCTGGAATCCATATCAATGCTTCCAAGAGACTGTCCTGTGCCCTCTTTGCAAAGTGGGACAGACAAATCAGTAAGCCCAGCAGGCCCTCCTCTAGCACTCCTTCAGGCACAAGGACTCTAAGAGTCACTTCTCCACAGGTCTCTGCCCCTGCAGATGACCTGCCTGCTGTTGTTGCCTCTCCTCCTCCTCCAATTCCATCCCCTCCCATACCATCTACCATTATAGCTCCATCCACCATCATCATATCCAGCCCCTCTCCATCATCCACACCATCTCCAGTACCTATTCTTCCAACACCAGAAGACCACTTCCATCTATTATTCTCCTACCCTCCACCAGATGTCACTTCATCACCCTCCATTCCATCCTTCACCCTCTTTGATGATTCCTTTATGGATGATTCACCATCCTCTCCTCCTGAGCTACCCTCCTCCTCCACTTCCTTTCAAGACCTTCTACACCAAATCATTGACCAACCCACTTTCACCCCATCCATCTCCATCCCACTGTCCTCCATATCCACCTTACCAACACCTCAGCCATCCCTTCCACCATTCACCAGCTCTCCACTACCCTCACCAACAGCTGTCCCTCCATCTTCTACCTCTGCTCAAGTCACCTTTGAGCAAGTAGACCTCCCAGCCCTTGCTGACAGGTTGTATGAGTTGCTTGCCCCCATGCTCTCTATTCTGTTGGAGACCTCTTTGGCACCACTACACCTGTCAGTGGCAGCTCTCTCTGCCAGGCTCTCTTCCCTATTCCCTCAGGCAGCCCCTACAGCAGTGTGCCTTGATCCAGATTTGTCTGAATCTAGGCAGGGGGAGATGCCCTATGAAGTGAGCCTTCATGCTGCTGCTGCTGTTTCTGTAAGCTTGTCTGCTACTGCTGCTATTATTACTGCTTCTTCAGCTTCTGCACTTGTTGCTGTTATTGTGCCTCAAGCACAAAGTCCTCCTGCTGCAGTCCTTGCAATAGACCTCAGGTCTTTGCTATCAAGCTTTGATCAGTTTTATTTCAGCTGTCTGCCAGAACCTATTGCTGTCCAGCCTCAAGAGGATCTATCCAAGGCACTTGTGCCATTTTCTTGCTGTGACCCAAGCATCATCACCTCCTTTGTCAATTCAGTGTATGCTGCTGCTTCTTCTGAAGAAAGCATTGTTGTTGCTTCTGATATTGCTGCCTCTACTGCTGCTAAAAATGTTGATACTGCTGCTGAAGTTTCTGTTATTACTGTTGAACCAATTTCCAAGGAAATTCTTATGTCAGAGGCACCTGAATTTGAGCCTTCTGCAGTTTCTGATGATTTCTCTGCTGTTGTTTCTGCTGTTATTTGTGAGACTGTTGCTGCTGCTGTCACTTCTCCAGAGCCTACAGTTGCTGCTGATGTTGTTACTGCTTCTACTGTATCTGCTGCTGTCATTTCTACTTCTGCTTCAACAACTGCTGCTACACCATCTATTGCCTCATCTGCTTCTGTACAGCTCAAGAAGGACTTAATGAAGAAAATAGATGCTCTTTATGATGACCAGAGTTCTGAAAGTGATGAATTTAGAACAGACTCTGATGACTCTTCTGCTACCATTGCCAGGAAAAGAAAGGCAAGGAGCAAAGCTATGAAGAGAGTACCTCCTGCCAAAGTCAAAGATAATAATGATATTCCATACTACATTCTACATGACTGCCCTATTACTGAGCACTGGATGCAATACTCTAAGAACCAACTGAAGGCAATGAAAAAGAAGAGAAAATATGAAAAGGGTTCCTCCCAATTCCAACACTCTCATCCTCCTCCACCACCTCCTCCTGATGCAGGTGCAGGTGGAAGCTCTGCAGCTCAACCCCCAGCCAGAAGTCAGTCTCCCTATCAGCCTCATGCTAGATCTTATAATAGGGAAAGCCAATCCAGGGGTTCTCATTCTAGGAGAGGAGGATATAGAGGAAATCAAAGAGATATCCAAGTCTACTCCAAAGGTTACTCAAGGCAACACCCATATTCCAGGAAAAGACAAATTTCTTCTGATACTACATCTGGTCCTTTCTCTTATAAGCTGAAAGAAACTGTGTCTTCCAGGCCCTCTCAAGACAATCCCTCTAACAGATATGAGCCACATGTACCTTTTGAGGATCCTGAGAACAATCCAGCTGCATGGGCTGCAAGATTAAAGGAACTAGCTGCACTGGATCAGATCAAAAAGGCTAGAGAGCAAGGAAAAGATTCCTCCAACATCTCAACTATGTCTGAACAGAGACAGAAAGAGCTAGAAAGATATGCATCAAGCAAGTTCTTTGATTCTGACAGGTATATGGAATTGCATCCTGAAGCTGTAGTTCCCAGGCCTAAAAAGCAAACATATTTAGGTGCAGCAGATGATACCAGATCAAACAAAGAAGCCCTCAATCCTAACAGAGAGATCAAACTTGTTAAGGGCAAAGAAAAGAAATGATAATGTAAGGTGACATTCTCTGTGATTTCTGATTATCTGGATGTTATATATCTCGGTGGTTCTACAATGTCTAGCTTGTTGCTTTTCTGTTTTGCTGCTTGTATGTTATTTAAATTTTTCCAAAGTTTGTAAATAGTAATCCTAACCCAAATAGGGGGAGATTGTTGGAACACCCTATTACTAATTTGGGTCAGGATCACTATATCTCTAGGAAACCTTTGTTTGACCTCCTGTATAGCTTAAAGGGTCAATTAGAATTGAGTCTAAGGGTTAGAAGTCTAGGTTTGGAAGCTGCCCTCAAGACCAAGATTTTCTGTTTGGAGACTAAGTCATATCGTCGAGCTCAGTACGACGATTCGTCGAACTCCGATCGACGATCGTCTAGCTCAACTTCGACAGATCGTCGAACTCCATTCGATGATCGCTGAGCTCAACTTCATTATATCGTCGAACTCCATTCGACGATCAGTGAGCTCAGGTCGACGATTTTGACTCTGCTTTGGATCTTTATCTCTGAGCTCAGTTCGACGATCTTTGAGCTCAGATCGACGATACTTTGCTGCTGTATATTTCCAGATCACTGAGCTCAGTTCGACGATAGCAGAGCTCAGTTCGACGATTTCAGATAACTTCAAGGATGTTTCTAGATTCAAATTCAAATCAGTTAAGGAGTTATTCTGCAATTAATTCAGAGATTTCCTAGCCGTTTTTATTCATTTCTGGACCAAGTTTCAAGGAATATTTCTATGGACTTTCCTCCAGAAGAGATTTTGCAATTAAGGATGCAATTAATGCAGATCAACGGCTATTCTTCTCAGAGAATGTTTTTGTTCAGTATTAGAGAATAAAATAGAAGAATTCTTTTTGAATCAGAGACATAGAGAGAGACCAAGACAGATTACTGAGACACACAGCCACACAGTCAGACATAATAATCTTCAACAAAATCTTCTGTCTCAAAGAATTCTCAAGAACACTCATCCAAGGAGATCAATCTTTTCAGAAATCTTCAGATCTCTTTAGTTTCAAAGTGTTCAAGGCCAACATATTTCAAGACTCCAGACATCCAACATTTCAGTCATTGCTGAAATCATCTATTGCTGGAGTTCAATCTTTGAAGGCCTATCACCCTCAGCAAAGCTTCTCTTCTTGAAGATCTCAAGGATTCAGGGGGAGCTTTGACATCAACAATCCACATAGTCTTCTCAGTTGTTTGAGAAAGAGAAGACTTCCATCACTCTCTCACCCCCTCTCTGTAAAAGGTTTCTCAAACTCCCTTCAAAAGTTTGAGCTTGGTTTTTGAGCACCTTGTCAAAAGCTCATTGGTGGCAAGACACCTGATCAAAAAATCTGATTTGATTTTTGAGCACCTTATCAAAAGCTCATTGGTGCCCAGGACACCTGATCAACTCATCCTGCAGTGGATTCCTACCTAGGGTGGTAGAAGAGTGGATGTACCCAAGTTTAGGGGAACCACTATATTTCCTTGTGTCTTCTGGTTTTGCTTGTTTTCATTTTTGTTTCTGGCCTTGATTATTTTGTGATTAGCTTTTCTTTAACTTAGTTCTGTGATTAGATTTATTACTGCTTCCCTGTTCACTCTTATTACAACAATTGTTGTAAAAAGTTTTAAAGCACCATATACTCTATTCACCCCCCCTCTAGAGTATATCAGATCTAGCTGCACTTTCAAAATGGTCAAGGCTACTTGGCTTCATCTTGCCGCTCTCTACTCAAAGGGGGCTCAAACGTCTTGTATCTATACTCTATATGCGGACCTGTTTGCTCGTCCATCCATGTCTCCTAACGCTGCTTACCAATAGGTTCAGGCTCTCGGAGCCGAGATTCTCCAAAATCTCCCCTTCTCTGCGGATCTGGCTGAGCAACACAAGCACTTCCAGGAGCTTTTGGTTGTGTGCTATCTTCTGCGACTTCCTGAGTCTTATGACATGATCCGTCAACATATCCTTGGAGATGTGGATTCTCACACCTTGGATGTCACTGCTGCCCGCATTGATGTGGTTACCTCTCTACTGCAACATCTGTTATTATCCTCCCCTCCTCAACCGGACCACTATGCTCACCAGACTCAGTGGAGTGGCTCTGGTGGCTACCACCACCAATCCGGCGAGTGTGATGCTTCCCATTTTCTCTGCTCTCAATATGGCTGCATCGTCCATACGTTTGATCGCTACTGGAAGAAACATCCTCATCTTCAACCCACAGGCGACGCTTCCACCTTCTCCTCGAAGCCATCCGCCTCTGTGGTCACGTCTTTAGGTAGTGTCCATGTCGTTACTCAAGGTTAATGGCTGATCGACTCTGGTGCTACCAATCATATGACCGAAAATTCTTAGTGTTTTTCTCTCCTAGAAACACATGATCGATTGCCCCCGGTCTTTATTACGGATGGTTCTCCCTCACCGGTTAATTGGATGGGAGTGGTTCAAGTCACTTCGTCTCTTCGCTTGGCGGATACCCTCTACGTGCCCAAGTTCCCTTGCAATTTATTATCTGTTATTTCTCTGTGCAAGCAACTAAAGTGTTCCATCACATTCACTCCTACTTCTTGTTCTTTTCAGGATCCGGGCTCCCAACGGACGATTGTTACTGGGACTAAGAGTGGAGGCCTCTACTTTCTCGACAACATTTTCACTATGTCCGCCTTCTCCTCCTCTTATACTGATCTTCTACAGTGGCTCCTTTACCTTGGTCATGCTCCTCCATGACTCCTTCGTCAACTTCTGCCCCACCTTCCTCTATAGAGTCCTCTCAACTGTGATGCATGTCAGCTTGGCAAGCATCACCGCTCCTCCATCCCACCGAAGCAAGGTCATGGATCTTCCCGTCCGTTTGATGTAATTCACTCTGATATCCGAGGTCCTGCTCCTACAGTCACCATAGGTCGGGGTAGTTTATATTTTGTAACTTTTATTGACGATTTCTCCCACTATACGTGGGTATATCTATTAAAAGATCGCTCGAACTTATTCTCTGTATGTACATCCTTTTATTTCATGATTAAGACTCGGTTTGATGTCTCTATTAAAATATTTCACTCTAATAGTGCAAATGAATATCTTAGTCATGATTTTTTCTTCTTTTTGTATGCAAAATGGAATTTTTCATCAAATTAGTTTTGTCTATACCTCACAGCAAAATGGCATGGCAAAACGCAAAAATCGTCACTTCCTTGATATTGCGCGCACTTTGATGACACAAATGCACGTTCCTCGCTCTTATTGGGGCTATGCTGTTCTCATCTCCTGTTATCTCATCAATCGCATTCCCTCCGTGGTTCCCTACGGTAAAACCCCATTTTCCATTCTCTATCCGAGCAAGGATCTGTTTCCTCTCCCTTTGCGTGTCTTTGGGTGCACGGCCTTTGTGCACTCTCCCTCAACCACCCATTTCAAACTCTCCCCGTGTGCCACCAAATGTGTCTTTCTGGGTTACTCTACCACTCAGAAAGGTTATTGTTGTTTTTACCCTATTCTTCGCAAGCAGTTCGTCTCTGCAGACTTAACATTTTTTGAAAATGTGTCATATTTCTCTCGCGACTGCTCTTCTCTTCTTGATGCTCCTGCTTCTCCCACCATACCCTCAGTCCAATCTACTCCTACCAAGATTTCTCCTCGTCAACCGTGTCCACCATCTCCTCCTTCTCCCTCTCTACCTCTGTTATCTTCCTCTTCTCCGCAGTCGTCTCTCTCTACTCCCGGGCCAGCTCTCTCCATCACGGATGCTCCGAAAACTGAGGAACAGGCCGACCTAGATCTTCCAATTGCTCTTCCCAAAGAGGTGCAGACATGTACTCAGCACTCGCTAGTTGCTGTTATTTCCTATGCTCATCTCACTCCTTCTCGCAGGACTTTTGCATTGGCGATCTCTACCACTACCACTCCCCGTACCTACTAGAAAGTCGTTGCTATTTATCATTGGAAGGAGGACATGAATGAGGAAATTGCTACCCTCACTGAGCGGGGTATATAGACACTTGTTCCTCCTCCATTGGGCACTGATGTTGTTGGTTGTCGGTGGGTCTTTGTTGTGAAGTTCCATCCAGACGGCAGTGTGGATCGTTACAAGGCATGCCTTGTCTCCAAAGGCTTTACTCAGACTTATGGTATTGATTATTTTGACACCTTCTATCTTGTTTCTCATCTCTACACTATTCGGGTTCTCCACTCTATGGTCGTTAACAGGGATTGGCCCATTTCCCAAATGGATGTCAAAAATGTCTTTCTCTACGGTGACCTTCAGGAAGATGTCTACATGGAGCAACCTCCTGGGTATGTTGCTTAGGGGGATACACGGGTATGCAGACTGAAGAAGGCCATCTATGGCCTAAAGCAAAGCCCTCGGACTTGGTTTGATAAGTTTAGTGGCATTATAGCGACCGTGGGTTTTATCGGGAGTTCCGCTGATCACTTATTGTTCATTCGCAAAACCTCCCTGGGTCTGGTGGTTCTTGTCGTATATGTGGATGATATTCTTCTCACTGGAGATGACCATGCTGGGATAGCCTTGACAAAGAAACATGTCTGTCAACACCTAATCATGAAGGATATGGGTTCCCCAAAATACTTTTTGGGGATAGAAATCTCTCGAAAGCCCAACTCCTTAGTCCTCTCCCAACATAAGTATGCTCTTGATCTTCTTAAAGAGACATGATTGACTGGGGCTAAACCCGGCCAATGCCCCATGTCTACTGGAGAAGATAAAACCTAGACAGATGCATCACCTCCTCTATCAGATGTTACAAGATACAGGTGTCTAGTCGGCAAACTCATTTATCTCACGATAACTAGACCCGACATCTCCTACGTTGTAGGCAAGGTTAGACAGTTCATGCAAGCTCTTAGGTAGTGTCATCTGCAGTTTTCCATGAGGATATTGGAATACGTTAAAGCGGCACCAGGTAAAGGACTACTGTTTCAAAAGAATAGTTATTTAAAGGTTGAAGCATACTCGGATTCTAGCTATGCTGATGATAAAGGAGATCGCAAGTCCACATCGGGCTTTTGTACATTTGTGGGGGGAAACCTTGTGAGCTGGAAGAGCAAGAAACAATCTATCATCTCCGGGTCTAGTGCAGAAGTGGAATATCAAAGTATGGTGTCGAACACATGTGAATTAAAGTGGTTACGGGCTCTCATGCTTGACTTAGGAGAGGTCTACAACCATCATCTACCTATGTTTTGCGATAATAAGACCGTTATATATATCTTTAAAAATCTGGTCTTCCATCAGCGTCTGACAACTAAACAGTCATTGTCAGACTCTGTCGCCGTCACACACCTCAGCCGACATTGTCGCTACTCCTCCGCTGCCGCTGCTCTACTGAGGAAGAGGATATCCGCACGTATCAAAAACCCTGTGCAGTGGTTTAACCCTAAGTCCACGGATATAGATGTACCCAAAAAAAACTTCCCGACCACCGCAGAAAAACCGTTCACTGAACCGCTGGAAATGGGCGGCAGAATCGGCGATTATCGGCGGCGAAATCCGGCGAAACCAGTGACACCAGTCGAATCTGCGATACCCGCTGAATTACTGTTCATGAACATTAAATTCGACGAGTATCAGATTCGATACACGTCGAATTACTGTTCATGGCAGATATTTCTCCTTCCCTTCTTCGCAAGTCTCTGGTCTTCAATTTAGAGGCTGGACCCCAACATTCCTTTCTTAAGTAACCTAACATTAATATCAAGTATTTCATCTTGATGTGAAAATATCATTTCTCAATGCCACAATACAATAACAACACCAACCCTCAAATCTTTATCCCGCTATAGTTGATAAGTCTCAATGCCCCCATACAAGAAGAAATTTATGTTGATCAGTCTACGAGATTTCTAAAAAGGGGAAAGACAAAGAAAAAGTGTATAAATTATCCAAAACATTGTACGCCTACTTCGTGTTCTTTTCAGGATTCGGGCTCCCAATGGACGATTGCTACTGGGACTAAGAGTTGAAGCCTCTACTTCCTCGACAACGTTTTCGCTCTGTCCGTCTTCTCCTCCTCTTCTACTTATCTTCTTCAGTGGAACCTTCGCCTTGGTCATGCTCCTCCATGACTCCTTCGTCAACTTCTGCCCCACCTTTCTTTCCAGAGTCCTCTCAACTGTGATGCATGTCATCTTGGCAAGTATCACCTCTCCTCCTTCCCACCGAAGCAAGGTTGTGTATCTTCCCGTCCGTTTGATCTAGTTCACTCTAATATCCGGGGTCCTGCTCCTACACTCACCATAGGTCGGGGTAGTTTATATTTTGTAACTCTTATTGACGATTTCTCCCACTGTACGTGGGTGTATCTATTAAAAGATCACTCGGACTTATTCTCTGTATGTACATCCTTTTATTTCATGATTAAGACTCAGTTTGATGTCTCTATTAAAATATTTTGCTCTGATAGTGCAAATGAATATCTTAGTTATGATTTTTCTTCTTTTTGTATGCAAAATGGAATTGTTCATCAAACTAGCTGTGTCTATACCTCACAACAAAATGGCATGACAGAATGCAAAAACCGTCACCTCCTTGATATTGCGCGCACTCTGATGACACAAACGCAGGTTCATCGCTCCTATTGGGGCTATGCTGTTCTCATCTCCTGCTATCTCATCAATCGCATTCCCTCCGTGATTCCACACAGTAAAAACCCATTCTCCATTCTCTATTCTGGCAAGAATCTGTTTCTTTTCCCTTTGCGTGTCTTTGGGTGCACGGCATTTGTGCACTCTCCCTCAACCACCTGTTGCAAACAATCTCTCTGCGTGCCACCAAATGTGCCTTTCTGGGTTACACTACCACTCAGAAAGGTTATTGTTGTTTTGACCCTATTCTTCGCAAGCAGTTCGTCTCTGCAGACTTAACATTTTTTGAAAATGCATCATATTTCTCTCGCGATTGCTCTTCTCTTCCTGATGTTCCTGCTTCTCCCACCATACCCTCTGTCCAATCTACGCCTACCAAGATTTCTCCTCGTCCACCGTGTCCACCATCTCCTCCTCCTCCCTCTCTACCTCTGCTATCTTCCTCTTCTCCGTAGTTGTCTCTCTCTACTCCCGGGCCAGCTCTCTCCATCACGGATGCTCCGAAAACTGAGGAACAGGCCGACATAGATCTTCCTATTTCTCTTCCCAAAGGGGTGCAGAAATGTACTCTGCACTCGCTAGTTGCTGTTATTTCCTATGCTCGTCTCACTCCTTCTCGCAGGACTTTTGCATTGGCGATCTCTACCACTGCCACTCCCCATACCTACTAGGAAGCCGTTGTTATTCCTCATTAGAAGGCAAACATGAATGAGGAAATTGCTACCCTCACTGAGCGGGGTACATAGACACTTGTTCCTCCTCCATTGGGCACCGATGTTGTTGGTTGACAGTGGGTCTTTGTTGTGAAGTTCCATCCAAATGGCAGTGTGGATCGTTACAAGGCATGCCTTGTCGCCAAAGGCTTTACTCAGACTTATGGTATTGATTATTTTGACACCTCTATCTTGTTGCTCGTCTCTCCACTATTTGGGTTCTTCTCTCTCTGGCCATCAATAAAGATTGGCTCATTTCCCAACTGGATGTCAAAAATGTCTTTCTCTACGGTGACCTTCAGAAAGATGTCTACATGGAGCAACCTCCTGGGTATGATTCTTAGCGAGATACACGGGTATGCAGGCTGAAGAAGGCCATCTATGGCCTAAAGCAAAGCCCTCGGGCTTGGTTTGACAAGTTTAGTGGCATTATGAGACCGTGGGTTTTATCGGGAGTTCCGTTGATCACTCATTGTTCATTCGCAAAACCCCCCTCGGTCTGGTGGTTCTTGTTGTATATGTGGATGATATTCTTCTCACTGGAGATGACCAGGCTGGGATAGCCATGACAAAGAAACATCTCCGTCAACACCTAGTCACGAAGGATATGGGTTTCCCAAAATACTTTTTGGGGATAGAAATCTCTCGAAAGCCCAACTCCTTGGTGCTCTCCCAACATAAGTATGCTCTTGATCTTCTTAAATAGACATGATTGACTGGTGCTAAACCTGGCCAATGCCACATGTCTACTGGAGAAGATAAAACCTGGACAGATGCATCGCCTCCTTTATCAGATGTTACAAGGTATATGCGTCTAGTTGGCAAACTCATTTATCTCACGATAACCAGACTCGACATCTCCTACGTTGTAGGCAAGGTTAGTCAGTTCATGCAAGCTCTTAGGGAGTGTCATCTGGAGTCTGCCATGAGGATATTGGAATATGTTAAAGCGGCACCAGGTAAAGAACTACTGTTTCAAAAGAATGGTCATTTAAAGGTTGAAGCATACTCGAATTCTAGCTATGCTGATGACAAAGGAGATCGCAAGTCCACATCGGGTTTTTGCACATTTGTGGGGGGAAACCTTGTGAGCTGGATGAGCAAGAAATAGTCTGTCGTCTCCAGGTCGAGTGCAGAAGCGGAATATCGAAGTATGGTGTCGAACACATGTGAATTAAAAGTGATTGCGGGTACTCATGCTTGACTTAGGAGAGATCTACAACCATCCTCTACTTATGTTTTGCGACAACAATGCCGCTATATATATCTCTAAAAATCCGGCCTTCCATGAGCGTCTGACAACAAAACAGTCGTTGTCAGACGCTGTCGCCGTCGCACACCTCAACCGACGTTGTCGTTACTCCTCCGCTGCCGCCGCTCTGCTGAGGAAGAGGATATCCACGCGTATCAAAAACCCTGTGCAGTGGTTTAACCCTAAGTCCACGGATATAGATGTACCCAAAAAACCGTCGGGCCGCCGCAGAAAAACGGTTCACTGAACCGCTGGAAATGGGCGGCAGAATCGGCGATTATCAGCGGCGAAATCCGGCGAAACCAGTGACACCCGCCGAATCAGCGATACCCGCTGAATTACTGTTCATGAACAGTAAATTCGACGAGTATCGTATTCGATACACGCCGAATTACTGTTCATGACAGATATTTCTCCTTCCCTTCTTCGCAAGTCTCCAGTCTTCAATTTAGAGGCCGGACCCCAACATTCCTTGCTTAAGTAACCTAACATTAATATCAAGTATTTCATCTTGATGTGAAAATATCATTTCTCAATGCCACAATACAATAACAACACCAACCCTCAAACCAATATCCCGCTATAGTTGATAAGTCTCAATGCCACCATACAAGAAGAAATTTATGTTGATCAGTCTACGGGATTTCTGAAAAGGGGAAAGACAAAGAAAAAGTGTATAAATTATCCAAAACATTGTACGGACTCAAACATGCGCACGTGCTTGGAACAACCACATTGATGCATACATGCTTACTTAAAACTTACAAAGATGCCCGAGTGATCCCTCTTTGCATATCAAACGAATACCTCAACACATACTTCTCGGGGTCTTGTATGTGGATTTTTTATCAGTCACAAGAAGTTCCAACCCTACTGATAAATCAATTCAAGGCACCGAAGCCTCAAAAATATCATATGACTGATCTTCGGCTTGCTTGTATTTTTCTTTGTACTGTAACATACAGTTTTGAGGAGTAAACGTCAAAATGCTTTACCTGTGCACTACGACTCGTATTTATTGAACCCGGAGCAAAAAATCAGGGAGAAATAAATCTGAATTAAAAACTGATTCTAATTATATTTTCTAGGGCTGAGCATATTATTCGAAACTCGAAAGTCGCACGAAATTCGTTCAAAAATTGAGCCGAATCGGAATCGGTTAAAATTGATTCGACTCAATTTGAGTTGATTTATTTTGACTCGAATTTGATTTCTAGTCGATTTCGAGTCAGCCCTGAATCGCTCGAATTATGATTCGAATCAACTCAAATTAATTAAAAAAATTATGTATTTATTAATGTATTCTTACTTTAAGATTAAAAATAACAAAATTTGAATTTAAATAAAAAGAATAAATGTTTTAAGTGTTTCATTTGCTAAATTTATAGATTGACCAATTTAATTTTGAGCAAATCATGAATAAAACGGAAAATTGCTCAATTTCGAGCCGACTTGATTCGATTTCGAGATGACCCGATTCGATTTCGAGCTGACTCGGAATCGAGTCATTTCGGGTCGAGCCGAGTTCGAGTCGAAAATTTTGATTTCGAGTCAAGTCAAAATTGCTCGAACTCTACTCAATATAATGGCGCATAAAATTTTCCGAATGAAATAATAATTCAACCACCCAAAAAACCTTAAAATACCAATGGCGCATAAAACAAGATCCATCTAACCAATGGCATTCACACGTTTAGAGAGATTATCTTTGGATTCATCAGAGCGATAGAAGACTACACGTGTATTAAAATTGTATTAAAGATAAATTAAAATAATTAAGGCGATTGTTAACCGCAATTCGTTATTGGCTAGTCGCACCCCAAAATCTCATAACTTTTCGCGCCTTTTTAAAATGCACCTTGTACAAGAAGTAATTTCCAAATATGCCCAGATGTTCCGCCTTTCGGAAATACGTCTTGTACATGCAATTTCATGAAAAGTGTTCAACACGAAAGTTGTAGATCTCGTCGAGATCTACAACTTTCGTGTTGAACACTTTTTCTGAAATTGCATGTACAAAACGTATTTCGAAAAGACGTAAAAAATTAGGAGATTTTGAGATGTGACTAGCCAATAACGGGTTGTGGTTAACAATCACCATAATTAACCTTCTTATCCACCGACAGCAATGAAATTACAGGAAATCAACGCCATTCATTGCTGCATATTTCGGACGGCCAGGAACACGCATTCCTTTTAATTCGCCACGTCCCAAGCAGAGCCTGCGGCGTGTATCCTAACGTGGCAACTTCCTCCGGCAATGGTTTAAGCTATATAAAGAGCTTGGATCGTCTCTTATCTAATCCCCGAGAATAATAATTATTGTCACTGCTTAATATTTAATCACTTTAGAAAAAGAAAGTCGTTCGGGTACCGAAGAAAAGACGAAATGCAGAGCGGAAAGAACGCGATGGAGGCCGCCAAGGAGAAGATTTTAAACGTCAATGCAACAGCCTTATCTGGCCTGAACAAGGTCAAGGCCACCACTCAAGAAAAGGTATTCTCATATTCTGAATATATATTTATTTTACATTATTAAGGCTCCGTTTGGGACTTTTGTACGGTACATTTTTCTAACAATATTAAATGAGGTGATTCTTAACTGCAATCCGTTATTTTGCTAGTCGCATCCCAAAATCTCTCAATTTTTGCGTTTTTTTTTTGAAATACGTCTTGTACATGCAATATCAGGAAAAGTGTTCAACACGAAAGTTGTAGATATCGAAGAGATCTACAACTTTTTTGTTGATCACTTTCCTAAAACTGCATGTAGAAGGTGCACTTTGGAAATATGCTCGGGTTTTGTGCCTTTTCGAAATACGTCTTGTACATGCAATTTCAGGAAAGTGTTCAACACGAAAGTTGTAGATCTCATGTTGAACATTTTTCCTGAAATTGCATGTAAAAGGTGTATTTCGAAAAGGCGCGAAAAATTTGGGAGATTTTGGGGTGCGACTAGCCAATTACAAGTTGTGGTTAACAATCACCTTAAATAAACTCTGAATGAATTGACGGTAATAATATGGTTTAAAAGTATATATATTGGAATTTGGAAATTGCATGTTTTGATTTGCTTTTTAATTAGATTTTAATGAATATTTTCAGCTATGTCATCATTAAACTCCACTCTGATTTTCCTACTTGTTCTCCTGGTAGTGATGTAGATCTAATGAAATTCAAGTAAGTCAATTGAATAATTTATGTTCTGAGTTAATTTTAGGTTGAAAAGATGACAACCAGCGATCCCATGAAGAAGGAGAATGCAGAGATGAGGAAGGGGGAAAAGATAAGGGAAGCCGAGGCAGAAAAGCAGAGGGCATTTAATGAGAACGCTATACATAAGGAGCAATTGAGTCACGCAGGTATTGGTGGCCAAACTGCACACCAAAGTAAATTGGGCGTTCAGCCATGCATGGTGGGAGGCCACGACCATGCTGGGATGCCAAATGATGTTGGCACCAAAGCAAACCCTGTAGGACACTTGGCCGACATCGACAATATGGGAGTACAAGCAGCCGCGGGCGCTAGAGCAAACCCAGCAGCACCTGTGGGTGGCGTCGACCCTTCAGAGCACATGACTGGTGTCCGTCGAGGGCATTAACCATGCTGGAGCACAAACTGCTACGAGCTCTATAACTGATCAAGCTGGGCATGAGACCGGTGGCAGAATCTACTGAGCGGTGTTAGAATCTACTGAGCGGTTGTAAGAGTGTGCAATAAATATGTGAACAAAATTGTTTGTGGTCTTGTTTGTGTGCATTGTGCTTTGTGTCTCTTTGTACTTTTTATTTTAAATAAATAATTTAATCTCTTAATTTACTTGTCATGTTACTTTTTATTTTCAATAAAAAATTTAATCTCTTAATTTACTTGTTATGTTGTAGCCGGAAATATAACGGATCTGTCATACTTTGCTGTAGCCGATCCTGTAGCGGGATATATGTAAAAATATTATTAAAAGTAATAACAGCTGGCTCTGTCCAACGGTCATAAGAGGGGAATGTTGTATATAAATAGGATATCAGTGTAATTAGGGATTATGCATGATAATAAAGTCTTTTCTTTTCCCTTTTTTGTCTCTCTCCTCCCAACTTTATATTTCTCTCCTCCTGGGCTCGCCTTCATCAGCAGCCTTTCTCCCACCATTTCGCTACATTGGTGCTCTCGTTTAGATATCTCTCCATGGAGAGGTCCACCTCCCCGACCACAACGATGTTCAGCGACCCTTCCTTGCTCGTGACCCGGGCCGATCTTGATCGTGGGCATGTGGTGTATATGGCTCAGCAGTCTTCAATTTCCGAATCAATCAAGAAAACCCAACAAACCTTCAACCAAGAAATCCAGAATTTACACGCCTCGCTTAACGCCTACGCCCAGCATCGAACGGCCCTTCAACACTCGCAGGAAAGATTACAAGAATCTAACTCAACATTGTACTCAGAATTCAAAGATTTCCGCAGCGAATTACAGAAGTTTATGCAAGCCGTGGCGCCCGTGGATCGCAGTGATACATCGACTGTATTGGTGGCTGATGACTAGTTTTAGTCATCCCTTTTGGGGTAGTTTAGTATTTATAATTCTTAGGTTTTATTATAGTTTTATGTATTTATATGTTTGTTATGTTGTTATTTTATTTTAATGTTTTGTTATGTTATGATATAAAAATTCATAGTTTTATATGTTTTATGTATTTTCACTTTTATTATTTTATGTTCTATGTTTATCTATGTTATGTTATAAAAATTATAACTAATGTGTGTTTATTTTGTTTTATTTGTAGGTTTATGCCCAACTACATGCAACATGGAGCAGCCCTTGTACATGAATGCAGCCCACTTCTTCACATGTGGTGCATCCCACATCATGATGCAGCCGACCCCCTTTAATTGATGCTACCCGAGCCATTGGTGCAACCCTCTTCAAGTTGGCCGGTCTTCATTGGTGCAGCCCAAGTCCAACCCCTCCATGACACAACCTGAGCCCATGCAGCTCATTGGTGCAGCCCGGCCTCCTTACTCCAAGAGATCCAGCCCACTTCAAAGATTCATGTGGTGCAACCCACTTCAATGGTGCAGCCCCCCTTCAACCATGCAGCTCACTCCATTCAATGCATACATCCAGCCACCTTGCATGGCTCCCCATTTAATATGTTGGCCGGCCACACACCCTCTCTCTCTCTCTCTCTCTTATTTATTTCTCATCCACTCCCTCTCTTCCCCTTTTTCATATTTCTCTCTTCATTACATGCATGGCCGGCCACCCTTATTCATCCCCTCATTTACCTCCTCTTTCTTATTTATTCCTCATTCATCTCCCTCTCTCTATTTTACATTCTCTATTTTTATAAAATGCAATGAATATCATCTCCCTCTCCCCTCATAAATGACATACATGCATCCTCTCCCCTATGCATGCCCCCCCCCCCTTGTCCCCTCTTCTTCATTTCATTCTAGAATCATCTCCTTCTCCTATAAAAGGAACACATGTCTCATGCATTGGAAGGTTGGATTGGAGAGAGAGCAAGTGAGGGAGCTAGTTCAAGTGCAAGTTTTCTTTCTTTGTTGTTAAGTAGATTTCTTTTTCATTATTGTATTAGTCCTTTTATTAGTAGAATCTTGTCTCATTTTTATTATTGTGTACTTCATTTTTATTAATCAATGAATATGAATTTTCTTCATCTTATTGTGTTCTCTTCCTCAACTATGCGTAGCTAATTTTCTTTAGCGTTCGATCATGAGGATCCATGAAATGAGATGAGGGTTTCTTTTATTCCAAAGTTTTATTTTTGCTTAATTTTACTCGATCTTTCTTTGATTTTTATTTTGTCGACTCCGCATTTCCGGTATACGGTAGTAGGTTTGGATCTCATATTTGAGTAGTCGAGAGGCTCGTGAATGTGAAAGATCACTCAAAGAAGGAAGGAGTTGAACGCAACCCTAGAGATAGGATGACGTAAATCTTCCGGATTGGAGTCAAATCCAATAGTGTGGATCACCTTGATAATGCAACTTTAGGCCCTTTTATTTATAAAGAGATTTCGATCAAAGCGTCTATAAGTTAGGAGACTTAATACTCTAGCGATATTTTGTCTTATTTTCGGATCCGTCACGGTCGAGTTTGATTTGCAAGCTTAAAATTATACTTTTTATCTCCTTCATCTCGTTTCATGGTGAATCTTTGATCAAATGCTAACTTTTTATTATAAGTTTTTCGTCTAAAATTATCTTTAGTTTTTCTCCGAAACAAAAATTTCTCAAAACCCATTTTTGTTTGGTAGGATAATAGTAGAAGCGTGAGTAAGAGTAGTTGACAACCCCGAGTTTTAAATACGACCTTGATACTACAATTTGACAGGTACACTTGTCTGTTCGGGTTCTAGCCCATCAAGTTTTTGGCGCCGTTGCCGTGGACGCTTTTTCGTCAATATTAGGAAAATGCTTTCGCTATTACTTCTGCAAAAAAAATCAAAAAAATTTATTTTCTTCTTCAAGTTTTTATTTCCCTTCTTCTCTTTTTTCTTTCCTTCATTCTCCTTCTAATTTTCTTAGTTCATGACCCGCACGAATCCGTCGCTACTTGTTGATTTGGACTCAGAAATCGAACGCTCCTTTCAGAGAAACTTGCGATTCAGAGGTTCCACTTCTCAAACAGCGGTTGAGGATTCCGACGGTGATTGTAACTTCAACTCCGAAATGGGAGACCCTAACCCAGCATTTGCCCAGCAGAGGACGATGTCCGATTATGTTCGGCCCAACCTAGAGGGTACAGAAACAAGTATTGTTCGACCTGCAATTGCGAACAATAACTTTGAACTTAAGCCTAGCATCATGCAAATAGTGCAGCAATATGTATAGTTCGACGGATTATAAGATGAAGATCCGAACTTGCATATTGCTAGTTTTCTCGAAATCTGTGACACATTCAAAATAAATCTTGTCTCCTTAAGAACCAAAGCCAAACAGTGGTTGAGTTCTCTTCCAAGAGGATCAAATCACTACTTGGAACATTCTAATGGATAAATTTCTTGCAAGATATCCCCCCCCCCCCGCCAAAACTGCTAAATTAAGAAATGATATAACTTCATATTCTCAAATTACTTCTGAGACCCTCTATGACACATGGGAGAGGTTCAAAGAGCTTTTGAGATGCTGCCCCCATCATGCTCTGCCTGTATGGTTACAGGTTCAGACATTTTATAATGGGCTAAATCAAGAGACTAAGCAAATGATAGATGCTGCTTCCGCTGGTTCTTTGGACCGCAAAACTCCGGAAGCCGCTCTTGAGCTTATCGAGGACATGGCGATGAACACTTATCAGTGGAATTCGTCTAGGACTCGCCCATCTAAACCTACAGGTATCTATGAAGTGGATTCGGTGTCGCAACTGGCGTTGCAAGTGGAAATGCTGAACAAGAAGATTTCGGAGATGACTGCTTCCTCCGCCGCTAAGGTATATGAAAATGTGAATGCTGCTGCTGCCGAGCAGGTGGATTATCTGGGGAACATACCCAAGCCTGCTCAAAATAATTCTGCCAATAATTTTTTTGCTTTTTCTAATTTTTCTGCACCTCCTGGTTTTAATTCTTTTTCGAACTCTTATAATCCTGGATGGCGTAACCATCCTAATTTTTCTTGGAGTAACCCTGCTAATGTTGCATGCCCACCACACAATTTTACACCACCACCACCACAACAAAACCAAAATCTTCAAAAAACCCTCTCTGTGGAAGAAATTTTATCTAGATATATAAGCTCGAACGATGCTACTATTAGAAACTTAACAGGGTCGATGAAAAGTTTAGAAACCAGGTCGGGCAACTTGCCAAGGCTTTTTCCGAGAGACCACCTGGAACTCTTCCCTCGAACACTGAACCTAACCCAAGGGAGCACGCAAATGCGATTTCCCTTCGGAGCGGTAAGGTTATTAACGAGTCCACCACCAGGGAAGAGCCAAAGGTGATTGTCCCTCTTGTTGTGGAAACAATTATCACCACGAAAAATGATAAATCAACTTTTGGAAATGAAAAATCTACTTTAGATAAAGAAAAAGATATTTCTATTTTTTCTGATTTTGGAAAAGAAAATGATGACGTTCAAAATGATGCTCCGGTTGTTATAAATGAATTTCCGCCACCTCCTTATCCGGCTCGACTTAGGAAAGAAAAATTAGATGAGCAATATTCACGCTTCCTTGAAATGTTCAAACAAATTCATATTAATTTGTCATTTCATGAAGCGGTTAGTCAAATGCCTAAGTATGTAAAATATCTTAAGGATTTATTAACGAACAAGACGAAATTGGAAAATTTATCGCATGTAACCTTAAATGAAGAGTGCTCGGCGGTCGTTAAAAACTCTAACCTGCCTAAAAAAATAAACGATCCGGGTAGTTTTTCAATTTCTTGCATTTTTGGTGATCTTTTTATAAAACATGCGCTAGCGGATCTAGGAGCGAGCATCAATTTGATGCCCTTTTCTTTATTCAAAAAGCTAGGATTGGGCACTCTTAGCCCTACAAGAATGAGTATCCAGTTAGCCGATAGGTCGATCAAATATCTGTTAGGTATTGTTGAGGACGTGCTAGTAAAGGTCGACAAATTCATCTTCCCGGTGGATTTTGTCATTCTTGATATTGAAGAGGACGTTGAGGTCCCTCTTATCCTTGGTCGACCCTTCCTAGCCACCTCTCGAGCGGTCATCGATGTTAGTAACGGAAAGTTGTTTTTGCGTGTGGGAGATGATGAGGTCATATTTTCTATCAATCAATCAATGAAAAACTCTTTAAAAAATGATGTTTCATGCTTCTTTCTTGATGTTTTAAATGAAGATTCTTCACTTTCTCTTTCTAACATCTCTTCAAATGATTTTCCTCTTCTTTTTCTGAAATTTCTTCATATGATTTTGAAAAGACGGTTATGTCATTACAAGCAAATTTTGAAAATGATTCTATCTTTGGTAGAAAAAAGTATGAAAATCTTATTTTTGAAAAAGAAAAGAATTTGAAAAACTCTTATGATGAACCGCCCCATCTTGATTTAAAACCACTCCCTGATCATCTAAAATATGTCTTTTTTGAAAAAAATTCTAAATTGCCCGTTATAATCTCGGCCTTTCTTTCTCAATCCGAAAAAGATCGGCTGATCGAAGTACTACAAAAGCATCGCCGAGCTATAGCGTGTTAAATTTCCAACATTTCTGGCATAAGCCCTTCTTTTTGTAGTCATAAAATATTTTCTGAAAATAATCCTAAGGGTGTAGTCCAACCTCAACGTCGTCTTAATCCTAATATGAAAGAGGTTGTGAAGGTCGAGGTTCTTAAGTTATTAGATGCGGAGATAATCTATCCTATTTTCCGATAGTAAGTGGGTAAGTCCGGTTCAGGTTGTACCTAAGAAGGGTGGCATCACGGTAGTAACGAACGAAAATAACGACTTAATTCCAACTAGGACGATAACGGGATGGAGGATGTGCATCGATTACCGTAAGCTAAACGATGCCACTCGAAAAGATACTTCCCCCTCCCCTTTATCGATCAAATTTTAGAACGTTTATCCGGGCACAGTTTTTATTGCTTCCTCGATAGTCTCTCGGGGTATTTTCAAATCCCTATCGCACACGAGGACCAAGAGAATACAACATTTACTTGCCCCTTTGGAACTTTTGCTTATCGTAGAATGCCTTTCGGGTTATGCAACACACCCGCTACCTTTCAGCGGTATATGCTTGTTATTTTTGATAAATACGTAGAAAATATTATGGAAGTATTTATGGACGATTTTTCTGTTTTTGGCGACTCCTTTGACTTGTGTTTCGAAAATTTGGAAAAAGATTTACAACGCTGCGAAGAAACCAACTTAATTTTAAATTGGGAGAAGTGCCACTTTATGGTGCGTGAAGGCTTAGTCCTTGGCCATAAGATTTCCGCTAAGGGAATTGAAGTGGACAAGGCAAAAATTGAAGTAATTGAAAAGTTACCGCCGCCTACAAATATTAAAGCGATTAGAAGTTTTTTAGGGCACGCGTGTTTTTATCGATGATTCATTAAAGACTTTTCAAAAATTACTAAGCCTCTCATCCACCTTCTCGAAAAAGAAACTCCTTTCGTTTTTGATGAATCTTGTCTCGCTGCGTTTGAATTAATTAAATCCAAACTTATAAATGCTCATATTATGATCGCCCCAGTTTGCGATTTACCATTCGAAATAATGTGTGATGCGAGTAGTCATGCGGTTCTAGGACAACGAATTGCTAAGAACTTTCATCCGATTTTCTATGCTAGTAAAACTCTAACTTCTGCTCAAGAAAATTACACTACGACGGAGAAAGAACTTTTAACTTTTATTTTTGCTTTTGATAAATTCCGACCGTACGTTACTCTTGCTAAAGTTATTGTTTTTACGGATCATTCTGCTTTGAAGTACCTCCTTTCTAAACCGGATGCCAAGTCGCATCTTGTTCGTTGGATCCTCTTACTTCAAGAATTCGACTTGGAGGTTCGGGATAAGAAAGAAGCGGAAAACCTAGCGGCTGATCATCTTTCTCGTCTTGAAAATCCAAAACTTGATATTTTAAATGAAAATTTTATTAATGACTCTTTTCCGGATGAACGAATTTTAAACCCCCTGGTTTGCCGATCTGGCTAATTATCTTGTGGCCCGGGCCCTTCCAAAAGAATAGTTTTCTCACCAAAAGAAGAAATTCTTTTCAGAGTTGAAGTATTATTTTTTGGAGGACCCCTTTCTATTTCGCATTTGTGCGGATCAGGTGGTTAGAAGATGTGTTTCCCGAGAAGAAGGTCAACATTTTAAAGCATGTTCATGAAGGTCCGACTGGCGGGCATTTCCAAGCAAACCGCACCGCCCACAAAGTGCTTAGTGCTGGCTTTTACTGGCCAAACACATTTAAAGATGCGCAACTCTTTGTGAGCGGGTGTGATCGGTGCCAACGGACTGGAAACTTATCTAATAAAAATGAAATAGAACAAAATTATTTTCTGGAATGCGAAGTTTTTTATTTATGGGGCATTGACTTTGTAGGCCCGTTTCCCTCAAGTTTAGGAAATAAATATATTCTAATCGCAGTAGATTATGTTTCCAGGTGGGCAGAGGCCCAAGCTTTACCAAGAAATGATGCTCGCATCGTAGATGCCTTTCTTAAAAAATTATTTTTTCGTTTTGGTTTTCCTCGAGCGATCTTTAGTGATAGGGGAAGTCATTTTTGCAACGCTCAACTCGCTAAAGCTTTAACTAAATATGGCATTACGCATAAACTATCAACTGCTTATCACCCCCAAACTAACGGTCAGGTCGAGGTAGTCAATCGAGAGCTAAAAAGAATTTTGGAAAAAACTATTTCTACTTCTCGTAAAGATTGGTCGTTAAAATTAGATGATGCTCTTTGGGCCTATCGGACAGCGTACAAGACCGTCATCGGTTGTACTCCTTTCTGATTGGTCTATGGAAAATCGTGTCATCTTCCGGTAGAAGTAGAGCACCGTGCGTATTGGGCGTTAAAGTTTTTTAATTTTGATCCGCACTCGGTCGGTGAGCATAGAAAAACCCAACTAAATGAGTTTGATGAGTGGCGATCATACGCTTATGAAAATAATAAAATTTATAAAGAACGTATGAAACTTTATCACGATAAGAACTTGCGCCATCCTAAAACGTTTAAACCTGACAATCACGTTCTTCTTTTTAATTCTCGCCTACGTCTTTTTCCTGGCAAACTTAAATCTAGATGGTCTGTGTTGCTTTCGCACCCTGATAAGGGTGATTTTAAAGTGAATGGGCATAGACTTAAAATTTATTTTTCAAATGATTCTGTGTCTCCTGCAACGGAGGATCTTGTCTTGGACTCTTAAATATTTATCTTATTGTGCAACAATTTTATTTTTGGACTTATTATTATTATTATTATGAAACTTTTAATTTTATTCGGACTTTAAATTGTTGTAATAAAGAACAATCTTGGGCACCTGCCTATGGACTCTATTTTTTCTGCTTTTATTTTGCTCTTCCTTCCGGAGGCCAACCAAGCAAGTTCATGACCGTCGCTCCAACGTTGCTGATATAAAGATGGATCAAGTCAAACCTGCTGACGATCAAGTGCACTAGAAAGCAAGCATGGGGGAGCGACATCCGCCTTCATCCCACAAACCCGGGGAAGTCCTGTTCCTTTTATTTCATTTACTTTCTGCATTTTTCTCTCTTTCTCAGTCTCCTTCTCTTTCTCGTTTTTCTTTTTGTTTATTTCATTGAGGACAATGAAGAATCTAAGCTTGGGGGAGGGTTTAGTTAGTTTTTTTTTCTTTTTTCTTCCAAAAATCCAAAAAAATCTTTTGCTTTCTTAAAAATCAAAATCTAAAAAAATAGTATAGTTTTATTAAGCTTCTTTAGTATTGCTTTTATTTTAGCCTTATCAAAAATCAAAAAAAGAAACAAATCTATAAAACAAAAATCCAAAAAAATTGCTAAATCTATTTGAAAAATAAAATCTAAAATTATTTTCTATCTTTATTTTTATGTTTCTTCTAGTGATGTGTAGGCACGTGCGGTTCCTTAGTTCTATTTAGATTTCTTTGAAACAGTTTTCTAAATTTATCAGTTTAACATAGCTTAGTTTTACTAGTTTCTTGTTCTTAAATATAGGCATCCGGTTTTTACGTTATAAGTTAGCAATTTGTAGTTATGTCTTTTTATTCGGTTAGTTGCTTACGAATGGTTGCTAGGTAATGTTATCTCTTTTTCATTTGTGGGGTAATACTCTCTTGGTGTCTAGAACTTGTCTCTAGCTACTCTCGAAACATTTGTGCCATTTTTTACGTACTTTAGAAATGATTTAGGTCACCCTTTGACTAGTTTGAGCTTTTCTTGCCCAACAACAAATTTACCATTGCAAAACAATTTTTGGGTCTTTTTCCATGTTTCTTTGTTTTTAGCTCCACCTTTCATTTCATTATTTCACCAAAGCCAAAATCCCTTTCCTATTTTCACACTAAACTTTGAGCTTAAATATTAATTTTGTGAAGGGTTATATCTTTGAAATGAAAAGAAAAATTTATAGCTTATATTTGGAGCTTTCATTAAAAGTTAAAAAAGGGGGGGGGGAGTTATTATCAAAAGTATTATCAAAATGAAATGAAAAAAGGTAGTTTATTTTTGGCCAATATTATGAAAAAAAATACATGGCATTATGTTTGTTTTAGCTTGAATTGAAGTACTTATCATGTCTTATTTTTGTATTTAAAACTCACCCTTGATTTAGTGTGATTTAACCACCATCATGTTTATCCTTGTTTTCAATTCCTAATCATTTACCTAAGCCAAATTTTTATGCCTATTAGAAGTCCTATTAATCTTTAGAACATAAATTCGCGTAGTGGAGAAAGTGTGAACGGACAAGCCTATGGCCACCATCATTGATGGATTTATTTGGAGGTTATCTTGAGGTGTCTTAGGGATAATTGTTATTCTAGCAACCTAGTAGTTCGTTAATGCGCCGTTTATTTAGAATTTCTACTCTTGTTTCTCTTTTTTTCATTAATTTTGGATGTCTTGTTTTAAGATTTAGAAATGTGTAAATTTTCTTTTATGTTCTAATGATATTTTTAGGTCTCCACTTTCAAGTTTTCTATTGTGCACTTCTCACCCCACTAGTTGTTAACATAGGAATTAGGATAGTTTAATTTTTCATGTTTTGTTTTTCTTAATTATGCAACCTAAATCTTCTTTGTTTTCTTTCCCTAGTTCTTTAATTTTTATTTGCTTGAGGGCAAGTCAAAGCTCTAGCATGGGGGAATTTGATGACTAGTTTTAGTCATCCCTTTTGGGGTAGTTTAGTATTCATAATTCTTAGGTTTTATTATAGTTTTATGTATTTATATGATTTTTATGTTGTTATTTTATTTTAATGTTTTGTCATGTTATGATATAAAAATTCATAGTTTTATATGTTTTATGTATTTTCACTTTTATTATTTTATGTTCTATGTTTATTTATGTTATGTTATAAAAATTATAACTAATGTGTGTTATTTTGTTTTATTTGTAGGTTTATGGCCCAACTACATGCAACATGGAGCAGTCCTTGTACATTAATGCAACCCACTTCTTCACTTGTGGTGTAGCCCACATCATGATGCAGCCGACCCCCTTTAATTGATGTTACCCGAGCCATTGGTGCAGCCCTCTTCAAGTTGGCCGGTCTTCATTGGTGCAGCCCAAGTCCAGCCTCTCCATGACACCACCCGAGCCCATGCAGCTCATTGGTGCAGCCCGGCCTCCTCCTTACTCCAAGAGATCCAGCCCACTTCAAAGATCCATGTGGTGCAGCCCACTTCAATGGTGCAGCCCCCCTTCAACCATGCAGCCCACTCCATTCAATACATGCATCCAGCCACCTTGCATGGCTCCCCATTTAATATGTTGGCCGGCCACACACCCTCTCTCTCTCTCTTATTTATTTCTCATCCACTCCCTCTCTTCCCCTTTTTCATATTTCTCTCTTCATTACATGCATGGCCGGCCACCCTTATTCATCCCCTCATTTACCCCCTCTTTCTTATTTATTCCTCATTCATCTCCCCCTCTCTATTTTACATTCTTTATTTTTATAAAAATGCAATGAATCTCATCATCTCCCTCTCCCCTCATAAATGTCATACATGCATCATCTCCCCTATGCATGCCCCCCCCCTCCTGTCCCCTCTTCTTCATTTCATTCTAGAATCATCTCCCTCTCCTATAAAAGGAACCCATGTCTCATGCATTGGAAGATTGGATTGGAGAGAGAGCAAGTGAGGGAGCTAGTTCAAGTGCAAGTTTTCTTTCTTTGTTGTTAAGTAGATTTCTTTTTCATTATTGTATTAGTCCTTTTATTAGTAGAATCTTGTCTCATTTTTATTATTGTGTACTTCATTTTTATTAATCAGTGAATATGAATTTTCTTCATCTTATTGTGTTCTCTTCCTCAACTATGCATAGCTAATTTTCTTTAGTGTTCGATCATGAGGATCCATGAAATGCAATGAGGGTTTCTTTTATTTCAAAGTTTTATTTTTGCTTAATTTTACTCGATCTTTCTTTGATTTTTATTTTGTCGACTCCGTATTTCCGGTATACGGTAGTAGGCTTTGGATCTCATATTTGAGTAGTCGAGAGGCTCGTGAATGTGAAAGATCACTCAAAGAATGAAGGAGTTGAACGCAACCCTGGATATAGGATGACGTAAATCTTCCGGATTGGAGTCAAATCCAATAGTGCGGATCACCTCGATAATGCAACTTTAGGCCCTTTGATTTGTAAAGAGATTTCGATCAAAGCATCTATAAGTTAGGAGACTTAATGCTCTAGTGAGATTTTGTCTTATTTTCTGATCCGTCACGGTCGAGTTTGATTTGCAAGCTTAAAATTATACTTTTTATCTCCCTCATCTCGTTTCATGGTGAATCTTCGATCGAATGCTAACTTTTTATTATAAGTTTTTCGTCTAAAATTATCTTTAGTTTTTCTTCCGAAACAAAAATTTCTCAAAACCCATTTTCGTTTGGTAGGATAATAGTAGAAGCGTGAGTAAGAGTAGTTGACAACCCTGAGTTTTAAATACGACCTTGATACTACAATTCGACAGGTACATTGTCTGTTCGTGTTCTAGCCCATCAGTGGCTCAGCATACGGATCAACTTGATTCCTCAGTTTCTTTGCCCGGCATCCTTGGACAATCTCTTCCAGGCGCAGGACTGCCCCGGTTCTGGGCTCCAATAGTTGTAATCGGCGACTCATCACAGCCAAGTCTTCTTGGATCCGTGCCACACATGATGCCATAATAGCAGGCGTCAGGCCTTAGTAATACCTTATCCTTACAGCAGATGTCGACATTATCTTTTGGATCAACACAGCAACAATCAGACTGTAATGACAATACAAATCATGTTTCATTGCCCAACATTTACAAACGGCGACCCAACAAATTGGATTTTCAAAATTGAAATGTTTTTCAGGTATCATAACGTTAATCCATTAGATTTCATTTTTATCGCCTCAATGCATCTGGACAGGCCAGCCTCACAGTGGTTTCAAGGCATATTGCATAATGGATTATGTCCGGATTGACAGACATTCAAAACAACTATAATGGATCGTTTTGGCCCATCAGATTATGAAGACCCTTTAGGTAAAATTATGAAACTCGTACAAACTTCTATTATTTCAGTCTATCAAGATACTTTTGAAATTCTAGCTAGCCAGGTAAACGAATTATCTCAGGATGCATTAAAACGTAATTTTAATTCGGGACTGAAACCGCACATAAAATGCGAAGTCATTGCCCATCACCCTGATTCCATATATGATACTTTTAAACTTGCAAAACTCTTTAACAATACTAATACCTTTAGGACTGACAGGGTACCAGTAAAACTACTATCAGCAACGAAATTACAAGCATGGAGAGAACGAGGACAATGCTTCACTTGTGAGGAACGTTATGCACCAGGACATAAATGTAAGAATAAATCATCGCTTTACATCTTAGAAGCAGACGACGATGCAACTCTTGATGAGTTGGCTCCGGAAATTCAATTAGACCATATGACGGACAACACTCCAAACCAGTTAGAAAACCCAGAAATAAGTGTTAACGCCCTCATGGGAACCTTCCCAACGAAGTCTTTTGAGTACGAGGACAAATTGGTCATTCAATCATTCACATCTTCTTAGATAATGGTAGTACTCATAACTTCATAACTAAGCGAGTTGCAATTTATTTAAAATTATCAATCTCATCAATACCCCCGTTTAGGATTCATGTGGGAAATGGAAGTATTATGTTCTGTAAAGAATTTTGCCCTCTGGTCAAGCTAATAATATAGGAAATAGCTTTTATTACTGATTTATACATCACTGACCTCCATGGGGCAGACGTAATTCTAGGATTTAATTGGTTAGAAACTCTTGGACCCATCACTACAGATTATATAACAAAAGAAATATCTTTCTCTTATAAAGGCAACCCGTGTAAAATTAAGGGAGAACAATCATTGGACTCACGCATGGTCTCCTCAGCCCAAATGTCCAAATTAGTCACACAGGATTCCATAGAATCAATTGTGTTGTGCTTACAAATAGATCAGGCAGAATAGGCTGACATTAGCACATCAATCTCAAGACCCGATCCCCTTAACCCGGCATTAAAGGAGTTATTCTCTGAATTCCAACCAATCTTTCCGAAACCGGCTGGACTGCCCCCAATTCGAACTATTGACCATAGAATATCTTTAATAGATGAAACAAAGGTTGCTAAGATTAAACCGTATAGATACCCGTACTTCCATAAAAATGAGATAGAATGATTAATTGTTGAAATGTTGGATCAAGGACTAATACGACCTAGTACATCTTCCTATAGTGCGCCCGTATTATTGATTAGGAAAAAAGATGGCAGTTGGAGATTCTCTGTATATTATCGAGCCCTCAATGCATTAACGATTAAAGATAGTTTTCCAATGCCGACAATAGACGAATTACTAGACGAACTACACTGAGCACAAGTTTACTCTAAAATCGATCTCCACTCAGGATACCATCAAGTAAGGATGAATACTAACGACATTCATAAAACCGCTTTTCGAACTCATGATGGTTTTTACAAATTCTTTGTCATGCCTTTCGGCCTCTCAAACGCACCTGCCACTTTTCAAAACCTAATTAATATAGTTTTCAAACCCTTCCTACGCCGCTTTGTTTTTATTTTCTTTGGCGATATACTCGTCTATAGTAAGACGGAGGTGCTCACATCCAACACCTACGATTGGTTTTTCAAACGTTACTCGACCAAAAGTTATACATTAAACCGTCTAAGTGCTCTTTCATGACAACAACTGTTGATTTTTTAGGACATATTATTACTCCAGCAGGCGTCACACCTAACCCAGGAAAGTTAGCAGCAATAACAGAATGGCCCATACTAAAAAGTCAGAAACACTTACGAGCTTTCCTTGGTTTAGCAGGCTACTATAGACGATCTATACGACAGTACGCCACTATAACGGCACCATTAACAGATTTATTAGTCAAAGATGGTTTTCACTGGGCGGACACTAGTACGAAGGCTTTTAACGACATTAAGACGTTGCTTACCTCTACACTAGTTCGCACCTTATCAAACTTCTCGATTCCTTTTGTTATAGAGTGTGACGCTTCTCAGGTCAGAATCAGAGCGGTTCTCTCTCAGAAAGGCCACCCGATTGAATATTTTAGCAAAAAGTTGTCTCCAAAGGACCAAACAAAGTCTACATATATTCGAGAACTACTAGCGGTTACTTCTGCAGTTACTAAATGGCGTCACTATTTACTCGGGTCATCGTTTACTATCTTAACAGACCACCAAAAACTACATAACCTGAAATCTCAAGTTATCACGATGCCGGAACAACAAATTTTTTTAACTGAAATGCTAGGATTCAATTATTCGACACAGTACAGACTAGGAAGGGATAACACAGCGGCAGACGTTCTCTCTCGAATTGGAAATCCTATTGAAGACGCATATTTACATAATCTCCAGAATATATCGTTCTCTTATACAAATTTGTTTGTCGATCTCAACCTCTTATACAAAACTGATACTTACACCCAAAATATTATAGACAATTTAACAAAAGACCCCTCCTCGTGGTCAGAATGGACTTGGATCGAGGAACGACTTTTTTATAAAAAACGATTATACGTACCACCCTCTATCATTTGTACCATTTTAATAAGCGAGGCGCATAATACAAAAATAGGAGGACACTCCGGTATTCAGGCCACTTATCAACGATTAGCACATTATTACTTTTGGCCTAATATGCATAAGGAAATGCACAATTACGTCCAACATTGCTATCTTTGTCAAAAGGCAAAGGATCACAACGATTTGCCTTTTGGGAAACTTCAACCTCTGCCAATTCCAACTCAAATTTGGGTAGATATATCTATTGATTTTATCACACATCTACCCAAATCAAAGTCTTATACCACCATATTAGAAATGGTTGATAGGTTAACTAAATGAGCACATTTTGCACCTCTCCCCTCCAAATACACTGGACAGGCAATTGCCCAGGTATTTTGGGAATACTGTGCCAAAATTCATGGACTTCCCGAAACAATTGTTTTGGATAGAGATTCAATTTTTTGAGTTCATTTTGGATGACCTTCTTTGAGCAAAACGGTACCAAACTACGCTTTAGATCGGCCTTGTACAACCTGTATTCGTCGAGGATGGGTCATACCACAGCCAGATCAGCAAAAATTCAAGATCAACAAGTCAAGACAGAAGTCAAAGTCAGCGCGCAAGACCGCGGAAGGCCTGGGCCAGTATGGCGAGCTCCCCTCGCATACTCGTCGGGTAGGCGACTAGCCGAGATACTCACCCACCCCGTGCGAGTTCCCTTGGAAGTCGCCTAGTCGCCAGGGGGTGGGGTATAAATATGACCCCCCCCCCCCCCTTGGATTTCCATATAAATAGGACCCCAGAGGTACGAGGTGGGACACGAAAAATCCACGACAGGATACACGCGATCTCTCCTTTTAAGATACTAGCCGAGTCTTTGGATTCCTTTTCCTTAGAGGCCAGGTCACGACCTTGCGGCTTAGTCATCAGCTAGTCTCCCTCGTACTTAGTTCGACCATTTTTGGTTGAGAAGGGGCTGCTCCTTTTGAGCATCCGGGTACGTGGTGGAACCTTCCTGCCGCAACATCTGGGGCCATGTTTGCTTTTGTTATCCATCCTAGTCATCATAGTCGTCTGACCTTACCTCTGAGCCGTTAACCTTAGGCGGCATTGGTCCAAATTCTGAGGTTGGGAATTTTCCTGGCTTCAACACTTGGTGCGGTGAGCTGAATCCTAAAGCCTCAGAAATCTTGAGATGAAAAATCATAAGGAAACCATATGTTTGCCACTATCTGTATATGTATGTGAAAACAGAATTTACAAGGAAAATACAGCGTTAATGCTAGGGATAAAACCTCTTCTAGTCATCCCCGCTCCAAGTACCTCCCAGCTGCTCTCCGACTTGATCCTGAAGGTAGTAGCCTCTAGTGGCCAAAGGCTTCTTGGATGATGAAGGGACCTTCCAATTAGGATGCAGCTTGCCAACCGTTGCTCCCCTTCCTGTTGCGTCCACCTTTTTCATGACCAGATCCCCTGCGAGGAAATGTTTTAGGCAGACGTTTTTGTCGAAGTGCTTTGCCATGCACCGCTTGATCTTCTCCTGCCGGATAGCGGCTAAGTCATGAATCTCTTCAACCAAATCTAGCGAGAGCCTTTGAGTGTCTTCATTCTCCAAATGTCATTCTTCGTTGCCGTCTCTAGTTTGTACAATCTCGTATCCGGCGAGCGGGGTGAACAAGGAACCAAGCCGGTCGGCTCAGATCACCCAGGCCCCAGGCGAGCTCGGCAGAGAAGCCCGAGCCTGAGCTCGGCATTCGTCGACCGCAAGCTCGGCATTCGCCGAGCTAAGCCAAAATTCGTCGAGCTGAGGTCGACTAATGGAGGCCGACTAAAAGACGAGCTCGCCGCCCCAACTCGCGCTCGTGTAAAAGAGCTCGGCAACAGCAGGCGAGCAGGATCTGCCGAGGCGGCCAGGCTCCCCAGTTCGCCCAGATCTATGAGGAACTTTTTACTATTTTGCCCTCGCTGGTCTGCCCATAGCCCTTCAAAATAGCGGAGTTTGGTTGTTGGCAGACCCAACGAAGGGTTTTTTGGTAACTTCAGGTCAGTTCAGTTTGGTTATTGGCAGTTCAAATTCTGAAATCTATAAATAGGACCCAAGGGGTACCTCAGAAGGCAGACTGCCTGTGCTCTCTTGCTCCAGCTCTTAAGTGTTTTCTAAGAGTACCTTAGCTCGGCCTTTGGCTAAGGAGGGGAAGCACTCTCAGATCTTCCGGGTGTGTGGTGGGTCCTCCCCACCGAGCCCTTTGGTCGGTTCTCCCTTGTTTTTTTATTGTTTTGCTTGCAGGAGTGAAGTAGGTACGCGATCACCCCTTCCCCAAGGGTGAACTCCACAGGAGACCGATTTTCGGTTTCAACATTTTTGTGCGGTGAGCGTGGAGCGTGGTCAGTGCAAAAAAGCTTCAGCGAGCTAGATAACAGGAGGATGGGGACCTGACAGGTCGAGCTCGCCGCCACCCCCACCTCTGGCCACGGTGGGGATGTTTGAAGATTTCAGGAACGAGGTGTTGGGTCTCGTCAAGTTCGCACTCGGCACGCGGGCAGAGTGCTCGATGCCGGCAATCCAGATCGCAGCCGCCCCCTCATTAGGCGAGGACGCTCCCGGCAGGCGAGCTGGGAAGGAAGTGGCCGAGGAGGGCCGGGTGTGCGAAATCCCCGGGCGCGAGCTCTTCAGCGGCTCGGCAGGTAGAGGTCGGCTCGACGATCTGAGCCCGCGAGACGCGCCAGCTCTCCCAGTAGGGGGAGGCAGCCAATTTAGCGAGTTGGTCTATTCAGCTCCAGTCCCAGAGGGGTTCAGGGAACCTGAGATGTCCTACTACACCGGGAAGGGAGACCCGGTCCAAAATGTCCAGTGGTTTGAGGACGTGGTCTCGATCTGGCAGATGTCAGATGGGTTCAAATGCCGACTCTTTGCCATCACCCTCAAGGAGAAGGCAAGGGAGTGGTTCCACCAGCTGCCGGCCAACTCCATCTACTATTTCGAGGACTTGCGTTGGGGGTTCATGTTGAGGTTCACTACCTCAAAGAGGAGGAAGAAGGAGTCGGACTACATGTTCCACATCAAACAGGGAGTGAACGAGATGCTGGGGAGCTACGTGGATCGGTTCCAGGAGGAGGTCACCCAGGTCCAGGAGATGTCGGGCCATAGTTTGATGATGACTTTCACCCTAGGCCTACAATAGGGTTTCTTCAGGATGGAGTTGAAGAGGATACACCCCCCCCCCCTCTCCTATAATAAGTTGATGGAGAGGTCGGCGAGAGAAGTTGATGGGGAGGCGTCAAACCCGGAGTTCGCTCGGAAGCTG
The DNA here is from genome assembly GCA_039583875.1 of Platanthera guangdongensis. NCBI lineage: Eukaryota > Viridiplantae > Streptophyta > Magnoliopsida > Asparagales > Orchidaceae > Platanthera > Platanthera guangdongensis. The sequence goes on along the minus strand of CM077154.1, from coordinate 117,066,995 downwards.
GCCAGGTGGGCCACGGAGGAGGAGAAGGAGCTAAGGGGAGGAAGAGGATAGGAGGAGAGGAGAGCCCCGACAGAGAGAGCAGAGGTAGCCCCAGGGGCAGCAGCAGCAAAGGTGAGGGCGTCAGGAGCCTGATCGTCGGCTGGGCTAGAGACCCGAGTGGCAAGGGCAGGGGCCACAGAGAGGGTACCAAGGAAGGGACCGCCACCAAGGGGGGAAAGATCAATTCCACCCCCCGGGCTGGAGGCAGACCCAGAGACCTCAACTCCCCGATCAAGAAGAATCTATGGGCATAGCCATAGTGGAGAGGAGGAGAGTAGCCAGGAGGAGGAGAGAAGTTAGGGTGGAGTTTCCCTACTGCGACTTCCATCAGGAAGAGGGGCACGCCACAGCCACGTGCCTGGAGTTCCTCGAAATGAGGGTAAATAGGGAGCAGCAGCAGCAGGGGCGTCAGGAAGTGAGGATCGAGGAGGTCCTGCCTCGGGCAGAGGAGGACCGTTGCGAAGACCGGGTGGATGTCGGGACCCGCGGAAGGATCAGAGTGATCCACGAGGGGGGGGGGGGGGTGAGGCTTCCCGGAAGGCGAGCCTCCACACCATGTATCGCCAGAGCGTTGGCTCCACATCCCAAACCCCACCCACAAAAGAGAGGATCACCTTCTCCAAGAGCAATATGGCGGATCATGAGGATCCTTTTTGCGATGTGCTGGTCATCCAAACAGCCATCGAAAATTTTACCGTCTCCAGGATCCTCGTCGACAACGGAAGCTCCGTCAACGTCGTCTTTAAAAAGGCATTTGACACGATGAAGGTGGAGGTGAAGTGGGTGTTGGCCTCGGATGGGCCTTTGTTCGGATTTTTGGGGGAGAGGAAGGAGGTCAAAGGAGGGGTGGGCCTCCATGTCACCCTCGGGGGGCAGTCCAGGAATTGCAGCTTCGTCATCGTGGATGCCCCCAGCAGCTACAACGTCATCTTCGGGAGGCCCCTTATCAGTGACTTCCGCTGCGTCCCCTCATCGTTCCATCAATGCTTGAAGTTCAATGCAGAGGGGATTTAGGTCATGGTCAGGGGGGACCAGAAAGTGGCGCGGGAATGCTACGTCACCGCCGTGAACTCCATTTCTTGGCAGGAGGGAGCCGAAGAGATGGAGCAAAGGATAGAGGAGGCGGAGCAGGAAGCTGGCGGGGAGGAGCTGGAGGCGGAGAGCTGCGCTGAGGTAGAGGCAGCAGGAGGAGATCGGGGAAGGTCGGTTGAGGCGATGGCCGTGGAATAAGAGGTGGAGGCGGAGGTCCTCGTCCCAAAGGAGAGGTGTTGGATCCATAGTTTGGATTTGGGCTAAGTTCACTGAGTTAGGAGGTCTTTGACCGACCTTGTATAGTCAGGGTCATTGGTTGTGTCCTAGAGTCTAGGGTTTGTCCTTAGAACATCATCCTGTGGACCAGCCATCCTCCAGACTGCCAGAGAAACTCAAGACTTAAAGATATCTTCATCTCAAGAAAAAGTGTTCGACGTTCGTCGATCTCAGCTCAACTAACCATATTCCTTGCTCGATGAATTCTGGTCTACTATTTGACTTAGAGATATTTCCAGCTCAAGGAAAAGTGTTCGACGTTCGTCGATCTCAGCTCAACGAGCCACATGCCATGGTCGACGATTTCTAGTCTACGATTTGAATCCTTCTCAGTTAGAGACTTCTCAGATTCTAAGTCCACAATCATTCTTCGTTCGACGAATTTGGATCTCTGCTCGACGAATGATGATTGTCAGTTCGACAAAGTTTGTAGCAGAATTGACAAGTTTCCATTGAAGACTAATTGTTATTGTCTGGTCGACGAACTCATCAGCTCAGCTCGACGAACTCATCAGCTCAGCTCGATGAACTCATCAGCTTAGCTCGACAAACTATGAACTCAGCTCGATGATTCTTGTTCTTCGTTCGACGATTCTAGATTTGGTCTTCTCCAGTTTTTCGTCCCTTTTCTTGGCGATGATTCCTGAGTAATTAATGCTCAATCCTCTCGGAATGGTACCGTTAGAACGAGCATTGATCATGGATTATTACATGCCGTTTTTCCAGGAACAGTTAGGGAATTCATTCATTATCGCTTCCTTCCCAGGCCGACTGCATTTACTACTCAAGGATTCAAATTTTGTGTGTGCTATTTTTCAGTCAGTTTTTTCAAAGAAAAAAAAAAGAAGATCAAGCAGTTCTGCTGATACAGATATTACATTCAAAAAATCTTACAGAAATCAAAAAGTTTTACACTGCAATCAGCCTAGGCCAGAGAACATCATCATCATCAAGAAGAAGAAGAACAATCAATCTCTATCAAGAGTCTTCTTCCTTCAACCCTACAGGACAACTTCAGAAGGACAACAATAACTCTATCTGTCAAAGAAGTTCCTGAAGTAATCTCTGGTCAAGGCAAATCAAGCTTTTGAAGACTTGTCATCCTGAAGCAGTGCTCTAGATTTCCTGATCTATTCAAGATCTCAGAGGGAGAATTCTGCTGAAATCAATCCACTAGTCTTCTCAGTTGTTATTGAGAAAGAGAAGACATTATCACCCTTTTTCATCCTCTGTACAGGGTTTTAAGTCCCTTCAAAATTATTACTAGTTGTAAGTCTCCTACCAAAAGACTTGAGGTTTTGGTTTTTGAGCACCTGAACAAAAGTTTATTGGTGTCAGGCACCTGATCAAAAACCTGAGTGGATTCCTACCAGGGTGGTAGAAAAGTGGATGTACCCAGGTTGGGGAACCACTATAATTTCTTGTGTAGTCGGGTTGCCCTTTTCTTTTGTTTTTGGCTCTGTTCTGTGATTTGCTAGGTTGTTGTTTTTATTACTTTGTTTGCTAACCTGTTCACCTAGGATTACAGCAAAAGTTGTAAAGATTTTTTAAGAGACCACAATACTCTATTCCCCCCCCCCCCCCTAGAGTATTTCAGATCTAATCTTCACTTTCAATTAGTATTAGAGGGAGGTTGGTTATTGTTGGTTGCACAGGCTAACACCTGAACCATAAAGATCCCTCTTGTTAGATCTGATTGTTTTGTTTCAGTTATTAGATTTATTTCTTCATAGAATGGCTCAAAACAAAGATTATGCAAGCATCAGACCTCCAGTATGCAATCTTAACAGATTTGTCATCTGGAAGGCAAGAATCAAATTATATATGAACTTTATTAATGAAGATATCTATAATTCTATTTTGACAGGTCCCCCCCCAAACCTTCATATTTTCTGCAACATCTTCAAGCATAACAACAGTGCCACCACCTGAGTGGACTGAAGCCCAGAGGAAAGCCAAAATTGAAGATGCAAAAGCAATGAACATCTTGGCTCAGACTATGTCAGATGACATATTTCAGAAGGTGGCTAAGTGCACCTCAGCCAAGGCCATTTGGGACTCCCTCAACCAAATGGTAGCTGGTTCAGCTGATGAAAGGAAAGACAGGAGATCAAATCTCATATCCATGTATGAGAATTTTAAGAAGAATGAGGCTGAATCATTTGTTGAAATGTACAATAGGTTGAGCTCAATCATCAATGAGCTTAAAACCTTGGATAAAGATATCACCCTTACAGAGGTGAATGACAAAATCTTGATGTGCTTCCCTAGCTCTTGGGACTCAAGAATCTGGCCTATCAAAGAAGCCAGAATCCTAAATGAGATATCAACTGAATCTCTGCTAGGCAAACTAAAATTTTATGAGCAGTTGATTAAATCAAGAGAAGCAGCTGAACAGAAATCAACAACTTCAGTGAGAAAAGATCATAATATAGCTTTCAAGGCATCAGAGGAAAGTGAGACCTCAACATCCAATGGAAAACTAATGAGCCTCTTTGCAAAAAAATTTTATAAGATGGCTAGAAAGGACTTCAAAAAAAAATCATCCAGGCAGGAGGATAAGCCCAAATATGACTAGACACCAACCAAGGAGGTTGTGTGCTTTGGATGTAGAAAGCCTGGACATTACATCTCTAAATATCCAGAAAGCCAGAAGAAGGAGAAAAGCAGAGAAAAAGACTCCAGGAGAAAACACAGCAGCAGACCCTCCTCTAGCAAGTACAAAAAGAGAGACAAAGGCTTTGTTGCTGAAACATGGAGTGATACTGAAGAAGAATCATCCTCCTCCAGCTCAAGTGAAGAAGAGGAAGAAGCAAGATCCAAGGAGGTTTGCCTTATGGCAATTGATGCCTCCAGGAGCAGTTCAGGATCAGAAGGTGAATCTGAAGATGAAGCAGCCTCAGAGTCAGAGGCAGATCAGGTTCTTTCAAGTTTTGATTATAATTCTGATTCATTTAAAATTGAATTCAAGACTATGTGTTTAAATTTAATTATTTCAGAGAAATAAATAAATAACCCTTAGAGAAAAATTAGGAAACCTGGAATCTGTTAACTCAGAAAATCTTAAACTAAAAGATCAACTAACTTCAGCAAATGAGCAGATAATTAAATTAAAATCTGAATTATGTGAGGCTAAACAAATTAAGCAATCTCTCAATGGAAGAAGTCTCAAGCTGATGGACATAACAAGCACAGTAAATGCCAGATTAAATGGCAAGCTGGGCTTGGGTGCATCATCAGGTTTGCCCCCATAATTAAGTAAAATATTTTTATAACGCCCATTAAATTTGTTTCTGCCAAGGGAAAAGAGAAGACAATAAACAAACCAATATCTGAAAACAATCCAAAACTCAGACAAGAGCAATGAAAATCAGAAAACAGTTAATAAAAACAAGATTCAGCAGCATTCGTCGACCTCAGATCGACGAAATGTGGCCCGTTCGTCGAACCTAGATCGACGAACGTTGAACGCAAACTTCAGTAATAACAATTCGTCTAACTGCGATCGACGAACTTTATATGGTTCGTCGAGCAGAGGTTGGCGAATATGGGGCGCGGAAAATGACTATTGTCATTCTCTGAGCAGAGATCGACAATCTCAGCCCTATTCGTCGAACTCTGGTCGACGAACTTACAGAAACTCGTCGAACCCAGAAGGACCAAACATAAATCATTTCTCTTACAGAAATTCTAAGCCAGCTAATAAACCATTCACTCTAGTAGCTGATTGGGTTATTCCACCTAGGAGATATCACCCCTTAGGTTATAAATCTCAACCTACTTTGTCAGTTATATCCAGCTTTTCATTTCAACAAAATAAAGGACCCAAGGTAACCTGGGTCAAGAACAATTAACTTTTGTTTTTCATTACAAGTGGAGAGCTGTCCAAGAGTGAGTCAGACCTGGTACTTGGACAGTGGTTGCTCCAAGCATATGACAGGCAACAAGGATAATCTATCTAATTACAAGTCCAAGCTAGGACCAAAGGTGATCTTTGGTGATTCAAATAGTGGTCAGTCTGAAGGATATGGAGCAGTAAAGATTGAAATAGTTACCTTCAAAAGAGTAACATATGTAAGAGGACTCAAACATAACCTAATATTCATAAGTCAATTATGTGATGAAGGTTATCATGTGCACTTTAACTCTACCTCCTATTCTACTATTAATAATGAAAACAAAATTGTTTTAATTGGAACTAGACAAGGTAACATATATCTAGTAGATTTCATTTCTGTCAAAACTGATGTTTGTTTACTCAATATCACTAGTAACCAAAATGAGTTGTGGCATAAAAGATTAGGTCATGTAAACCTTAAAAATATAGCTAGGTTATCTAAAGACAACCTTGTTAGAGGCTTATCTTCTGGTCCCTACAAGAAGGAAAACCTATGCAGGGCTTGTCAATTAGGCAAGCAAACTAAAAGCCGTTCCAAATCTATTAATAAGAGTGATTCACCTAGGATTTTGTACTTGCTTCATGTGAACCTATTTGGACCCATTGCAGTACAAAGCCTAGGAGGGAAGTCTTATACTTTAGGAATTGTTGATGACTTTTCCAAATTCAGTTGAGTGGCCTTTCTGAGAACTAAGTCAGATACATTCAAGGTTCTTACAGATTTTCTCAGGACCATACAGATTGAGTTCTCTACTCATGTTGCATTGATCAGAAGTGATCATGGCACAGAGTTTGAGTCTCTTCTTATATATAAGTTCTGTGAGAAGGAAGATATCAGGCAGTGCTTCTCAGATCCTAGAACTCCCCAACAAAATGGGGTAGCTGAAAGGAAAAATAGGACACTCATTGAAGCTGCAGGTACATTATTGGAAGATGCTTACATGACTCTATCCTTTTGGGTAGAAGCTGTAAACACTGCTAACTATGTCCTGAATAGAAGCCTCATACATTAGCTGGAAAATAAGACCCCCTATGAATTGCTTAAAGGAAAGAAATCTAAAGTCACATATTTTATAGTTTTTGGTTATATATGTTATATTCACACAAACAACAAAAGATACATTAGAAAGTTTGAGGCTAAGGCTGAAGAAGGGATTTTTCTAGGATACTCCTAAGTAAGCAAGGCCTATAGGGTTTTTAATAAATCCTCTCTTAAAATTGAAGAGTCGGTTCATGTATCTTTTGATGAAGCTAACATGTCTTATAAGGAGAAAGAGATTTCTACAATAGCTCTTTGCAGGTTCCATAATTGTGTGAGTCTATGGATGGACTAAACCTTACCCAAGAGGTGTCAATCCATCCTTCTCCACAGGTTGCTGAAGATAGTGAAGAAGAAAATCAAGTGGAAGTGGCTGAACTTCCCTCAACAACTAATAACATTCCTCAAGAGGAATTAACTATAGAAGTTGTTGCTGAACAAACTCCACTCACTGATCTTGTCACACTTAGAGATCACCCCAGATCTCAAGTGATTAGAGACATTTCAGCAGGTGTACAGACAAGGCATCAACTCAACCAAGACTTGATGCATGCCTATTTTCTCTCTCAGATTGAACCTCTCTCCATACATGAAGCTGAGCAAGATCCCCACTGGATCATTGCAATGTAAGAGGAACTAAATCAGTTTGAGAGATGTAGAGTTTGGGATTTGGTTCCAAGACCTCATAACTACCCAGTTATTGTAACCAAATGGGTCTACAGAAACAAGCTAGATGATCAAGAAAATATTGTGAGAAACAAGGCTAGACTTGTTGCTCAGGGCTACAGGCAAGAGGAAGGAATTGACTATGACCAAACCTTTGCCCCTGTTGTAAGGTTAGAGGCCATAAGAATATTCCTTGCCTATGCAGCTCACAGGAAATTCAAAGTTTTCCAAATGGATGTCAAGAGTGCATTTTTGAATGGAGTGCTTCAAGAAGAGGTTTATGTGGAACAACCTCCAGGTTTTCTCTCTCTAACTCAATCCTCTTTTGTGTTTAAATTGCATAAAGCTCTTTATGGTTTAAAGCAAGCTCCAAGAGCTTGCTATGAGACCTTAGCAATCTTTCTTTTAGAGCATAAATTTACAAGAGGAACCATAGATAAAACCCTTTTCACTAGACATCATAAGGACCAAATCTTATTAGTGCAAATATATGTGGATGACATCATCTTTGGGTCTATTGATCCCAAATTATGCAAGAGGTTTGCTGACCTCATGCATTCCAAATTTGAGATGAGTAGCATGGGTGAGCTTTCCTACTTCCTTGGTCTCCAAGTGAAGCAGCTCCCTGATGGTATCTTCCTCTCCCAAGCTAAGTATGCTAAAGAGCTTCTTAAGAAGTTTGGGATGGGTGATGCTTCAGGAATGAAAACACCTATGGCTACCAATGTTGTTGTGGATTCTGATGCAGCAGGGAAACCTGTAGATCAGAAGCTTTATAGGGGAATTGTTGGATCCCTATTATACCTAACAGCTAGCAGGCCTGATATTATGTTTGTCACATGCCTTTGTAATAGGTTCCAAGTGAACCCCAAAGAATCTCACCTTATTTTCTTAAAAAGAATTTTGAGATATATAAAGAGTTGTCCAAATCTAGGACTCTGGTATCCTGTAGAGTCAGAGTTTGAGTTAACTGGATACTCAGATGCTGACTATGCTGGATGTAGAGTGGACAGGAAAAGTACCTCTGGAACTTGCCAGTTACTGGGTATGAGACTTGTCTCTTGGTTTTGTAAAAAGCAAACATCTGTGTCTACATCAACTGCAGAAGCAGAATATATGGCTGCTGGCAGCTGCTGTTCACAAATGTTATGGATACAAAACCAACTCCTAGACTATGGTGTCAACTTAAATAATTCAATATTATTTTGTGATAACACTAGTGCTATTGCTATAGCACAGAATCCAGTTCACCATAGTAGGACAAAACATATTGATATAAGACATCATTTCATTAGAGATAGTGTAGACAAAAAGAAAATTAACCTAATCCATATTCTTACTGATTTATAGAGAGCAGACATTTTCACCAAACCCTTGGATGAAAAAATCATCTGTTCTTTATAAACTAACTGGAAATGATCAATGGAGAAGAGTTAAATTAGTTTCAGTCTGCATTCGATGAATTTTCCAGAGTTCGTCGAATGGCGTTCGACGAATTAGGGAAAGTTTGAGAGATGCTCGTCGAACGGAGATCGACGAATTCTCTGTGTGGAAATAATTTTCGTCGACCTGAGATCGACGAACTTTGCTTCAGAAGATATTTCGTCGAACGGAGTTCGACGAACTGTTTTCGTTTCTTCTGAATGAGATCGACGAATTATTTATCTATAATTTATTTCGTCGACCTCAGTTCGAAGAACTATTTTCTTTTTCGTGGAACGGAGTTTGTCGATTCATATTCAGGAAAACCCTATATCTAGGTTTTCTTCAACCTCCATCCCGCGCTTTCAGTTCCTGTTGCACTTGATCGCTGTTTGTCTCTCTTGCAGGTAATCAATGGCGGTTCCAGCGAGCACCCTGGCTGCAATGAAATTCGATACAGGATTTGATATGCACTTTGATTCATTTCAACATTCTGATCTTATATTTCTATACATTCTAGAACTTCTAGAAGAATTGGGTCTCAAGGATTTTATGACCAGGAGAATCAAACTGCATGCAACAGAGATTAAAGAATGGGTGTATACTTCTTCTGCTTCTGAGGACAACACCTTGACCGGGAATATCGGGGGCAATGTTGTTTCTTTATCCCCCGCCGTTATTTCTGAGATTTTTGAGTTGGTGAATGGAGAAGAAGATTTGGATATAGATTCTGATGAGTATAGTTCGATGCTGAAACTGATGGGGTTTACTGGGAGTAACCCTAACAAGCTGTTAAAGAAACAACTTTCTGCCGCCTACCAGTTCTTAGCGGATATTGTGGGAAAAGTGTTGATGGGCAAGCACACCGCGCACGATTACATAACAAGATATCAATTCCTTGTCATGTGTGTGGTGGTCAACAAGAGTCACGTTGATTGGGGCAAGATCTTCTTTGGTTTGATAAAGAAGAAAAACAGTAAGAAAGAGGTATGCTTTGGAAGGATCCTAGGGATTTTCCTTCAAGCAAAAGCTGGTGAATTCATGGTCTCCCCGACTATATTCATCAATGCCAGCAAGCGCCTCACATGCGCTTTGTTTGGCAGATGGGAGAGGACGATCTCCAAGCCATCCAAGGCTTCCTCCTCTTCCATCCCAGCTTCTGAGAGCACAAGGGCCGTGCAGGCCACTCCCCACCCTGCAGGAGAGGTAATCCCATCTCAACAACCTCTTCCAGCAACCCATCTTCCATCTTCAACCAGTCTTCCAATTCCCTCAGCTTCCCCCATTTATGTTTCTCCATCAACTCATACATCCCCTGCTATATCTCCTCCACCATCACCTCCTCGACCTCATCTGTCTAACATTCCACATTCTGATATATCATCCTTTTCTCCACCTCCACCAGACACCACCATGACAGATGCCATTCCACCTGTATCTCCTCCATCTATTCCCCTCACTGCATCTACTTCTCTACCATCACCAACCACCTCTCCATCTTTGGACACCCCCACTGTATCTACCATCATAACCCTGTTCACTCCCCTCCTCAAATCCCTAATTACAGAGGTCATTACACCTCTTGTAAATTCTATCAATTCTTTATCTGCTCAAGTATCTCTTATTTCTGCTGCCCCCTCTTCATTCAGGGGCCTGGCTCCAGGTTCTCCTGAAACCAGGCAGGGGGAGATATTCTGTGATGAAGCAGCAACGGATATAACAGCAGTTTCAGATGCAGCAGCAGTTCCTCCTACAGCAGTTTCAGATGTAGATGCAGCAATTTTGACAGAATTTGATTCAGATTTGACTGAATTGATCCATTTCATGGATACTGACATTGAATTAGATGAGTCAGTTACAGAGCAGATACAAACTGTTGGTGATTTCCATTTGAATCCCATAGTTGATTTGGTTGTTTTGTTGAGATCTTTTGATACAATTTATGTACATTTCCCTTCTACTAAGCCATCCTTGGCTATTATTGCTGTCACCCCTCCAATAAGTCCTACATTTGCTAAGCAACTTAGTGACAGCTTTGTTGTTCCAGAGCAAGCCATCTCTTCCCCCCCCCCAGAAGAGATTTTTGCCCCTATTTTGTTATGGATGATTCCCCAATGACTGACCTGGATGCATTGATTCTGGCAGACATTGAGAAGAGAATAAAGCTCTAGAAGAGAGCTCGGTCTTAATCAGCTCTCCAGTTCCAATTCAACCTGCCAAGCCCCAGATATCTGCAGTTACCCTAAGAGCAATTGATGCTTTGTATGCCAATCCTCAAGGGTCTAGCTCAGATGAGGAAGAGGAAGATGAAGATTCAGATGAAGAAGCCCAGAAGAGAGTCAAGTCAAAGAAGAGAAAGGCTCCTCATCCTCCTCCTCCTAAGCCCAATCAAACAGCTGACACTCCCTACTACATCTTGCATAACATCACTCCCTATGAGGGAATGCCTGCTTGGATGTGGCTGTCAAAGAATCAACAAAAGGAAAGAAAGAAAATCAGGAGATACTCTCCTTCACCAGTTTACAGATATAGAAGAGATCCTCCTCCTCCTCCTCCTCCAGCTGCTGGTACTTCCAGTTCCTCAATTCCAAAGCCTACTCCTGTACAAACCTACCAAAGGCATCATAGCAAGTCTTTAGGAGGTTACCAACAGAGGCAACAATCTTCAAGCAGACGACAACCTCAGCAGCATCTGCAAAATGAATCTGTAAAACAGAAGGCAAATAGTCCTGAAAGACCTTATTCCCCTCATGTTTCTTTTGAGGATCCTGAAACAGCTAACACTGCTAAAATGGCCAGATTCCAGAACTGATTGGCCTCTCACTGATTAATAAAACAAAAGCTAAAGGAAAGGACATTTCAGGATACTCAACTATGTCAAAATATAGAAAAGAAGAACTTAAAAGGTTTGACAAAGCAAACAAACTTTTCAATGTTGATTACTACATGAAGCTCCATCCAGAGGCTGTTGTTCCCAGAGCCTCTAGTCAGAAAATGCTTGGTATAGCTGATATGAAAATGAATATAGCTCAGGCAGCTAATCCAAACAGAGAGATCAAATTCTCAAAGCCTGGAGCTAGCAGTAGCAGCAGCAAAGAGAAAGACAAAGATCAATTCAAGAAGAGCAAGATATGATCTAAGTTTTTCTATCTTTTCCTATTTTTTTTCTTTTACAACTCTTTGGTTATGTTTCTGAACAAAGCTTTTATATATCTGCTACATGTGTTATAAATTCTCTGTCAGATATATGCTTTTACTGCTTTGTTTTGTTTCAGTCTGTGTCTTCACTTAGTGACCTCACCCAAATAGGGGGAGATTGTTGGATCCCTAGTTTGGATTTGGGCTAGGTTCACTAAGTTAGGATGTCTTTGACCCACCTTGTATAGTCAGGGTCATTGGTTGTGTCCTAGAGTCTATGGTTTATCCTTAGAACATCATCCTGTGGAACAGCCATCCTCCAGACTGCTAGAGAAACTCAAGACTTAAAGATATCTTCAGCTCAAGGAAAAGTGTTCGACGTTCGTCGATCTCAGCTCAACGAGCCATATTCCTTGCTCGACGAATTCTGGTCTACTATTTGACTTAGAGATATTTCCAGCTCAAGGAAAAGTGTTCGACGTTCGTCGATCTCAGCTCAACGAACCACATGGCTTGGTCGATGATTTCTGGTCTACGATTTGAATCCTTCTCAGTCAGAGACTTCTCAGATTCTAAGTCCACAATCATTCTTCATTCGACGAATTTGGATCTCTGCTCAACGAATGATGATTGTTAGTTCGACGAAGTTTGTAGCAGAATTGACAACTTTCCCTTGAAGACTAATTGTTATTGTCTGGTCGACGAAGTCATCAGCTCAGCTCGACGAACTCAGCAGCTCAGCTCGACGAACTCATCAGCTCAGCTCGACGAACTATGAACTCAGCTCGACGATTCCTGTTCTTCGTTCGACGATTCCAGATTTGGTCCTCTCCAGTTTTCCGTCCCTTTTCTTGGCGATGATTCCTGAGTAATTAATGTGCAATCCTCTCGGAATGTTACCGTTAGAACGAGCATTGATCATGGATTATTACATGACGTTTTTCCATGGGACAGTTAGGGAATTCATTCATTGTTGCTTCCTTCCCAGGCCGACTGCATTTACTGCTCAAGGATTCAAATTTCGTGTGTGTTATTTTTCAGTCAATTTTTTCAAAGAAGAAAAAGAAGATCAAGCAGTTCTGCTGATACAGAGATTACATTCAAAGAAATCTTACAGAAATCAAAAAGTTTCACACTGCAATCGTCCTAGGCCAGAGAACATCATTATCATCAAGAAGAAGAAGAACAATCAATCTCTATCAAGAGTCTTCTTCCTTCAACCCTACAGGACAACTTCAGAAGGACAACAATAACTCTATCTGCTAAACAAGTTCTTGAAGTAATCTCTGGTCAAGGCAAATCAAGCTTTTGAAGACCTGTCACCCTGAAGCAGTGCTCCAAATTTCCTGATCCATTCAAGATCTCAGGGGGAGCAATCTGCTGAAATTAATCCACTAGTCTTCTCAGTTGTTATTGAGAAAGAGAAGACACCATCACCCTTTTTCATCCTCTGTACAGGGTTTTAAGTCCCTTCAAAATTATTCCTGGTTGTAAGTCTCCTACCAAAAGACTTGAGGTTTTGGTTTTTGAGCACCTGAATAAAAGTTTATTGGTGTCAGGCACCTGATCAAAAACCTGAATGGATTCCTACCAGGGTGGTAGAAGAGTGGATGTACCCAGGTTGGGGAACCACTATAATTTCTTGTGTCGTCTGGTTGCCCTTTTCTTGTTTTTGGCTGTGTTCTGTGATTTGCTAGGTTGCTGTTTTTATTACTTTGTTTGCTAACCTGTTCACCTAGGATTATAGCAAAAGTTGTAAAGATTTTTTAAGAGACCACAATACTCTATTCACCCCCCTCTAGAGTATTTCAGATCTAACCTTCACTTTCAAGAGGGATGTTGGAGAGTGGGGGAGCAGTCCCGGTTGGAAGCTGCGGAAGAGGTGGTGGAGCTGGAGGTCCTCACCCGAGAAGACAGGGCAGAGAAGGTCCGCTTCAGCGGAGGGTTGACCCCGGAGGCTCAGGATAGGATGTTGGAGTGCATCCAGAAGAACGTGAACATCTTTGCATGGAGTGTCGTGGAGATGCCAGGAGTTGACGCGGATGTGGATTGCCACCGCCTCAACTTGGACCCGGGAACATGCCCTGTCCAACAAAAGAAGAGATCCACCGCGGACAAGCTGGCAGAGCCCATCAGGGAGGAGGTGGCAAAACCTCTCAAGGCCGGCTTCATATCCGAGATCCAATACCCCGGCTGGGTCTCAAATGTAGTCATGGTGATAAAAGGGGACGACCGGTGGCATATGTGTATCGACTTCTCCTTGCTTAATAAATCTTGTCCTAAGGACTGTTATCCCTTGCCTCGGATCGACGCGCTGGTTGACCCAGTCGTTGGTTTTTCTGTAATGAGTTTTCTAGATGCATTTTCAGGTTATCATCAAATCATAATGCACCCCCCGGACGTCAAGGATATATCGTTCATCACAGGGGATGGGTGCTACTATTACAATATGATGCCCTTCGGGCTAAAGAACGCAGGGGCGACCTATCAAAAGATGATGGACAGGGTTTTTAAAGAACAGAAGGGGAGGAACCTGGAGGTGTACGTGGATGATCTCATGATCAAGAGTCAGGATGTATACTCTCACCTCTAGGACCTGGAGGAGAACTTTGCTACCCTGCGCAAGTACAAGATGCGGTTGAACCCCCTGAAGTGCCTCTTCGGGGCTAGCAAGGGAAAGTTCTTGGGACACCTCCTCACCCATGCAGGGGTCGAGCTGAATCCGGATAAGGTCAAGGCTATCATAGAGCTGGGATCGCCACGGAACACTAAGGAGGTGCATCGGCTGACGGGGAAGCTGGCAGGGCTAAGTAGGTTCCTCTCCCGGGCTGGGGAGAAGTGCTCCCTCTTCTTTAAAACACTAAGGGGGGCCAAAAATTCGAGTGGACCAGGGAGTGCGAGGAGGCATTCCAGGCCCTCAAGACGCAATTGACACAGGCTCCGTTGCTCCAAGGGCCGAAGGAGGGGGAGGACCTATTTTTGTACCTCGGGGTCGGGGCGGAGGCTCTAAGCTCTGTCTTAGTTCATGAAGAGGGGAAGAAGCATCTCCCTATATATTACGTGAGCCGGGTCCTGAGGAAGTTCGAGCTCCAGTACCCAATTTTGGAGAAGCTGGCCTTCGCCCTGGTCATCTTAGCCCAAAGGCTGCGACCCTATTTACAGGCACACTCAATCCGAGTGGTGACTGACCATCCCCTCCATAACATCTTTGAGGGGGTGGAGCATTCTTTTAGGCTATCCAAGTGGTCGGTGGAGTTGAGTTAGTTCGACGTCTCCTTCGTCCCCCGCCTCTCGATCAAAGCTCAAGCGATGGCCGACTTCTTGGTCAATTATGTGATTGAGGTGGCGGAGGAAGAGCTCACTCATCTAACTCCTTGGAAGGTAAAGGTAGATGGTGCCTCGGGGAGGCATTCCCTAGGGGGTCGTGGTGATCTTGGAGAGTCCCCAGGGAACTAGAATTGAGCAGACGGTGGTGGTGCACTTTCCCATCACCAACAATCAGGCCGAGTACGAGGTCGTGATAGCAGGGTTGCGCCTGGACAGGGAGTTGGGGGTGTTGGACATGGAGGTCCTTACTGACTCCATGGTAGTAACTTCCCAGATCAATGGGGAGTTCGAGGCAAGAGAGCCTACCTGCAGTTATACTTAGCCGAAGTAAAGGGGATCATTGGCGCGTTCCAAACTTTTTCCATTCAGCATGTATCTCGGGATGAGAATGAGCAGGTCGATCAGCTAGCGAAGCATGGTCCCCGGGTGGGGGGTACCATCACCGACTTGTTCTGCCCTTCCATCGAAGAGAGGGAGCTTATGGAGATACACCAGCGGCCTTCATGGATGGACCCGGTCGTAACTTTCCTTTCCACGGGAGAGTATCCAGATGGGGTAAATAAGAAGAAGCTCAGGCACAAGTCGGCGTACTACCTCCTCCAGGATGGGCAGTTGTACAGAAAGACTCTCTCGAGGATATTGGCTCGATGCGTGGCCGAGGGGAAGTACGAAGAATCTTGAAAGAAGTCCACTCGGGGGAGTGTGGGAGTCACTCCGGGAGTCGGACCCTGGAAGGGAGGATTGTCAGGCAGGGGTACTTCTAGCCCACCCTGGGTCGTGATGCGACAGAGTTCAACAGAAGGTGCCACAAGTGCCAACTGTTTACCCCCCTCCAGCTACAGCCAGCTCAGCGACTTGAGAGTATCACAGCCCCCTGGCCCTTTGCCATTTGGGGAATGGATTTGGTTGGACCATTCCCCAGGCCAGTTGGCAGAGAAGGTTCCTACTATTGATGATCAATTATTTCTCCAAGTGGCTGTAAGTGATTGAAACCAAAAATCGGTCTCCTGTGGAGTTCACCCTTGGGGAAGGGGTGATCGTGTACCTACTTCACTCCTGCAAGCAAAACAACAAAAGAAACAAGGGAGAACCGACCCAAGGGCTCGGCGGGGAGGACCCACCACACACCCGGAAGATCTGAGAGCGCTTCCCCTCCTTAGCCAAAGGCCGAGCTAAGGTACCCTCAGAAAGCACTTAAAAGCTGGAGTAAGAGAGCACATGCAGTCTGTCTTCTGAGGTACCCCTTGGGTCCTATTTATAGATTCAGAATTTGAACTTCCAATAACCAAACTGAACTGACCTGAAGTTACCAAAAACCCTTCGTTGGGTCTGCCAACAACCAAACTCCGCTATTTTGAAGGGCTATGGGCAGACTAGCGGGGGCAAAACAGTAAAAAGTACCTCATAGATCTGGGCGAACTAGGGAGCCTGGCCACCTCGGCAGATCCTGCTCGCCTGCTGTTGCCGAGCTCTTTTGCGCGAGCGCAAGTTGGGGGCGGCGAGCTCGCCTATCAGTCGGCATCCATTAGTCGACCTCAGTACGATGAATTTTGGCTTAGCTCGGTGAATGCCGAGCTCGCGGTCGACGAACGTCGAGCTCGGGCTCAGGCTTCTCTGCCGAGCTCGCCTGGGGCCTGGGTGATCTGAGCCAACCGGCTTGGTTCCTGGTTCACCCCGCTCACCGGATACGGGGTTGTACACAATCCCCGCTCTTTTTGAGCTTGACAAAGCTCGGAAAGAAACATCAAACCCCAAGTGTTCGGCAAGCGGGGGGTGGACTGGAGGGAATCTTCGGGTGGGGTCCACCTGTGGCTATATATATACACCTGCATACCTGCTTGACTCTTGCCATTCCCTTTGATATAGCCCTGCCGAGATGTCGATTCCCAAGGAGATCCAAGAGCGACTTAACCGAGCTCGCCAGGCCTCAGCTGCTCGCATAGCTGCCCTAACTGCTGTTTGGCCGCTGTGTCGCAGTGTGGCTCGGCCGAGCCCGACTCCGCCAAGAGGGCGAAACTATTTCCTCAAGCGGTCGAACACCATTTATGACAACCTGAGGACCACCTTGGAGCACGGGACCGGCTCCTCCACTCTGTCTGCTCATGACAAGGGAAAAAACTTTGTTGACCTTTGTGATGGCCCAGATAACCTGCTGGATGGCGGCGGGAGCGCCACGCCTCAAGACAGCACCCCGCGAGGCAAGACCACTCTTGGGGACTCGCGATTCATGACTCCGGAGAACCGTCCCCGGGACTCGTCCCCTCCCTTTGGAACCTTGTGGATGAGCTCGCAGAGGCCGAACTCGCCGGTGCGCGCCCCATCTCCTCAGCGAGCAGTTGTGACCGTGGGGGCGGGTGTGGAGACCATCCCCGTCCCGGGATTCGAGCTTCTCTCTCCGGGAGCGCGCGGCCCAGGTCGCGGGAAGGACCTGAGGTTCAAAAAGATAAAAAGGGGCATGGAGAGATTACGGGTATCGAGTGGTTCAAAAAGATCAAAAGGGGCATGGAGAGATTAGTGTTTTAAGTGCAAATTTCAGTTTCTCTCATATTTTTTCTCTGGGTCGGCTCCCACTCGCTGGATACTTTGGGGTTGGACATTTATTTTCGAGCTTGTGCCAACCTCGAAAAGAGTGGGGATTGTGTACAACCCCGTATGCGGCGAGCGGGGTGAACTAGGAACCAAGCCGACAGGCTCAGATCACCCAGGCCCCAGGCGAGCTCGGCAGAGAATCCCGAGCCCGAGCTCGGCGTTCGTCGACCGCGAGGTCGGCATTCGCCGAGCTAAGCCAAAATTCGTCGAGCTAAGGTCGACTAATGGAGGCCGACTATTAGGCGAGCTCGCCGCCCCCAACTCACGCTCGCGCAAAAGAGCTCGGCAACAGCAGGCGAGCAGGATCTGCCGAGGTGGCCAGGCTCCCCAGTTCGCCCAGATCTATGAGGTACTTTTTACTGTTTTGCCCCCGCTGGTATGCCCATAGCCCTTCAAAACAGCGGAGTTTGGCTGTTGGCAGACCCAACCAAGGATTTTTTTGGTAACTTCAGGTCAGTTCAGTTTGGTTATTGGCAGTTCAAATTCTGAAATCTATAAATAGGACCCAAGGGGTACCTCAGAAGGCAGACTTCCTGTGCTCTCTTGCTCCAGCTTTTAAGTGCTTTCTGAGGGTACCTTAGCTCGGCCTTTGGCTAAGGAGGGGAAGCGCTCTCAGATTTTACGGGTGTGTGGTGGGTCCTCCCCGCCGAGCCCTTGGGTCGGTTCTCCCTTGTTTCTTTTATTGTTTTGCTTGTAGGAGTGAAGTAGGTATGCGATCACCCCTTCCCCAAGGGTGAACTCCACAGGAGACCGATTTTCGGTTTCAACACAGCTGCTATGACTCTTGGGCTCCGAACCTCAAACTCCACTGGGATGAGTGCCTGAGACCCGTGGGACAACTTGAAGGGAATTTCCCTCGTATTCGAGTTCAAAGTTGTTCTCAGAGCCCAAAGGACTGAGGGGAGCTGCTCTGCCCAATTACCCTTCAAGTTGGTGACTTTCTTCTTTAGGAGGTTGATGATCAACTTGTTGGCGGGCTCCACCTGTTCGTTGTTGTGAGGATGATGCACAACGTCGAATCGAAGATCCGTCCCTAGCTGCTTGCAGAAGTCTTCTAACTCCAAGCTGGCGAACTGTGGACCTCTGTTTGTGACGATGGCGAGAGGAATCCCGAACCTACATGCAATCTCTCCCCAGATGAAATTCTTTACAATCTGAGAAGTTATCTTGGTCAGAGCTTTCGCCTTGATCCATTTGGAGAATTAATCGATCATGACGAGGACAAACTTCCTCTGTCCGCTGGCCTGAGGAAAAGGGTCGATCAAGTCCATTCCCTAAATAGCGAAGGGCCATGGGGCAGTGATCGAGCGAAGGTGATGAGCTGGTTGTAGTTGAAGAGGCGCGAAGAGCTGACATTGCGGACATTTCTTGGAGAAGGCTTCTGCGTATTTTCGAATGGTGGGCCGGAAGTATCCATGCCTTAGAATTCTCTATTCTAGAGTGCGAGTTCCTGAGTGATTGCCACTTTCTCCCAAATGAATCTCCTCCAGAACACGAGGGACTTCAGCCTCTGACAGACACCGGGCTAGAGGGCCTGAGATAGTCTTACGATAGAGCTCTCCTTCCTGTAGTAAGTAATATGCAGCCTTGTAGCGAAACTTCCTCTGATCCCCCTCGCTGGCAGAAACCTGACACGTTGCCAAGAAAGAAAGAAATGGATCCCTCCACGATGCCCTCTGCTCGATCTCCATCATCTCCCCCTCTTCGATCGACGGTCATAATAGTTCGGTCACGGTCCCTCCAGCCCGGGGACCGTACTTGGCGAGGTAGTCGGCCTCTGAATTCTCTTCTCGGGGTACATGTTCGATGAAGAAGGATTGAAATCTCCCGATCAGGCCTTTCACCTTGACTAAATATTTCTGCAGGACCGGATCATTTACTTCATACTCATCTCTAATCTGGGATGAGACTACCATCGAGTCGGTGAAGGCCCTGATATCCCGAATTGCTAACTCTTTGGCGAGACGCAAGCTCGCCACCATAGCTTCGTACTCCGCCTGATTAGTTGTAACGGGGAAGAGGATCTCGACTGCTTGCTTGATCCTGGTTCCATAGGGGCTTACTAGAACGACTCAGGCTCGCACGGAATACCTGCCTGAAGCCCCATCCACAAACATCTTCCAAGAGACTGGGCTAGAAGAGTCTTCATCTCCTTCCACCTCGGCCGAGAAGTCGGCCAGGAAATCTGCCACTGTCTGCGCCTTGATCGCTACCCTTAGAGAGTAAGAAATGTCGAACTCACTAAGCTCCACAGCCCATTTTGCCAACCTACCTGAATGCTCCACCCCATCAAGGATATTACGCAGAGGGTGATTGGAGACGACCCTGATGAAATGAGCCTGAAAATAAGGACGGAGTCTCCGAGCCGAAACCACCAGAGCAAAAACCAACTTCTCCAAAATAGGATATCTCGTTTCTGTCTGCCGCAACACTCTACTCACATAGTAGACGGGGAGCTGCCTCTTGTGAACTCGTAATGACCATAGCATGTACCAAACGCTGTTTTCGGAATGTCACATTCCCAAATCCTCAACTGATAATAGCCAGACTTTAAATCCAGCTTCGAGTACACAGTTGATCCCACTAGCTGATCGAACATGTCATCAATCCGAGGAATCAGATACTTGTTCTTTTCCGTCAGCTTGTTCAGCTCTCGATAGTCAATGCATAGCTGCAAGCTTTCGTCCTTTTTCTTTACAAATAGGACCAATGCGCTCCAAGGTGACATACTTGGTCGTATAAAGCCTTGCCCCAACAACTCTTGCAATTGCACCTTTAGTTCCACCATTTCCTTTGTCGCAACACGATATGGCTAGTGGGCCACAGGTTTCACACCTGACACCAACTCAATAGCGAAGTCAATCTCCCGCTGGGCGGTAACCCCGAAAGTTCCTTAGGAAACACATCAGCGTACTCCGATACAATAAGAACATCACTCACACTAGGCCTTGACTCAACAGCCTCCAACAACGTGAATAACAACTTCGCGCCCTTCCAAACTGCCTTGACTACATGGATAACAAACATCAATATCTTGCTCGATCCTCGCATACCAGCGAATTTAGTCTCTCGTTCGGTGTTCTGTCCCAGTATGACTACCTTAGAGTTGTAATCTATATATGCACGCTGCTCCGAGAGCCAGTCCATACCAAAGATTACATCAAACACCGATATCGGTAACACAAATGATTCCAATCCAAAGTCTCGACTTCGTATTCGTACTTTAACACAACAAGCTCGATCCGCGCGCAGCAAGCACCCGTTAGGTAGCAACACATTCACTTGATCTATTGGCATAAACGAAGGCACTCCAATACGCCCCACAAAGTCTTCCGACAGAAAGGAATGAGAAGCTCCTGTATCGAATAGTGCTCTCGCTGGACACTCGGATATCAGGACAAAGCCTAATACAAACCAAGCAACGCACAAGGTACTAAGTATGGAAAGTAGTTAAAACTGTATCTTAACCCATACCTATTACGACGTCGCTTTGTTTTATGGCCTCCTGTTAGCTAGGATTATAGACTCGGGGTTGCGCTTGAGATGAAGTTGATTCCACCACTGTCTTTCCCTTTTCAGCATAAGACGCGCCCGTCTTTTTCTCCCCTTTTGGAAGGCCACTCTAGCAATATCGAGCTATATGACCCACTTTTCCACATATATAACATGTGGGCGGACCTCTCCCCGAAGTTGTTCCAGACGTAGGATGAGAAGGAGCCGGCGTAGAAGTTTTATGCTTCTTTTTCCACCGTCGAAACCCAGACTTTGAAGAACTAGGTACCTTGAACTTTGTCTTCTTCCCTGCCAAATCATTCTTACGCTGCATGTGTTTCATATCCAGCTCAAGGGAACGGGTCATATTGACCAAGGTAAGAAAACCTGTGTCATCGGTCCCGAGAGAAGCAACCGCAGGTCATCTCTCAGCCATTTATAGAACCGATTTGTTTTCTGTTCCTCATCAGCAAACGTAAAGCCTGCATATCTTTCCAATCTCGTAAACTCATGCAAGTAGTCATCCACCGACCTCTCGCCTTGTGTCAGCCTTTGAAATTGGTTCTCCAATGCAATCCGCTGTGCCGATGGAATGCATCTCGCCAGAAAACACCTTGAGAAATCCTCCATTGAGATCTCGATCAACGGCCGACCAGCAAACTGGTGCAGCTCCAGCTCATCCCACCAAAGTCTCGCCTCACCATCCAACAAGAAGGTAGTCACAGTGACTTTTTGTCACTCCTTCCATTTTCGTTGTCGTCAGGACTCTCTTTATTCTTGTGAGCCAATCTTTGTCTTGTGTAGGGGTTCCAGTACCCATAAACACAGGGGAATTGAAACTCATAATGTGTTTCAATTGCTTCTCCGTTGCTTGCCTTGTGTACACTGGCTCAACGATCACTTGTCTCACCGCTACGCGCTCTACTACGCCAACCAGTTCCTGGATCACCGCAGGAATATGAGGTTGTCTATAACCTCCTGGTTGCACATTGATCATTGCGGACACGGCTTTAGCAACCAACCGTATAGTTTCCGTAGAAGGAGGAGGTGTTGGCACATCATTTGGTGCACTACTCTCCACCGAGCGCTGGGGTTCTCGCTGCCCCGCACCACTTCTAGTCACCTACAATGTGAAACACACAATTAAGCAACTAAAAATATTGCCAAAAGAAATTATAGGAATGTACCAGTTCCTCAAACATGTGTATTTTCATTCCTAAGTGGACATTCATGGGTTCATTTAGGTTATCACGGCAACGGACTTCACACGTGCTCACCACCCCTTAAAGGAATTCGACCATGAATTCAGAGAAGAAAGACCTAGAACAGAATCTGATACCAATTTTGTAACGCCCCATCCGTCACACAACATATGACTGAAGGTCCGACCGGGGCCCGACGTCATATACTACGGACAGATAAATGAGTTACTTATTGTTTCCAAATCCAAGTTCAGTTATGAGTGCATCCTAACTCAGAGCATTCTAGCGGAAGAAATTTAATTTATGAACCCAACACATGGAATGTCCACAAAACACCCACAAGGAATGATATATATATATATATATATATATATATATATATATATATATATATATATATATATATATATATATATATATATATATATATATACAAATACAACACAGGTTTTGGCCTTAAAGCCTTATAACTGTTTCATTTACATCAAGTGGTTTCAAACATCGGTACGCAGGCCGACCATACGTAAAAACAGTAAATAGTTCGCCTTTGGACCTTCAAGTGCCCGCCAACTACAGCACAAGGGCTTTAACCCGCTATTTTCCACTTGACTCTCCAACACCTGCACAAATGGCCCATAGAAATATGGCAAACAAAGCAACGGTCAGTATTTTGCTGACCAATTTATAACTACCACACCCCTTACTTGGGGCGACGTTTCTCCTTCCCTGTAAACAACAGCATATGTATATATATCTATTGGCAACAACAAAGTGCATTTAAGCACCATTTACCACAGACGTTGGCTCAACGGCCCCACGCCTTGTGCACTCAGGGCACATTGTCGGTGTACCAGACTTCCCTGTGTATCACCACCATTAAGAGGTTCATGACTTAACGGTAATTGTGTCGTCTAGAGATACTTAACTTGACGACCATGTCATTCAGAGGTACTTAACTTAACGACCGACTGCTCATTCAGAGGTACTTAACTTGACGACCTAGTCGTTCAGAGGTACTTAACTTGATGGCACAGTAGTTGGCCTCCACTGCTCAACTCATCATAAGCCATATGGCTCTGTACCATTTCAGGCTAACACCCACCAATGCTGGGCAATTTAAGCTCACAGCTTCGCATACAATGGTCCCCAGGTCTCTTAGAGACAAGCCCCACAAAATTTTAGCTCACTGGGAGTTATCGCTTGCGACACTCACTGTTGCCCGGCTACATCAACAGTTCTCCAAACTGTGATCTTTTCTGGGTATTTTCTTGAAGCTGAACTCCAGTACTTCATGTTACTCTCCTTTCACAGGTACAACCCTCAGACTCCATACAACTACTCGTTTATACTCGGAGTCTTCTCCAGCACGCAAAATAAACATCACCAATTTAGACCAACCCGTCCGGATGAGCTTCACACAGCATGCCTATTCCGTACTCTATATTTCAGGATTTATATGCAATAGTAAACGGGGATCATACCGATCTACCCATTGGAAACCACCTTTTCTTCACCTTTTGGTGAGGGGTTCCATGCAAGTATACATATTGAGGACTTCACTTATCCAAGGAGAAAATCGTTACCCTTATAATTCGCTTTGGACCCATGACAAAGCTTTTTTATACGGATGAAAAGGAACACGTCGCTCTCCTCTTCGCGGATCTAACCTCGGATCTGGCCTCCGCTTATCGAATCGCCTTCAGTACTCCCAAAGATCAACCCTACCCTTCCTTAGATCCTTCTTCTAAGAGCTCAAAAGTAAATGAAGAGAGAGTGATGAGAAGAGAATGACTTCTCATTATAACACACCTCTGCATAATTAGCGTCGGGCTCAATCCCAGCGACAAACTTATTTTATCAAAAAGGAATCAAAGGCCAAGATTTGAGTTGACTGGTCAATTTGGCAATATCGCTGCACGATATTAACTGTCGTCTGACGACATCAGCTTTTTCACCGCTTTGACCCCAGCTAACCACCGCTCACCGGCCGCCGACCGGCCATCTGACATGTGTCTATGTCACGTGGCACTATCGCCTGGCGATACCCACCGTCGGTCGTGACATCAAGCTACTAACTCACTCAACGCCTTCAAGCGTTGAGTGTGTAGAGTTCAGTCAACGCTTTATGACGCTCACTCAACGCTTTCCCGCTATAGCCCAGACTATATACACTATCGCCCGACGTTAACGAAGCAAGTAGCTTACTCAACGCTTCAAGGCGTTGAGTGCATCGAGTTCACTCAACGCTTTATAACGTCGAGTGTCATCGCTATCACCGCCGGCGATATCCACTGTCGTCTGGCGATAGCGATAAAAAGTTCTACTGCCAAAGTTAGGGTGTGACACGTGAAGCCTGCCGAGGACGGGCGAAGCCCCTTCGTCCGCGGGGAGGGGGGGAGGGGGGGGGGGGGGTACTGTGGGGCGTAGCCATCGGACCGGAGGCCCGTACCTGTCACTCGTGTGTGTGTATACACGCGCACACACGTGCACACACGAGCTTCTTCGCACAGGTTACGCCCGTGCTCGAACCTCTCGGGCGGGCTTCACCCGCCTGCGCATGGGCTTCACCGAGCTCGATGCTTCGCTGCAGGCTCGATGCGTCACTGCGGGCTGCGCCCGCCTATGAGCGGGTTGCGCACGCACCCAAAATCTTTTTTTTTCAAAACATATACATATGAGTACTTAAAATGATAGCAAAAAAATATGAAGTACTATTCCTATTTTTATTTTATACAATTTTGTAAATTTTAATCTATAAAAATTAATTTATATATCACTCTCTCTATTACTCTCTCCCTCTATCTCTCTCTCTCCTTCTCTCTCCCGCCCCTATCTCTCTCCCTCTCTCTCCCTCTCTCTCCACTCTCTCTCCCAAATCTCCCCCTCTCATGCTCTCTTTCATGATCTAATGACCAATATATATTCATGCTCTCTCCCTTATATATATACGAGCATCTTTGCACGGGCTACGCCGTGCTCAATGCTCTCTGGTGGCCTTCGACCGCATCTAGGCGTGCTTCGCCCGTCTCCGCACGGGCTTCACCCGCCTCCGCACGGTCTCGCCCGTGCTCGATGCGTTGTTGCGGGTTGCGCTCACATCAAGGAGGACAGCACCCACAATATATACATATGAGTAATCAAAATGACCGTAAAAAAATATAAATCGATATTACAATTTTTATTTTATAAAAAAAATTATGTTTTAACGTAAAAACATTAATTTTTCGCCCTCTTTCTTTTTCTATTCTCTCTTCTCCTCCTCTCTCTCTATTTGATGAGATCTAATGATCAAAACTTAAAGTATGATGTGCCTCAAGATATCTATATTGCTTATATATATATATATATATATATATATATATATATATATATATATATATATATATATATATATATATATATATATATATATATATACTAGTGCCCGACACGGGGCTCCGCCCCTATGACTACGCGCCACAGTACCCGGCCCATAACGGCGGGCTTCGCCCGCCCCGCGGCGGACTGCGCCCGTGTAACACCCCAAAGCCCGGAATTTGACAAAAATTGGAATTTGGCAAAAGTTTGGGTGACACGGCCTGGGACACGGGCGTGTCCTCGGGTGAACAGTCGACGAGTGGTCGACAAAACTTCGGTCGACGATTGTCGAGTGCTGAGTACACGGCCTGTGACACGGGCGTGTCACAGGGCGTGTCCTCGCGGTCGACAAACTCAGCTCGACGAAGTTGAGCTTGGGCGTGTCTAGTGCCGTGTATGGGCACACGGCCTGGGACACGGGCGTGTCACAGGCCGTGTCCCTCTTGGGTTGATCTCGATTTTATGCAGCCTGAAGAACACGGCCACAGACACGGGCGTGTTCCAGGCCGTGTGCCTCAAGCGGTGCTCAACCGACTTATTCAATCCAGTGATACGCCCATGTGACACGCCAGTGTCACGGGCCGTGTCACCTGACACGCCTTCGAAAACAGGAACGGTGAAACCGACCCGCGCCTTTTATTTAGCCGCGAGTACGTCATACTCGGTGATGGCAAGGCGATGTGAGCAATATGGGGTGGCTGATCTGACCTGTGTTATGTCCGTCCGACGTGAGACCAGAAAGTGCGGTCTGTTGGAGCGCATAGCGAGAGTCTTAGGCTTGCGCGCCGTGATACAATGGGGGGCTACGGGCCAATCCCGGTTCACTAAGACTATACTCTCCGGCTGCATGCCATGGAGTACATGCTCAATGTTTTACCGTTGGGTTGCGACCCTGATACGGTGGTGGGCAACTGGTTCGTCGGTACACCAAGAATGTGTCTTGAGTGCACGGATCGTCGGGCCGCGGTGCTGACGATTGTGATGTAATGTATGTGTGTGAGAGCACATTGTATGATATACATATCTTCCTATGAAATGTTATGTCTGCAGGGAAGAAATATCACCGCCTCGGGAAAGGGGTGTGATCATTATAATTTCGTCAGCTAAATGCTGATCGTTGCCTGTTCGCCACCGTTGGGTGGGCTATCCCTATGCAGGTGTTGGAGAGCCAAGCGGGACGCATAAAAGCTGAAGTCCCTGCTGCTATTGCTGCTGCTGCTGCCGCTAGCCCTTGATGGCTAAAGCTAAATGTTTTGTTTGTTTATACGTGACTGGCCTGCGCACCAATGTTTAAGGCCACTGTTTTGAAAGCCCTGTAAGGTCATAATGCCAACTGTATTGTATTTAGACATTCCTGCTTTATATAAATGTGGAACTTTTATATGGTCGACATTCATGTGTGTGAGTTCAGCTTTGTGTTATATGCTTTCGCTAGAATGCAATGAGTTAGGATGCGCAACTCTGGTATCCCTACGTGACTTCCTCGCCTGTTTTATGATATATGTTATGGGGCCCCGCCGGACCTTCTAGTATATACCTGTAACGGATGGAGTCGTTACAACACGTCCCCCGGATAGCTGCGCCCCCGACACGGGGCTCTGCGCCACAGTACCTGGCCCGTGACACCGTGCTTCGCCCGCACCTGACTGCGCCCGCCCCCCGGCGGGATTTAAAAAATATAATATTTAATTATATTTTAAAATATAATAATTAATTATATTTAAAAAATATTTAAAAATATAATATTTAATTATATTTTAAAAATATAATATTTAATTATATTAAAAAAAAATATTTTTTAAAAACTTATGCGGGGATTTAATCCCGCCTATACTTAGGCGGGATTTAATCCCGCCTATACTTAGGCGAGATTTAATCCCGCCTGCTTAGGCGGAATTTAATCCCGCCTAATTAATCCCGTCTGAGATTGTATTAATTCCAGGCGGGATTTAGTACCACACCGCCCGTTTGGTGTGGATTTTTGGGTATATATAGACATTTCCTCCTTATAGATGTAATGTTGGGTGGGCGGGCTTGCTAGGCTGGCGGGTTTGCTAGGATGGAGGACGGGCTGGTTTGCTGGTTTGCTAGGCTGACGTGCGGGCTGGCTGACGGGCTTTTATTTGTAGGATTTTAGGCTTAATTTTGTAGTCCGCATATTGGACTGGGCTGATGGGTTGTAGGGTGTCCTACAAAATATATAGATTTGAGAGGCCCTATATAGGTTTAGGAGACTTAAAAAAATATGAATGACTTTGATGCGTTGTTGTGATCAACGGTTGCGATCAAATATTTGATTTATGTTCAGCGATCATGATGGTTCACGTGATCTGATTCTACAATTCAAAACTACTTATTTAATGTAGTTAAAGATGTAGTTAAAGATTTATATGTATGTACGTATATAATGAGCCAAAATTATGAGACTATGAATAACATGTAAAGTTATTTTAATTTACAATTTGTCACCCACAGTTATTTTATGAAACAGTATGATCTGTTTCTTTATTCACAGAGTTTTACAACAAAATAATTTGGGCAATTGACAAAATGTACCTTCGAAATATAGACTTCTGACAAAATGTACCCCAAAAGTTTAAAATTGGCAAAATGCACCCCTCAAAGTGGGTTTTCATGGCAATGTGCACCATAGAGTGGACATTTTGGCCATTTCATTTTTTATCTACTGAGGATGCACATTGCCAAGAAAACCCACTTTGAAAGATGTATTTTGCCAATTTTAAACTTTCGAAGTGCATTTTGGTAAAAGCATATATTTCCGCCCACACTGAGTCGACCCACAGATCTACCGCTTCCCCCTTTCAACAACAATGAGAGCTTCGGGACTCTCATCGCTATTCTTCCCGTGATCTAAACCGCAGGGAAAAACCAATCTAGACGAGGAAAGATTGAAGGAAGCTGGTGAGACGGGGTCGGCCGGATAATGGACGAAGGAGGGATCGTGGAGGAGGAGGCGTCGGCGGCGGCAGGACGATTAGTGCGCTCTGACTCCAGATGGGTCGATGGGAGTGAGTTGGGCTCCGAGTCGCCGCTGCCGTCGCTTGAAGGGGATGAGAGAAGTGCGGGCCTTGTAGGGTTTCAGGAGGAGACGAGCCTGAGAAGAAGGTTGTGGAAGAAGCCCAAGCGGGTCGACTCGCTGGACGTCGATGCCATGGTTATCGCCGGCTCACATGGTCATCGGAATAAGGTAAATTTCTTCATCGAGCCATCTTTCTCTTGAATTTGTGTATTTCCTCCCAGCATTTTACTTCCTAACATTGGTTTTTGTACTTCATCTGGTAGTTATTTGTCATAATTTTTGGCATCAGAGTAAGATTTTAATAAGCTGGGACATTGTTTAATGGTACCTTGCTTGAGGTTTGCAAAGTTGTTTTTTTTTTTTTTTGGTGATTGTTAACCGCAACCCGTAATTGGCTAGTCGCACCCCAAAATCTATCAATTTTTCGCCCCTTTTTGAAATACGCCTTGTACATGCAATTTCAGGAAAAGTGTTCAACACGAAAGTTGTAGATATCGACGATATCTACAACTTTCGTGTTGAACACTTTTCCTGAAATTGCATGTACAAGACGTATTTCGAAAAAGCGCAAAATCTGGGCATATTTCCAAAGTACGCCTTGTACATCCATTTTTAGGAAAAGCGATCTACAACTTTCGTGTTGAACACTTTTTCTGATATTGTATGTACAAGGCGTATTTCGAAAAGGCGCGAAAAATTGGAAGATTTTGAGGTGCGACTAGTAAAATAACGGGTTGCGGTTAACAATCACCTTTTTTTTTAGGTTCAGGCTTCATTTGGCCCCTATTTAATGAAGCTGGTCCACTGAAAGGGGCTGGCTTGATTTTCTACGAGAAAAGAAAGCTAAGCGATTTCTATGA
The DNA here is from genome assembly GCA_039583875.1 of Platanthera guangdongensis. Classification (NCBI taxonomy): domain Eukaryota; kingdom Viridiplantae; phylum Streptophyta; class Magnoliopsida; order Asparagales; family Orchidaceae; genus Platanthera; species Platanthera guangdongensis. The sequence goes on along the minus strand of CM077154.1, from coordinate 117,037,618 downwards.
GAAAAAAATCATTTTTGCTCCCCTTACCTTTCTTTGGTTCTCAAAGAATGCTGGCGCCTTGATTACTGCCAGCAAAAATGCTTGTTAGGTTAGTTGTTCATGTAGTGTGGTGGCTGCTCCCACAACATATGGTTCACGGCCTGTTGAACAGCTTTGCAGAAAGAAGAAAATGGGGAAAATAATAGTGGCGGTTGGTTTGCTTTCTAGATGGTGGTCACCATGCCAGCCGGAAAAGAGCAGGAGTTGAGGTCGGAGAACATCCCACGAACCCAAAACTTGTAGCCAAATGAATATCGAGAGGAATGAAGCTGATGTTGCACATTTGTTTTAGAGTGATGGTTTTTCATTAGGTAAATGATTCATAATCTGATGAAGAATTGTTTCAGTGTCGGGATAACAAAAAATATCCCATGATCAAAGTTGATATGCTATTCTTCAACAAAAATTGCAGATGTCGAATGTCGAATTTTGAGAACATGTCCATTTTAGTGTTGTAGGTTGAAATATGTCATATATACTAACACATGATAGAAAGCTAGATGAAGCAAGAAGCTAGAAAATTGTTGAAGACTATTGAAGGTACATAAGCTTCAGTCTAAAATGTGGTCAATCGAAATCAAAGTTGATGGAAGTCATAGGAAACAAGAATATAGTCTAGAGTTGGAGCACAACAACGCAGTCAACAAAATAATTTCGTTTTGTTATTTATTAAACCATAACCTCTAAATAAAATAAATAAATAAGCTAGTTAATATCGTTGGGATATATCAACCGATATATCTGCGGATGTATAGACAAATATATTGGCCGATTACTAATAGCTTGATATATCAGTCGATATATTTCAAAATTATATTTTACAAAAAATATACCAGAAATGTGTCATTTTATCTATGAAATCTTTACATCGTCTGATATGTCTGTCATGTTGAATAGTGGATCATCGTGTTATGGTCCGAAACGTCTAGTTATCTATGTCGTTAAGTAGTGTCGTCGTGTATTCATGTTAAACATCTTTTATTAATTGAGTCGATGTACGAGTCCTTAGTGCCTTTTATTGTTTCTTGCTTTGAGCTTATTTACCCTATGTTATCTTGTAATATTTTAAAGACCAATTATGTCATGTTTAAGTATATCAATTGAATTAATTAAGTTTCTCTCTCTTTAGCTCTCTCCTCTTCTTCCCATTTCTAGGACTAGGGTTGAGCAATGCTCCCCTTCTTCCTCTCCCCCACATTTTCCGCGGGTTGAGCTCAACTCCTCTTGTATCTCTGCCACCACCTCCACCTCCACCTCCAACGACATTACCGGCTAGGACCATAACATCTTGATATTAGAGCTTTTCGATCCTCTCCTGCTAACAGAACAACTCTTTGCTTTCGATCCTCTTTTATCTCTGCTGCAATCAATTGAGCCGTGCTCGATCAGGTAGTCCCACTCCCAATTTCAACTGCACAACTCTGTCTCCTCTTCTAGCGCCTCTCCAACTCTATTGTGTGTTCCAGCAAGCTCTCAGATCGGTCTTTCCTTCATTCTCACGTGAAACTGTCCAAACCATTCATGCTACGACAACTCCTTCTCGATTCGACATTCTCATCGGCTCGCCACATGCCGTTATTTTCTCACACTCAGTTCTCGTGCTGCCAACTTTTTCCACTCCTCGAGCAACACACACGACCCTGTCCTCGAGCAGGCATTGTCAGCATGGAACCTATCACCATTTCTCTCATTGAACTCACCAAACCGCAGCTGGTAAACCTGGTTCATGAGACCGGTGGCAGTAGCATAAGGCTCTCCAGGGGTTTCCTACTTAGAGTTAGAAATCTATTTAAACCTTGTAGAAAAATCCAAAGTAATGAAAAATTTAAACATATCTAGTATTGTAACTTCACTTACTCCCACTTTGCAGATTAAATAGCCTAATCGACCTTTTTATCAACTTCATTAAAACATTGAACTTTACAACAATAAAATGCATGAATATATATAAACTCAATATCGATCCATTGGACCATAAAAATAAGATGATAAAGAAATATCAAGTAACCAACAATATACGAAAAAACAACTCTCCAGCGCTTTCGAAAAATTTAAAAAAATGGAACATAGAATTCAAAAAATAACTCGTAACGTAATAGTCTAAAATATAGAAAAACAACTTAATGAATTACAATATAATTATGTCAAAATAGAACAACTACTAATAGAATTAAACTCAGTACGATTTAACAATCATGATTTAGTTGGCGAAAACGAGAAAATTTTATGGGACAAAACGACACAATAACTTATTTGCTTACTCAACTCCATAAGAAACTTGATTTAATCATACAAGAAAGAATATCCCCATGGCTTTAATCGCTATCTTGCCTTTGGCACAAACCCTTACAATTTTACCAATAAGATTGCTTTTTTACTCTTACGATATCAACCCAATATGACCCCCACACCACAAGTAGAAGCCATTAACAAATTAGAACAACTCCAAATTAATAAGTGGCATTATATTAAATCATTTCTCCAATATTACATATATTATAACTATATAACAGACTGCTTTTACAATTATACTATAAGAGAAGAATTCTTTTTAAAATTACCCGACCCATTGGGAACCTAAATATAAAAAAAATAAAGAACGACAAATATGCCTTCTCCAAATTGATAACATCATCACTAGGATCAAATTCATTACTGATTATTTAGTGGAAAAATGTATTGACCAGTCAATTAAAAAGCGAATATAGTTTCTATAAGAATATATGAGTGACAGACATGGTGCTTGTCCCTATGACCAATCACGACAGTACCCTGATCGCGATAGTGCATGTGGGCCCCCAGTGCCCCGCACGATATTTCCCCAACCACGACATTGCCCCGACGCGTCGGTGCTCCCGCCGCTTGAAAACCCCCAAGCGTTATACTCTGCCCGGTGATAACTTCTTAATAGAAGTTATCTAAGCCCATTATTTCTGCTGATATTTATTAAAAAGGAGAACAAATTGAAGTTAATTGATAAAAATATGATTAAAATCTATATTTAAGAAATATTCTATTTTTTTGATCATATTCCATAGTTTCCATGCAGGTGACACCAAGAAAATTGATTTGGAAAAAGAAAAAGATGAAATTCTCATTTCCTGAAGAAGTTGTTGCAACAACCTGTTTTCGATGTTGCAACATTGTCTGTTCCGAAAATTCAGAATTTTAAATACAGGATGGACGGTTACACCTATTCAAATATGGACGATTACACCTCTTAAAGGAAGGACGGTTACACCTCTTTAATGGAGGATTTTCGGCCAGCTTTGGGGGATATAGAAAAGGAAGGAAGGGAAGAAAAGGAGGATCGGATCTTGGAGGAAGAAACCCATCTTTGAGGAAGAAGGACTAGGGCACATCAGATCTTGGAGGAAGAAACCCATGTTTGAGGAAGAAGGACTAGGACACATCGGATCTTGAAGACGGAGCGGTTCAATACACTTCGGAGAACGAATTCCTGCGTTATTTTGTTTTTCCTTCATCATGCACTGTAAGATCTTTCTTGTTTGTTGGTGTGCTTCATCCATCGTGATGAACTAATTGCTTTAATCTCGTATTGTGAGAATACTTAGTCTCTTGTGATGACAATTTATTAACTTTTCTTAATTTGTGAATGTTTGGTGAATGTTTGTACTGAATTTATGATCTTTAATTCGAGGTTTTTGGCCAAGATCTCAACTTTTTACTACGCTTCATAAATCGAGAGAGGAGTTGCGTAAGTATATCGTAGATTCGGTATAGCATTTGAAAGGAGAAAGAGATTTCCCATTGGTGTTAGCAACTTGGGTTTTCAATCTTTAAGCGGTTCTTATTTCACCTACGGGGTAATAGAGAACTAGGAATTTCTGATATCGAGAGGTACAAATTTTTAATCTAAAACCGTTGCAAGACGTTTCACCACTCGTCCTCACAAAAACTATATTCAAAAGGTTGTCACACTAGACTTAGGAAATCACGATACGAGATTATCTTTAATCACTAACACAAAGTATTCTCCTTCCGGATCTTTAGTTTATTTTCATTAATTATAAATTGTGTTTTGAAGATTTTAGTACTCTAAAACCATCATCTTAATTTACTTGAATTTAAAGAAAAGACATAGCTAATAATTGCAAGCGCTGAATCCACCATCTACTCGAGGGAACGATTCTTTTCTCACTTTATATTACTTGAACCGGCACGTACACTTGCGTTATTTTATATATACGTTTCGGGCGTATCAAGTTTTGGCGCCATTGCCGGGGAGGTGCGGAAAATTTAGTGTTTCTTTCTTGCGATATTAGTGAATTCCGAGTATTTAGAGCTCACGTTTTTGTTTGTGTTACTATTACTTTTTACTGCAATTTTGTGTATTGTGTTATTGCCTTGTGGGATTATTGTCAACTGTTTCGGTGCATAGTTTATGTCCAGATATCGATCACCCGAATTACTGCCTTTGAACTTAGAAATCGAACGAACGTGTAGACAGAATAGAAGGACGTATCGATTAGAACATAATAACTTTGCCACTATGAATCCCAATAATAGAAATGCTCCCAATAAAAATTCTCAGGAGGGTTTAGCACAAGAAGGCCAAGTAGACCAAAATGGTCCAGACGCTGCGACACGAATGACGTGTCGTGATTATAATATACCTTTAAGAGGAGGTTTGCACTTTAGCATCGCACGGCCCGCAATTGCGGCTAACAACTTCAAAATGGACCCATTAATTATGCAACAAGTACAATATAACAAATTTGGGGGTCTTAGTCATGAATATGCGAACTCTCACTTACGTACATTCTTAGCGATCTGTGACATGTTCAAATTTAATGGAGCGTCTGAAGATGCAATTTTGTTGAGACTCTTTCCATTTTCGTTGGAGGGACGAACAAAGGACTGGTTAGACTCCTTACCCAATGACTCTATTACCACGTGGGATCAACTGGTAGAAAAATTTCTAAATAAGTATTTCCCACCCTCGAAAACTGCAAAACTCATTAGGGACATAACAACTTTTATGCAAAATCATGGGGAGACTCTTTATGATGCGTGAGAGCGTTTTAAAGAGTTATTACGAAAATGTCCACACCACGGTTTGCACCAACACCAACAAGTCTCTATATTTTACAATGGTTTGCAAACGACAAACATGATTTTAGTAGATGGAGCCGCGGGCGGTTCCTTAATGAAGAAATATCCCGAAGACGCCAACGCAATATTAGAAGATCTTACTTCTAATAATTATCAGGCTTATGAGAGACAAGGAAACACTCAGCCGGCTGGAGTCTATCAAGTGGACCAAATCACATCGTTAGCTGCACAAATGACATCGCAATTTAATTTGATCAACAAGAGATTAGACTCGTTATCTACTCTTGTACCTAATACACCACTAATGGTAGAACAGCTAAATCAAATAACTGAGGATGCAAACTATGTTGGAGGCCAACCAAGGCAAGTACCACCCTGTTTTGCAAATCACTACCATCCCGACTGGAGAAATCATCCAAATTTCTCTTGGAAGAATAATGCGGGAGCGACCCATCCACCCGGATTTAATCTGAATCACTCACATCCACAAAATAATAATGCTTTTAATCCACCTAGTACTTTCAGGAAATTGACTGATGAGATGATTATGGAATCAATGCAAAAGAGAGATGTACGCATTGCGAATCTAGAAGGGTCATTACGCATGATAGAATCCCAGTTAGGGCAAATTGCCAACGCCTTGAGTCTTAGGCCACCGGGCACACTCCCATCTGATACCTCTCCAAACCCTAAGGGAGACAACCAACAATGCAAGGCTATCACCCTACGAAGTGGGAGAGAGCTTGAGAGCGAGTTGACGAATAAACCGGCTACAGAAAACATCATAGAAAATAATTTAGAAGACATAAGGTCTTGTTCTAATAATGAAGATGTAAACCAAGACGGAGAGAGTAAGAAAAAGGAGGTAGAAGAATTAGGAGGAAAGACGGGAAAGCCTAGCGATGAAGAGCGAAGAAGGAGAAGACGATTGTCTACCCCCCACCACCATTTCCACAAAGACTTAGAAAAAGTAAGTTAGATCAGCAATTTCAAAAATTCGTAGAAATCTTTAAGAAATTGCAAATAAATATTCCCTTTGCCGAAGCCTTAGAACAAATGTCAAGCTATGTGAAGTTCATGAAGGATATTCTCTCTAAGAAGAGAAAATTTGGAGTCAATGAAACGGTAGCACTCACTCAAGAGTGTAGTGCAATTCTTCAGAAACAACTCCCACGAAAATTAAAAGATCCAGGAAGCTTCACGATACCGTACTTCATAGGATATCGCTTCGAAGGAAAGGCTTTGTGTGATCTAGGAGCAAGTATCAACTTAATGCCCCTATCAATATATAAGAAGTTGGGATTGGGGGAAATCTCGAAAACTTCAATTACCCTACAACTAGCTGATAGAACTTTAGCCTTCCCCAAAGGGATAGTGAAAGACGTCTTGGTTAAGATAGATAAGTTCATGTTCCCGCGGATTTTGTGGTACTAGATATGGAGGAGGATAGAGAGATCCCCATCATCGTTGGAAGACCATTCTTAGCGACTGGGAGAACCTTAATTGATGTTCAAAAAGGTGAATTGACTATGTGGGTAAATGATGAGCATGTAACGTTTAACCTTTTAAAGGTAATGAGATTTCCCCATAGAGAGGAAGATAATATGGAAGAAGTGCATAGTATATCGGTTTTTGAGTTTAATACCAAGAGTAAATCTGAGAATCAAAGTGAAATCTTAAACCGATTTTTGACTCATGACGAGTTAACTGATGATGAGCATGAAACTTTTGACTGTTTACAAGTTTTTGAAAAGCAAGCCACTATGCTTAGGAAACCTGAACCACTTGAGATGCCGGATAAATCTTTAGCGGTCAAACCTTCTATCCATGATCCACCGACACTAGAATTAAAGCCTCTACCCGAACATCTTACGTATGAGTATCTAGGAGAGAATAACACTCTACCGGTCATTGTGAACTCAAAATTACACCCTAATCAACATCAAAAACTAATTGAACTACTAAAGCAATATAAGTTGGCTATAGGGTGAACTATCGCTGATATTCGAGGCATAAGTCCATCATTCTGCATGCACAAGATTCTTCTAGAAGAATCTTGTACAAGATCTATAGAGCCCCAACGTCGTCTGAACCCACCAATGAAAGAGGTAGTGAAGAAAGAGATTATTAAATGGTTAGATGCCGGTATAATATACCCCATTTCAGATAGCTCTTGGGTATCACCGGTGCAGTGTGTTCCCAAGAAGGGAGGACTGACGATTGTAAGAAATGAAAAGAATGAGATGATTTCCACTAGAACAATCACCGGGTGGCGAATCTGTATGGATTATCGAAAGCTTAATAAAGCCACGAGAAAAGACCATTTTCCCTTACCCTTCATTGATCAAGTCTTAGATAAATTAGCGGAGAATGATTTTTTCTGCTTTCTAGATGGATACTCAGGCTACAATCAGATCACTGTAGACCCAGAAGATCAGGAAAAGACGACCTTTACTTGTCCTTACGGAACCTTTGCGTTTAGGAGGATGCCCTTCGGTCTGTGTAATGCCCCGACCACGTTCCAACGATGCATGATTGCAATATTCTCTGATATTATGGAACACGGCATTGAGATCTTTATGGATGACTTTTCCATCTTTGGAAAAACATTTGAAGAATGTTTAGAGTGTTTGGAGAAAGTCCTAGTTAGGTGCGTAGAAACTAACCTAGTGCTTAACTGGGAAAAATGTCATTTCATGGTTAGGGAAGGAATAATACTTGGACACCATGTGTCTAAGAATGACCTAGGAGTGGACAGGGCTAAAATTGATGTAATCGAAAAGCTACCACCACCTAAAAACGTTAAAATGCTGCGAAGTTTCTTATGGCATGCTGGGTTCTATAGGAGATTTATTAAGGACTTTGCGAAGATAGCGAAACCGTTAAGTGGTCTTTTAGAAAAAGATGTAAAATTTCATTTTGATGACACTTGTATGCTTGCCTTTGACGAATTAAAGAATAGGTTAACCTCGGCTCCTATTGTGATAACTCCCAATTGGGAAGAACCATTTGTGTTGATGTGTGACGCGAGTGATTACGCGGTGGGAGTAGTCTTAGGGCAGGTGAGAGAGAAGGTTTTCCACACCATAGCCTATGCTAGCAAAACATTGGTGGACGCTCAGGTTAATTACACCACCACAGAAAAAGAGTTGCTAGCGTTAGTCTATGCATTTGAGAAGTATATGTCATATCTCTTATGTACAAGGGTCATTGTTTACACGGATCACGCCGCAATTCGTTATCTCATGGACAAGAAGGATGCAAAACCTCGTCTCATTCGTTGGGTGCTCCTATTACAAGAATTTGATGTAGAGATCAGAGATAGGAAGAGTGCGGATAACCCGGTAGCCGATCATCTTTCTAGGATCGAGGGCTTGCAATCAACTTTACATACTGAAATCGACGAGAGATTCCCCGATGAATGGTTATTGACAATATCTGAGACTCCGGCACCATGGTATGCTGACTATGTAAATTATATAGTTAGCAATATTATGCCCCCTGAGTTAAACTACCAGCAAAGAAAAAGATTTTTATATCAGGTACGCTCATACCTGTGGGATGAGCCTTACCTTTTCAAGACTGGTGCTGATGGTGTGATTAGACGATGTGTGCCTGAAGAGGAAATGAGGTCTGTGCTAGAAAAATGTCATAACTCTCCATATGGGGGGCACTTTATGGGAAAAAGAACGGCGATGAAAGTATTAGACACCGGGTTCTTTTGGCCCACATTGTTCCGAGACTCTAATGAATTCGTTCAACAATGCGATCGGTGTCAAAGAAGTGAGAATATACGGAAGAAGGAATCAATGCCCATGAATACAATGCTCGAGGTTGAATTATTTGACGTATGGGCATAGATTTCATGGGACCATTTATCAACTCGAAAGGAAATTTATATATTTTATTGGTCGTAGACTATGTGTCTAAGTGGGTAGAAGCGATAGCCACAACTAAAAATGATGCTAAAGTTGTCTCGCATTTCTTGAAAAATTACATTTTTAATCGATTTGGAACGCCGCGAACTATCATTAGTGATGGGGGGAGCCACTTTTGTAATGCCCACTTCACAGCCTTGCTAAGAAAATATGGGATCACGCATAAAGTTGCATTAGCCTACCATCCCCAAACAAATGGATTAGCCGAGGTGTCCAATCGGGAGATCAAAAGAATACTTGAGAAGACAGTTAGCACAAATCGTAAGGATTGGTCGCAGAAGCTCAATGATGCATTATGGGCATATCGAACTGCTTACAAAACGCCCCTTGGTCTCACACCATATAGACTGGTCTACGGGAAGACATGTCATTTACCTTTAGAGTTAGAGCATCGAGCTTATTGGGCTATAAAGAAAATAAATTATGATTTTCAAGATGCCGGTAAGAAAAGATTTTTGCAACTCAACGAATTGGAAGAAATACGAATGAATGCTTACGAGAATGCAAGAATTTATAAAGAAAAAACAAAGAAATGACACGACCAACGTGTGGTTGAAAAAAACTTTGAGCAAGATCAATTGGTTTTACTGTTTAATTCCCGTTTGAAATTATTTTCGGGAAAACTTCAATCACGATGGTCGGGCCCGGTTAGGGTTAAGGAGGTGCATCCGTATGGAGCGGTGACTATTCAGAACGATAAGGATGAGACAGAATTTAAAGTCAATGGAGAACGGTTGAAGTTATTTCGAGGCGGTGATAATGAACGACCGGCGTCGTTCATTACGTTGAAATAATGTAGTTGGGATGAACGTTCTGCCGGGACTTGAAATTAGGCGCTGGGTGAGAGGCAACCCATCGTTTAAAATATTTTATATTATGTTTTTCATAGCAATATGTTTATCTAATATGTTATTTAGTAGTGTGTGAAGTGGTATTTGTAGTTATATAAGTTATCTTAGGCTTGGTGATTCAGGAAAAAGTTCTGAAAAAATTTAGAAAAAAAATTTAACAAGAGCAGGTTGGTGTTGCAACATAGCAAAATTGACGTTGCAACTGCAAAGTTGCTGTTTGCGCGTATAGGAGAAAGTGGACGGCGGTTTAAGAGCGGTTCGACTGAACCGGGCCACGAAAATTGGGCCCAGAAGGTTGTTGCAACGCACAAAAAATGATGTTGCAACTTAGAATTCTCTGCCTGTTTTTTTTTTCATTTTTCCGGAAGAGCCGGCCGGTCTAATTGGACCGGTTTATTTCCAAATCTAATTTATAAAGTACCCAGCCAGCCCCCTTTCTTCTTCTTCAAAACCCGCGACCCCTCAAATCCCGCAACCCCTCAAATCCCGCATTAGGGTTAACGCAGGCGGAGCGCTGCAGGCGGCGAACGGAAAGAGGAGAGCTGCGGACGGCGAAGTCGAGCCCCAGGCGGCGACCGTCGAGCGGCACGGTCGTTCCAAGCAACACCCGAAACTCCAGGTAAATCGCTCTACCCTCCGTACCTCCGTTTACGCAAGAATGAATCTTCTTAGGCATTTTGTTATAGAGATTATATGGATATTAGGAATGTATTCGAAGAGAAAAAGTAAGAGGAAGGGGAAGGAAATAGCTCAGGAGGGCAGAAAATTTCAAAATGACGCAGCATGGGAACGGTTTAAGCTTCTTAGACCGATTCCATTCATCTTCGAAAGGGGTTTCACAATGGAGAAGAAGGCCTGGAGCGTAGAGTATGTGGAACAGATTGCAGCTCTAAAATGGGAGGTCTTTTGTCACCCTCGGTCTGAGGTTAACCTAACCCTAGTCTACGAATTTTATGCGAATGCTAGAACTGCAGAGGGGGAGGCTGTGATAGTACGCGGGAAAACAGTGGAGTTTTCGCCGGCAAGGATTTCGTTCATGTTTGAGTTAGAGGATGAAGGAGAGGAGGATTACACCACCGTGTTAAATAGGGTAACAACTCAGGAAATGACAGCGGTTGTTTGCTGTACACCGGAACCGGAATGGATTAACAAGAGGGCTAATGCAATGAAGGTCACATGCTTAAATCGGAAAGCGAAGGTGTGGCTGTTATTTATCAATTCTACCATCATGCCAACTCGGCACCTGAATAGTGTGCCCCTTCATAAGATAGCCTTGATTTATTGTATTTTACAAGGAATAAAATTTGATTTGGGAACAATCATTGCAACACAATTGAGGCAGAAGCTCCAAGAGGAAAAGCCTAAACAACTTTGGTTCCCCGCACTTGTGACCGAACTGTGTAGGAATGTGGGAGTCAAGGAAGAGGAGGAGGATTTGGTGAAGAAATTGAAGCACCACATTACCGAAACCGTGGTGACGGTAAATATAAAAGTGGGACAGGAGAGCGAGGATACACTTCCAAAGGGTGGCAGGCCAGAGACGGTGAACATCCCCAGCGGAGAAGGAGCATCTTTGGCAGAGGTGATGGATAATGTTGAGTATATAAAAACTTATCTCTGGTGCCAGCACTGTTATTTCCGTTCCAGGCTCGACTACATACAAAGGAGGCAAGACACATTACTTCAGAAGGCTAAGCTACCGATTGAGAAGCCGCAGTTCAAGTACCAGTGGCAGTTTGATGAGCTCGGGAACCTTGTAAACGCTGACCGAAGCCTCCTGGACCCCACAGAGCTCGTTGACTCAGATCAGGAGAAGGAGACGGGGGAGGATCAAGAGAAAGAGCAGGAGGAGGATGACAGAGAAGGAGGCGAGTAGAAGTTCATCAAATTCATACTTCTTTTGGGCTATTCTAAACATTTATAAGAACTATCCTCTTGGTTTGATATGAAACGATTTAGGGTGCTGTGTTTTGATGATATATTTTTGTTATTTTGGAGTAGTATATAACTTTTTGTTGCACCAGCCCATCTTTTAGCGCTGAAATTATATTGTGTTTGATCTGACTTTACTTGGGCTGGCATATTTTGAGATGTTGTATGTGCTGACCTACTATTCCCTCATTATTATCATCTAATGCATATTTGATATTAACTCTAGATGAGTACTCATACATCAATATGTTACATGCTGCCAAAATAGCATTTTCTCTTAAATTATAAATTGCGCAGTTGACTTAAAAAAATGACATAGTACAATTTGTTTGCAGATGCTGAAGGAATTCTAACAATAGAACTAGCCAAAGAAAGGGGTGGAATAAAACCATTAAGGAGTTGCAATCGTGCTGAAAACACATCGCCTACACAGTCGATTTCAGGGGAGTAATTTGAACTTTCAAGTTTCTCCTACTTTATTTTGCACTTGTTCTGTCGGAAAAATTTATAAAGAGCTTCTAATGATTCAAGGCGTAGAATTGCTAGGGTCTAGCAACGACTCAAGTGTGGGGGTGGTATATCCCTTGCATATTGGGTAAGGATACTTTGATCGATCACAGATTTAATGGTCTTAATGTCTGAAATACTCAATCAAAACTTTATTCTGATTTTTCAATGACAATCGATTGGTATTGCTGAACATCCTAGGAGTTCAATCAATGAATCTGAAGCATTAGCATATATACTATAAAGCTCATTTAAGTCTATGTTTTATGCACAAAATTTTTGGTTGGTTTACTTCCATTACAATTCTTGATTATTGACCTCTAAAAGTAAAGGGAGGGGTGAGCGAGAGGGGAGTGAAAGATATAAGCTAAGCATGAGTTCAGTTAGTCTCACCATTTCGATCATCCACTCAATCTTTTGAGCTTGAACCTTTTCAGTCACATCATTACATGTTCAACATTCCCGATATTCCCATTAGTGTGATCTTAATAAGTTAGCCGGTTATGGGTGTTTCATTATAAAAGAATAGATGAAATTCATAGTGATATGCGACCTGGATATATGTCTACATACTTTGAATGATCCCTACTATGATCAACAAAAAAAAAGAAGGAAAGCAAAACAAAACAAAACAATGAAAATAAGAATGTTTAAAGATCATAGTGATATGTGACCAAGGTATGTGCACTTATATTTGGAATGATCCCAACTATGATTTATAAAAATTTGTGCGATGATGAACCCAATAACTGAGTGAATTATTATGATTACTAACTAGGGAATAAAAATATGCTATTATCGTCGATCCACAACTCCTAACAAAGCTTGTTCCTATCCTACTTTCAATTGCACTACTATCTCTTGCGATGGCCAAATCGAAAACTTAGCTTACTCTCATCTTTTTCTGAACTTGTAGGGGACCAATAAGAGGTATTGCTTGGAAGTAAATTACCTACTTTCGAGAAAACCATACACTACACTGAGTGACTTACTTGAGCTTTATTTTCCATCTAACTAATGAATTTGTGCATGATTGAACTCGTGTTGATTGGTAGGCATATCAGTTGAGTAAAGCGAAATTTTTGAGTAAACTTTGCTTATGGTGTCTAAGGCAGGAGAACCATCCAGATTCGTATCGTATCACGATCTCTCCATCCATACGAGGGTCAAGAATTATCGTTGCTAGGGACTAGCAACAGCTCAAGTGTGGAGGTGTGATAACTTCTTAATAGAAGTTATCTAAGCCCATTATTTCTGCTGATATTTATTAAAAAGGAGAACAAATTGAAGTTAATTGATAAAAATATGATTAAAATCTATATTTAAGAAATATTCTATTTTTTTGATCATATTCCATAGTTTCCATGCAGGTGACACCAAGAAAATTGATTTGGAAAAAGAAAAAGATGAAATTCTCATTTCCTGAAGAAGTTGTTGCAACAACCTGTTTTCGATGTTGCAACATTGTCTGTTCTGAAAATTCAGAATTTTAAATACAGGATGGACGGTTACACTTATTCAAATATGGACGGTTACACCTCTTAAAGGAAGGACGGTTACACCTCTTTAATGGAGGATTTTCGGCCAGCAATGGGGGATATAGAAAAGGAAGGAAGGGAAGAAAAGGAGGATCGGATCTTGGAGGAAGAAACCCATCTTTGAGGAAGGACTAGGGCACATCGGATCTTGGAGGAAGAAACCCATCTTTGAGGAAGAAGGACTAGGGCACATCGGATCTTGAAGACGGAGCGGTTCAATACACTTCGGAGAACAAATTCCTGCGTTATTTTGCTTTTCCTTCATCATGCACTGTAAGATCTTTCTTGTTTGTTGGTGTGCTTCATCCATCGTGATGAACTAATTTGCTTTAATCTCGTATTGTGAGAATACTTCGTCTCTTGTGATGACAATTTATTAACTTTTCTTAATTTGTGAATGTTTGGTGAATGTTTGTACTGAATTTATGATCTTTAATTCGAGGTTTTTGGCCAAGATCTCAACTTTTTACTACGCTTCATAAATCGAGAGAGGAGTTGCGTAAGTATATCGTAGATTCGGTATAGCATTTGAAGGGAGAAAGAGATTTCCCCTTGGTGTTAGCAACTTGGGTTTTCAATCTTTAAGCGGTTCTTATTTCACCTACGGGGTAATAGAGAACTAGGAACTTCCGATATCGAGAGGTACGGATTTTTAATCTAAAACCGTTGCAAGACGTTTCACCACTCGTTCTCACAAAAACTATATTCAAAAGGTTGTCACACTAGACTTAGGAAATCACGATACGAGATTATCTTTAATCACTAACACAAAGTATTCTCCTTCCGGATCTTTAGTTTATTTTCATTAATTATAAATTGTGTTTTGAAGATTTTAGTACTCTAAAACCATCATCTTAATTTACTTGAATTTAAAGAAAAGGCATAGTTAATAATTGCAAGCGCTGAATCCACCATCTACTCGAGGGAACGATTTTTTTCTCACTTTATATTACTTGAACCGGCACGTACACTTGCGTTATTTTATATATACGTTTCGGGCGTATCATCTGCCCATCGCTCGTTTTTGCCATGTGCACGGAGGTTTCGAGGAGCAGGGAAATGACATTTTTTATTATAGCTAGAGGCTTTGCCCAAATAAGAGCACAATTTTTATGCCCAAATAAGAGCACAATAGGATCATGAATATAAACCGAGAAAAGTATTACCTCCGCAAAAGTAATACTAGGAAATCCTATCTAAATAAAGATAAGCCTGTATGGAAATATGACAAAATATGCAATTACCATAAGGCCCTAACATGCTTTACTTGTTGCTCTATGGACCATCTAGCCAAAGAATGTCGCCGATGTTATAACATTCATAATAAACAAGCAGACCGTGATATAATGACTTTGTGCAAATATATGTGGAGACACAATAGTGGTAGTAATGATAAACCATGTACCTACTGCTTTAGGTATCCTACTTTAGCCTTACGATACCAATGCACCGCCTTCTTAATTGAATCATGTAAGTTTTATTTGAATGTTCTCTTGCATTTCCCACTAGATAGTCTATTGCACACGAATCTAGCCAAAATGATATCATTGATTTACGCATTTTAGATACGGAAAATCAACTTAGTGACTTAAAGAACTAAGTCACCCTCCTACAAAAAGATGTTACAAACCTTTTTACCTTGTTTGACCAACTATATAACTATGTGCATACCCAATAAGTTCTGCCTAGTGATGCATATGATGGATGCTTATCTACGTAATGACCACCCACGTAATCAGATTTATATTATCCAATTGCTTGATATGACCAATAAATCATACATAACAACTAAAAAGTTTATCTCCAAAATACGAGCCATATGACCACCACGAAGCATCGCTAGACCGTTCTCAAAGAACATTATTTAGCCCGCAAAATACTTAGAAAATTTCGACAGCAGAATACCTCATCTTTCCAGTTGGCCGAACAACAATGTAATCAGTGCCACCAACTCCTTTGTAGTAAACAGTTTCCCTGCTAAACCCTTGTCTAAGGAACTACGTCATGGTCCCCGCATTTATAGACTTAAAATCCATACCCGGTTTAAAATTCATGATTGGAGTCTAGAAGTTCTCTATTTAGTCGACACTAGTTGCAGCAACACACAACTCGACACTAAATTGGTCCCCCTCTCACTAGTTGCAGCAACACACAACTCGACACTAAATTGGTCCCCCTCTCCTACGTACACCTTATCCTTGAATCCGTATGTTTTGAGGTCCAACAAATGGATGACCAATTATTTTATTACGATAAACAATTAGACCACCTATAAAATTGCTTATAAAATAGACAGTGACACTTGTACGAATGACCAATCCCTCCATGTTTGTATTATCTTACAAGACCTAACGTTGACTGTGTTATTGACCCGTACTTCTTATCAACTAGTATCATCATCTCTTTATTGCCACGTGTAGCATGCATCTTTTAACTCAACCGGCCTTTCCTTTTACATCAAGGGTTGCTCAAAAGCGTGGCGGGACTCCGTTAGCCAACTCCATTCCTTAGACTGTGTTGGTTACCTCAACTCTACTGCCCTGCTATTGCACGCCCCTAACGCTTGCAAAGCTAGTTACTTTAGCACAAACCACTTAAGAGATTTAAACTCTTAGTAAGTACCTAGATGAGTTAGCCACTCACACTTCCCCTCTAGCTAACCCCGTACCTCCAGCTCCATTGGATACACTATTAGAAACCGGTAACACCGACATTGCCAACTCATTAGTACCTTAGAAAAAGACAAAATCCTTGTCGAAAACCCCCAACGCTATTGGAAGCGCAACAAATTAGTACTTAAATTGGATTTAAAAGATCTCAATTTTAACATCATATCTAAGAAACTAGATGTCATAATGATAACATGGCCGATTTTAAAATGTACATATATGAGCTCTTAAAGATCCAGGTTATTGGACGTAGTAATAGTCCACAAGAGTCCCGCATTTATCGTAAATAAACATAGTGAACATACCCGCGACAAATCTCGCATGGTCATTGATTATAATTGCTTAAATGACAACACTGTCGATTATGCTTACAACATTCCAGATAAAACCTAATTGTTCAATGGTATTCAAAATCATAATGTCTTTAGTAAATTAGACCTTAAATTTGAATTTTGGCAGATTCATATGCATCCTGATAACATCCCACGGACAACTTTTACTTGTCCTTTTGGGCACTCTATATGGTTAGTGATGCCCATTGGACTCAACTACTCAATAATGCCCTTGTATATTTTAACTCAAAATGGATGACATCTTTAACAAATATCAGACGTTTACAAGAGTCTACATAAATGATATCCTAGTCCATTCTCAAACTAAAGAGGAATACATAAGCCATTTAAAACTTGTCCTAGCAGAAGTCATGGAACATGGTTTAATAATTACTACAAAGAAGACACCGTTTTTCATAGGAATATTGAATTTTTAGGAGTAGAATTCGACAGGGAAAAATTAAACTGAAAGAGAACATTAGTAAAAAGTCTTAAACTTTCCACCAATCACAATTATTAAACAACTCCTTTAGTTCCTTGGGTTTGCCAATTTTGAACGAATCTTTATTAAGGACCGTGGAAAACTAGCAGGATTATTATATAACAAAGTAAAAAGGGACAAAAGGAATTTAATCTAGAAGATACTAGATAGATCAATAAAATCAAAGATCGGTCAAGTCACTCCAGACCTTTGATTACCCTTAGATACAAAATATCTAATCATATAATCAGATGAATGTGAATCTGGTTGAGGAGCTGTACTAAAATGTAAACCACACAAGTACACCAATAAACTAGAAGAACAAATATGTTGATACAATATTGATAATTTTAAAGAATAAGGTCATGCTAGCAGCATTGATCAAAAAATCGTAGCAGTTTGTTTTGGTTTGGACAACTTCCGACTGTTTATCCTAAATAGAAAAGAAATATTAGTCGGAATATATTATGAAGCCATAGTAAAATTTTATCAAAAGAGGAATAGGAAAAAAGATTAATTATAAACGATGGATTAATTTCTTGGATCACATTATCAATGAAAATTACAAAATTATTTCTGAACATATTAAAGACCCAGATAATAAGTTAGCAGACCAATTATTTAGAATTCTCATTGGATGATGTAAAATAAATTTACATATTACATAGTGAGAACATACGCTACATTAGGATTCTAGAATATTTAGAACAAAGTCGCCAAAAACTATGTTGTCTAAATAATAACTTAGCCCGAGTTGTAGCTGATATTAAATGTTTCATTATTACCCTCCGAGGGAATATTAAGCAAGAAGTAAAAAGTCTTAGTCATAAAAATACTACAAGCATTGATAATAAGCCTAACAATGACTAAATTTTTGCAGACAACAAAAACTTATGCATTTCCTATTCGGCCCATTTCGTCTACAAATCTACCAAACCAACAGTAATTTGTGGTTTCGAACTGACCACATCGTAACACCACATCAACAATGCTTATTAGGCAATCTATGGAATTACAAAAAATTTAAATGTTTTAATGACATTATAGAATATGTAGCATGATACTTCGCCTTTATGAATTGTTAGCCGCATGAGCTTCAGATCCAGCCAAACACTAGTAACATCAGCTTACCACCAAACTCTACTAGCGAAATCCAAATACTACGCTCATTAATTAGCTAAGTAGAACAAAAATTGGAGTAAAAAGAGATAATTAAAGATCTCGAACAGCTAGCCAAGCAAACACATAAAGACCTACAAATGATATAGAAAAGTGGCAAATTTACCCAATGCCATTAGAAATATTAAAAATAACGTATTAGCGTGGGATGAGTCGGCGTGTTATGACCTTTACTCTGTCTGGTGTACACCTGTAAAGGTCTGGGGAAAAGGAGGATCCCCCCTAATAGGGAGTATGTAGAGGAATGGAGTATGGAGGAGGGAACAAAAGGGAGAAAGTAGGGGAGCTCACTTCTTCTATAGGTGTAGGCTCCCCCTGAAGTGAGGTCTCATAGTAAGACTTAAAATCACAAAACATAATATCACCCGAGGCAAAGGTCTTACGAGTAGGGGTGATAACAGACACACCCAAATGTCTTGGGTTGTAGAGATGTCAGGGTAACTCCTAAAGTTCGAAGAGGGGTTTGGTGACCCAATATCTTAGAAGGCATGCAATTTATAAGGCAGGCAGTGGTAAGAACAACATCCCCCCAATAGAATTAGGGAGATACATAATGAACAAGAGACACCAAGCAACTTCCAACAGATGACGGTTTTTGCACTCAACAACGTCATTCTGAAAAGGAGAGTGAGCACAGGATGTTTGATGCAAAATCCCATTATCGGTAAGGTAGTGCTCAAATTGAGAGCTGATATACTCTCGACCATTGTCACTACTTAAAATTTTGATATTGACAAAAAACTGAGTTGAAATCATTTTATGAAACTTCTGAAAGATTGAAAATGCTTCATGCTTGTGTTTCATCAGATAGACCCAAGTTATGCGAGAAAAACAGTCAATAAAGATGATAAACCATCAACTTCTATAAATTGAGGCAATAGGGAAAGACCCCCAAACATCAGTGTGCACAATATGAAAAAGAATAGTACCATGTAAAGAGATATGACTACTAGGAAGACGATGATGTTTTGCAACTACACATACATCACAAACACAATTTTTTAAACATGTAGAAGGAAAGTAGAAAATAGGCATTGCATGATAACAGCGGAAGGATGGCCAAGCCGATGATGCCAGTTGTATAGGTGTGACATCTTGGAGGTGTGGAGAGCTTGAGGAGAAGGGGACCTGGTGGAGGAGTCAAACACGTACAAGCCATCATGCAGACTACCAGAGCTATTCGCCTTCCCTGTCTTCAGATCCTGAAAAACACAATGAGAAGGAAAAAATGTAATTGAGTATTGGAGAGAATTAGTCAAATGACTAACGGAAAGTAAATTGCGGGTGAAATTAGGGACATGTAGAACACAAGATAAGGTGAGGGAGGAACAAGGGATGAAACCCTTCCTAGCAATGGAGGAAAAGGAACCATCAACAATACTCACTTTGTCTCGACCATATAAAGAAAAATAAGATACAAAATCCGAAGCTGAGCCAGTCATATGATCAGTGACCCCAAAGTCAATAATCCAATGTGTAGAAGGATGAGTAGTAGCAGAATGGGCACCTGGTGTACCCTGAGCAAGGGAAGATGATGAAGAAGCGGTGGTAACAGTCTCAGTAGTAACGCCAAGCATCAGTCGGCGAAGGGCCTGTATCTCATCAATAGAAAAATGGATTGAGAGGTGGGAATAGGACCAACAAGTCCGGGAGAACTGCTCTCGGGAATCTCAATCAGATGAGCAGAGTGATATGATCGACATGGAGTTCTCTCACGGCCGCAACCACCACAGAATGTAGATCCCCCACAAGGAGGGAAATCGGGAGGAAAACCATGCAGACTGAAGCTCGTATCCCGAGTGTGGCAGGGCTTGCCACAATAATCACAAGTGAGGTGATCTTTATCAGGAGAGCGAGGCCTGAAACTCCTATTGCACAATATTGTAGACCTCAGTGAGCGTAAGAATGGGACATGTCCCAAAATCTAAACAATAATCTGATCAAAGTTTCTATGAAGCCCATGAAGGAACTCAAATACCCTATTATGATCTTCATGTGCCCGCATCAAGAGTTCATCAACATTACATACCATGATAAAAGAGTCAAAATGGTCATACTTTTGATAGAGTTGAGTGAATTCCAAATAGTAAGCAGAAGGAGGATTTGGCACGGAATAAAGATCTGGTAGCGTAAATGGTAAATTTGTGTCGCATGCCCTTTACAAGAATATGTAGACTCAACACGCTTCCATATATCGGCGACGATATGAAGAAAAAGGTAATTCTGAGCAATGGACTCCGTTATAGTGTTCGTGTGCCATTACATGACGAGAGTTCTCAGAATCTCATTGGGGCCAAGCCACAAAGGTGCAAGCAGGTTCAGTGGTAATGTCGTTGACATAGCCAAAGGGACGACGACTCTTTAAGACTAAGGTAATAAAGCAAGACCACGACAAATAATCTTGTCATCCAGACGAATTATGGTAAGCTGAGAGAAGTTGTGATCCGGACCAACCCGGGTAGATCCAACGGAGGCATGAATATATCAGAATCAATAACGTCAGACATGATTAGAGACCACATCGCTTCAACTAGGAGAGAACATTAGATTTGAATTTCCACAACATCCAACTGTTGGAATCAAACGAAATGCAAGTGTGTTGATATGAGGCACAAATCAAAACTTTTTTGAGAATTTCAGGCCAATCAGACCACTGGAAAGTCGCCGAAGAAAGAATCCCGTCGGCCGATCAACGACATGGCCGACGGGAACAAGAGAGAAGCTCTAGACAGAGCGGAAGAGAGGCTGGAAGGTGGCAGAAGAGGTCGACGATGAACACTAGCAAGAGAGGTCGATGAAGAATGCGAACGGAGAGGTCGAGGGCGAATGAGAGCAGGAGCGACTTTCACGGCTCTGATACCATGTTAAATGAATCATGAAAAATAATAACAGGATAAAAAATAAGATTGGAAAGGGGACCCGTCTTATATGATAGGGGTGATACAAGAGTAGGAAACCCTAAAAACTAATAATAACAAAGATAACTCTTACAATAACAATAATCAGAAATACCAGCTGTTTTATAAGATCCCAAAATATCTGAATGTACTAACGCAGAAGGAGCATTCCTTCAAGTACAATAAGTGAGAAGAAGAACGATGTTGTTTTTCGAAGATACACGATTCGCAAGCAAAGTCAGTGAACGAGAAATCGAGAAGAGCTTTCTTGAGAATTGAGAGAAGAGCATGCCCAAGATGACAGTGCCAAATAACAGAATTGATAAAGAGCTGTGGGTGGAACGTCCAAAGTATAGAGCCCGCTGGACAGTCATCATTTACCAATGATATTTTGCGTCCGTCGATCCTGCACAACAAAAGAAGAGGAAGAAAAGGTTACAGAGTAATCAAAGTCTGCAGTAAGACGACTAACAAAAAGAAGGTTGAAATGAGACCTAAAATATGAAGAATCAGGTGAAGAGAGAGATGAAGTGAGAGACACATCAGCAGAATTAAAAAACGGGGTGGTGTCACCATTGACCACTGTTATAAACTTAGAATGTGCAGAGTTCAAGTACTTAGGCGATTTTTGTGGGGTAATATAGTGTGTGGCACTCGAGCCCACAATCCAAGCTAAACTATGGGAGAGACAGGAGAAACCTTTATTGGAGATTGACGCAACATACCAAAATGAACGACTGATTATCCCCTAAAGATGTTGGAGCTGGGTGCGCAAGACATCAATGTCGGTACGGGTAGTGGAAAGAGTATCGACCGCAATGGATGCATACTATTGTGGGGGCATACCATGCTTACGATTAGCATGCTGCCTCAAGATGACCATCCTGACCACAATAAGTACACTTAGGACGAGTCCTTTCGTTGCGTCCCCTACCCCGAGAAGTGGTGTGAGCTCCACGATCTGCTGGAGGAGCAGGGTGAGAGGTAAAAGAGTGTTATAGGAGATCCGGAAAGAAAGTACCGGGAGCATCGGGGTTGGGGGGGTTGGGTAACCTTTAATAATATGGAGCACACATTCAAAAGAGAGGGAATGGAGGAAGAAGGATATGAGCCCGGACGTTGTGAAGATGAGGCGAAAAATGGGCTATCATCATGGTGATGCCAACAACTTCTTTCTGGGCATGTTGGGCAGCAAGGTACGCAGTTGGAGGCTGATGTTGAATCCAGACCTTGACTATTGTTTTGGATTGTGCAACAAAGGAGATTAAGTCTCCAACCACTCTTGATTTCAGAGATTGAAGGTCCGTGATGATGTCAAACAAGTGTTCCAAGCTGTCCTTGCCAAAATAAAGGGAGTAAAGTTCCTCCCACATGGCCTTGGCCATCTCATGATACATGTCCATACGATATGGTTCACTGTCCATAGATTTTAGGATCTAGGATTAGACATGACCGTCATCACAGAGCCATTTCTCGGTGGGCTCAGTAGGTGTAGCCTTAGTCTGTGATGGAGGCCTTTGGTCCGAAGAACACGGCCCACTGAGTGCATCCAATCGACAAAATTCTCTTCCCACTAAGAGAGATAGTAGTGATCTAAAGCTCATCACGAATTTCAGGAAGAGGAGTCGTAGCCCGGGCCGGAAGAAACGAGTGATCATTCAAATCCATTGTACTTGGCGAGAAAACGACAAAAAACAGTCGGGGAGCTGCGCAGAGGGCACGATCATGCTATGGAACTGAGCAAGATCTTGGCAGAGGCGAGCAATAGCTGCGAAAAGGATGCTGACGAGCAGGAGCTCTTGCGGCATGAGGACTGGCGAACAGGAGTGGTGAACATGGGCTCTTGTTAGAGCTTCGCTGGCGAGCAAGAGCTATTGCGGGTAGGAATAGCGAACAGGAGGACTGGCGAGTAGGAGCAAGGAATAGGAGCTCTTGTGGATAAGGGCAACTCACAAGAAGATTGCGAGCAGGAGCTCTTGCAGGCAGGCGCAAGGTGCATTGAGATATCATATGGTGCTCCGCAAGTGCGATAAGAACGTAGGGATTGTGCGAGCAGAAGAATCACTGATGATCACAATTAGCAGCGAGCAGGGGCTGCGATCAATAACTTGGCAAACAAAAAGGGAACTGCGAACACAAGGCGTTGCAAACATGTGGAGCTCACAAGGGGAATCTGAGAGCATGAAATGGGAGCTCGCAGCCAGACTTTGATAGCTGCGAAAAAAAGGATCTGTTTCGCTCTAATACGATGTATAAGAATACAAAAATGAGAGAAATTAAAGGAATATTTTTTTAATTTCTCACTTATCTATACATACAAGTATTTGTACGCTTATATATGGAGAGAGAAAAGAGCAATAATCTCATTCTAAGAGGTGAGGCTAAAATCTAAAGAGGTAATGAGTTCTAGATGGGCCTTGCAATGGGCCTTTGTACATATATTATTCAATAGAATGGATATTGATATATATAAGTGATATCCTCTTCATATATAAATCTTTAACCATTTGTTTTGTCCTCTTCCTCAAGGTCACACCTTTTTTACTTTCTCCAAAATTTTGAAATTGCTCCGAAAATCAGTTTCGAGCCAATCTAGAGTACTCTTCAGCTTTTCATGTGATTGTGATGATAGAAAGTATTATATCTGAAGATGTTACGGACGCAAAGGTAGAGCGACGTCCTCCAGTGTGACGGGTATACCGGCTTCGCAAAAAGCCCACTAATGACACATCGGGGGAAAATCATTAAGATACACCAATGTTTGGGTTATAAAAGCCCTTGTAAAGGCCCATTTGTTTCGTGTATTTGTCCCACATCTTTGATTGGGATCTTCTCTTCTCCCTCTCTTCCTATATAAATGTATTCATACTTGTAATTATTCATTCAAGAAGTATATACAAGGTTGGAGGTCTCTCTATTTCTACATGGTATCAGAGCCACCGGTCTCCATCTAGCCGGCTTGTCTGTGTGCAAACCGCCTGGTCACCCGACTGACCGCGCGGCCTGTTCTTCTCTTGCTTAAGCTGCCGTATCTGGCGACTTGTTCTTTTCTACCCGCTGTTCCTCCATCTTCCCTTCTATTCTGACCTCCTCCTCCTCTCCATATCTCTCCCTCTTTTATAACCTTCTCTCACGTGGGGTCCACTTTCTCTAATTTTTCTCTCCTGCCCGGTCTTCTTCCCCGACCGCGCGGCCTCTCTCTTCCCGCTTCTCGCGGTTTCTCTCTAGCCGCTGCCGATTTCTCCTCTTACCGCTGCGGTTTCTCTCTTAACCGTGCGGTCTTCCCGTCTTTGCCTCTCCCCTCTAATCGCAGCACCCTGTCAAGTCGCTTGCGGGCTCTCCTTCTCCTTTCGCCGCATCGTGGTCGCGACCTTCCTGGTCACTGGTTGTTTTCCCTTAACTGTGCGGCCTTCTTCTCTTCTCGCCAGCTGCCCGGCCTTCTTACCCGCGGCCTTCCTTGCCAAGCCGCGCGACTTCTCCAAGCCGCCCGACCTTCTTGTCAGGCTACCCGGCTTCCTTCTTCTGCTAGCCGCGCGACTTCCCCCCCTTGCCAACCGGTCTCGTCTACTAGCCACATGGCCTCCGACGCCTCTGCTGCTACTTCTGCTCCACCAGCCCGTGAGGCTACTCCGGCTTCTGACCTCCGTGATAAACTGCGAATTACTACCATCTCTCTGACTGGCAAACACAATTTTGTCGAATGGGTTCACTCTGTTCGTCGTGTCCTGCAGTCGAAGGGTCTTCTCCACCACCTGACTCGGGCTACCCCTGTTGCTCCCTCTGATGATTGGCTTTGAGATGACGGTCGGGTTCAGTCTTGGCTCCTCAACTCTATGGACACCGAACCCTATCGGATGGCCATGTATCATGATATGGCCAAGACAATGTGGGAGGAGCTCCACTCTTTTTACTCTGGGCAAAACAGTCTTCAGCACCTCTATGATATAATCTCCAACCTTCAGAATCTTGCTCCAGGTGCTCCCGGCGACATGATTTCCTTTGTTGCTCAGGCCAAGACCCTAGTCGAGGCTTGGATTCAACATCAGCCTCCTACAACGGATCTTGCTACTCAACGGGCCCAGAAAGAGGCGGTTACCATCGCGATGATGATGTCCCGCGTTCCGCCCCACCTGCATAGTGTTCGGGCCCAGATCCTCTCTTCCACGACGACTTCGTCCCTGTCTGACGTCTGCTCCATGCTACTTCGGGTTACGCCTCCTACGGAGGCCCCTTCCAGCTTTGCCCCTGCTCTTCTTCAACAGCCTCTCCTTCCAACTCCCCCCTGCTCGTGGCTCTTCCACTCGGGGAGGTCGGCCTCCGTCTCGGGGACGCGGACGTGGTGGCCGCTCGTCTCTCAAATGCACATATTGTGGCCGGGGTGGCCATCTTGAGGCCACCTGTTACAGCAAGCATGGGTTCCCTCTCCACCTCGCTGCCACTTCCTCTACTGCTCCTGCTTCCCCTGGGGCTCCTGCCCAAGATCCGGCCTCCGCTACCCGACACGATATTGATGAGCTCCGCACCCAACGCCATCAGCTACATGGTGTCCTCAGCCGCTCCTCCGACTCGGTTGCGACCTTTTCTGCGGAAGGTATAACCTGTCTCTCTCCCAGCCCTCACTGGATCGTTGATTCCGGTGCTACTCACCATATTACTTCCCAGAAGCCCTCCAAATATCTCCAGATGGCTCATCCCCCGTGTATCACTGTGGCCAATGGTGATACTCTACCGGTCTCTGGTGTCGCTGCCCTCCAACTTACCCCGGCCCTTTCTCTTTCCTCGGTTCTTCACGTTCCGGGATCTCCTTTCAATTTACTTTCCGTTAGTCGCCTGACAAACGACCTTAATTGTTCAATAAATTTTTTTCCTTCTTCCTTTCTTCCTTTTCTGAAAAAGGAAAAGCATCCCTGAAGAAATTCAGAAAGATGTCCCTTCTTCATCAGATCAAAATCAGGAAATCCTCCAAATAGTAATAAATCAAAAAATTGGAGTCAGCCTCCCTTTGTAGTACCTTCACAAACTCAGAAGGGAATACTGAAAACCTCTTGTAATAAAGAAAAATTCTCATATTCCTCATGTTGTTAATATCATTTGACGAACGATAGATTACGCGTCGAATTTTATTCGATGTATGTCTGCCAGACTAGAGTTTGAGAATTACAGAACCATGCCCGCTCCTCTTCCTCCATTTATTCATGTTAAGACAAGGCAATTACAATATGTTTAACTACTTCTGTAGTAATAAAATTAGGTAGTTCATGAGAGATTGCTAGTATACTCACGATGTCTACTCAGTACTCACAGAATGCTACACATCCTAGGAGACCAGATGTTTGGACTAAAAGATCATTTCAGAAGAACTAGTAGAGAAGTAGAGAATGCTTAATTATTATTGAAAGAGAGCTCCCCACACATATATATGAAGGGAGAAAAAGTACAAAGGACCAAACTACCCTTATGGGTAAAAATACAATAAGCGGTAAATAAGACGACTTGATTTCTACTCTCCCCCTCAAGTCGAACGGTAGATATCCGTCATTCCGAGCTTATAAGTGTCATCAGTGAAGACATCAGAACCTAAACTCTTGGTGAAGATGTCAGCCAACTGATCTCTGGAGTAAACGAAGGGTGTGACTAAGTTTCCTTTTTCAAGATGATCTTTGATGAAATGACGATCCACCTCAACATGCTTAGTCTTGTCATGCTGAACTGGATTGTGTGCTATGCTGATGACAGCTTTGTTATCGCAGTACAGGGACATGAGAGCTTCCTCCTGAAGCCCTAGATCATGCAGTAGGGTACACGACCACAAGCCTTCACAGAGGCCTTGGGACATTGCCCGGTACTCAGCCTCGACACTTGATCTGGCCACCACATTCTATTTTTTACTACGCCATGTGACCAGGTTTCCTCCAATGAATGTGCAATAGCCTGTTGTAGATTTCCGGACATCGTGACAACCAACCCAGTCTGCGTCAGTGAAAACATCAATCCGCAAGTGATTGTTCTTAGAGAACATTAGCCCCCGTCCTGGGGACTTCTTCAAATACTGGAGGACACGGTAAGCTTCCTCCTGGTGTCTGACTCTTGGAGCATGCATGTATCGACTTAGGATCCCAACAACATATGTAATGTCGGGGCGAGTATGCGAGAGGTATAAGAGCTTTCCCACCAATCTTTGATAACTGGAGGGATCTGTACGATCACCATTGCTATCCGCATCAATCTTATGGTTCTCCTCTATAGGAGTGTTTGCAGGGGCACAACCAAAAAGACCGGTCTCCGTTAGCAGGTCTAACACATACTTGCGTTGGGAGATAAAGATTCCTTTGTCAGAACGAGTTACTTCAATTCCTAGGAAGTAGCGTAGCCTTCCCAGGTCTTTAACTTCAAACTCAGCTGAGAGACGAGCCTTCAAGTTGGAGATTTCATCTGTGTCATTTCCTGTGATCACAATATCATCAACATAAACAATCAGAACAACGATTTTCTTTTCATTCCTCCTGACAAATAGGGTCTGATCAGAGTGTCCATGCATGTAGCCAAACTGGATCATGGCCTTGTGGAATCTACCGAACCATGCCCTCGGGGACTGCTTCAGCCCATACAAGGATTTTTGTAAGCGACAAACAAGGTTCTCTTGTCCCTTACAAAGCCTGGAGGAAAGACCATGTGCACCTCTTCCTCGAGGTCCCCGTGCAAGAATGCATTTTTGACGTCCAGTTGATGAAGCTCCCAGTCTAAAATCACAGCACATGATATGATCACACGAATAGAGTCCATCTTTGCAACCGGTGCAAAGGTCTCTTGGTAATCAATCCCCTGAGTCTGGGTATAACCACGAGCAACCAACCGAGCTTTATAGCGCGCGACTTTCCCATCAGGATTCTGCTTGACAGAGAAGACTCATCTTGAACCAATGAGTTTCTTGCCAGGAGGAAGAGGGGTGACATCTCATGTGTGATTCTTCTCCAAGGCAGACATTTCTTCCTTCATTGCTTGAGCCCATACTGGAATGCCAAGTGCCTCCTGTCATGTCTTGGGAATAGAAATCTCGGACAAAGAGGATATAAAAGACTGGTGAGGCTTAGAGAGGTGATTATAAGCAACATGGTTAGAAATGGGGTGTTCGGTACACCGGGTCTTGCCTATTAATTGAGCAATAGGAACATGTAAATCAGCATCAGGATACGAGTCCAAAGACAGCACTGGCAGCGGCGGAACAATGACGGGCAGGAGGTGGTCGACGACGCGAGGAGGATTAGGGTTCGGGTTTTGCTTGCTTTGATACCAAGTAGAGAAGTAGATAATGCTTAATTATTATTGAAAGTGAGCTCCCCACACATATATGAAGGGAGAAAAAGTACAAAGTACCAAACTACCCTTATGAGTAAAATACAATAAGCGGTAAATAAGACGACTTGATTTCAACTGAACTATCGACCCGGGTCAAATAGGGATCATCATAAGATTTGATGGCCTTTCAAGAACACTTCAAAACTACCACATCCTGGCAGTGGTATCTAAATAATGGTTATTCCATGCATATTACTGGAGACAGGAAGTTGTTGGATGAGTATGAACTAAAAGGTTCAAAAGTGGTGTTTGGTCACTTACAAAGGTAGTCTATGAGTTATGGCCAGACTAGAGGCTATGAAAAGGGTAATGCTGGAGCTATCACCTTTACAAAGGTAGCGAATGCAGAAGGGTTCAAACACAACCTCGTTATTATTAGTCAGATGTGTGATAAGAGATTTACAGTGATTTTTAGACAAGGCAGAAGTTTAATTGTGAACAATGACTAATGAGTGTTCTTTCATGTATAAGAAAAGATAAAATTTATCTTGTAAATTTTGTTTCCAAATTACTGAGGTTTGTTTATTTAATACGCGCATTTCAACTTCTAGATTATGGTATCGAAGACTTGCACACCTCAATTTTAAAATACTCTCTAAGCTTGCTAAAAATAACTTAGCAAGAGGGTTGCCTTCTGTAAAATATGTTAGTGAAATCTTGTAGGGCTTGCCAATTTGGAAAGCCAGCCAAATTTTCCTTTAAGAGTAAAAAAATCACAATAGCTCTCCAAGGATTTTCATTCTAATTCACATGGATTTATTTAGTCTATTTTTTTTGGCAGTAAAGGAGGGAAGTCCTATTATCTAGTTATTATGGATGACTACTCAATATTCACTTGGTTGTTTTTTTTAGAATTTGTAGAAATCAATGGGTCAACCTTATAGATACTTCTTCATTAATCAAATACAAGTGAGAATACAAATATATAGGAGAAGAGAACAAGAAAGAATCCTATACAATAGATGTGGGACTAAAGGAGGAAATGGGCCTATAAATGGGCCTTTACATCATTTTTCCTTATGTTTCCTAACACTCCCGCGCAAGCTGGAGCGTACAAGTCGTAAGCACCAAGCTTGGACAAGAACTGATAATACAATTTTCGAGGTAAAGCCTTGGTAAGGATGTCAACAACTTGCCCAGACGCAGGAATATGATCAAGCTTTAACACATTTGATTGAACCTTTTCCCGAACTAAGTGACAATCAACCTCAATATGTTTAGTCCGCTTATGGAACACAAGATTCTTCGCAATATGTATTGCAGCTTGACTGTCACAAACTAACGTCGATGGTGAGAACAATTTAATTCCCAAATCCATTAGAAGACTTTCTAGCCAGGTTAGTTCAGATGTAACGGCAGCCATCACACGGTACTCAGCTTCAGCAGACGAGCGAGCAACCACCGTCTGCTTCTTACTCCGCCATGTGATAAGATTTCCTCCAAAGTAAGTGTAAACACCAGTAGTTGAACATCGATCATTCAACGAGCCCGCATAGTCTGCATCAGAGTATGCAATAAGAGAAAGGGAGGAAGATGACTTATACACAAGTCCTTGCCCAGGAGCAGTCTTCAGATATCTGAGAATTCGTTCCATTGCCTGAAGGTGGGAAACTCGTGGGGTATGCATGAACCGACTAACCACTCCAACCGCAAATGATTTATCTGGTCTCGTAACGGTTAAGTATATCACTTTTCCCACAAGACGACGATAGTATTCTGGATTTGGAAGTAGAGAGTCAACCTCAGATCCCTGAGCACGCAACTTGCAGAAGTATTTTTGTTGACTTCCATCGGGGTTTCCGCTGGTTTGCAACCTGAGAGACCACCATCTTGCAGAAAGTCAATGCAATACTTACGTTGGGATAAAACAAGACCATCAGGTTGTCGTGCTACCTTTAGTCCAAGAAAATATCGAAGATTTTCCAGATCTTTGATTTGAAAGATAGAGTTTAAATGTTGCTTAACCTGTTGTATCCCAGCGGAGTCATCACCAGTGATCAGAATATCATCCACATAGACAAGAAGCATTGTAGTCCCCGTTGATTGGTGACGAGTGAAGATAGATGAATCTGCCGAGCTTTGCTTGAAGCCAACTCTCACAAACAGCCTTGCTGAATTTGCCAAACCACGCCCGTGGAGACTGTTTGAGACCATAAATGGATTTGCGAAGTAAACAAACACGAGACTCCCCCGTGGTCTCAAACCCTGACGGTTGTTGTATATAGACAGTTTCAAGAAGATCGTCATTCAAAAAGGCATTCTTGACATCCAGCTGGTGGAGAGGCTAGTGGCGATGAACGGCTAAAGAGAGCATGACCCGAACCATATTTAATTTAGCAACTGGGGAGAACGTTTCCTCATAATCAAGCCCGTACTGTTGAGTAAAATCACGTGCCACAAGCCGAGCCTTTAAGCAATCAACTGTCTCATCTGCGACATGTTTGACTGTAACGATCCACTTGCAGCTAACACAACTGTGTCCAGGAGGAGGAGACACATGATCCCAAGTATGGTTACTACAAAGAGTAGTCATTTCTTCATTCATGGCGGCACGTCATGCCGGATGCTGAAAAGCTTCCTGCACAGAGTTAGGTATAGAGATAGAGGTGAGAGAGAGAGAGCAAATGTAAGAAGAGATGGAGAGAGCCGATGTAGTTAGACATAATTGGCCAAGGGATGGGCCGTCGAGGAGGAGGCCGGATCAACAGGCCGCGAGATCACATCATTAGAGGGAAGCTGTTGCGGGGCAGCTGGACGAGGACGTCGACGAGTGTAAACTTCAATAATAGGAGGTTTGGAGGGGACGAGTATGGAGGGTACTGGTCGTGTAGGACTCGAAAGTAGAGGAGTAGGGAGAAGTGGTTTAAGCGAAAACATTACGAGATTGATGGGTCGATGTAGCGGAGGAGGAAGAAGGGGATCAGAAGGACCTCCGTGATATGGTTGGTCTTCATGAAATGAGACATCAACAGACACAACCACTTTTCCAGTGATAGGATTAAAGCAGACATACCCCTTCTGAGTGCAGGAGTACCCAACAAACATGGCTTTGGTAGCACGAGGGACTAGCTTGTGTAACGGCCCAAAATCCGCGACAATTTAAAATCATTCTTTCTGAGTGAGTTTTTCACATAATTATACGCAGGAGGATAATAAAAGAAGTGTACCAGTAAAAACATAACATCACATTTCATTAATATACAAAATATATACACTGTTTAAATGTCAGGTACAAAAGTGTCTACATTTATTACATTACAAATATCTAACAAAAGTACAAGGAATAAACTCATGCTAACCTGTGGACGAGCCACGTCTTCAACTGGTTTTCGATCTGCCTCTGCCTGAGCCCGTCTAGCGAGGTCTGGTACGTTGGTGCTCGATTCCTAAAAAAATAAGGAACCAATTAGTTTTGAAAACTAAGTGAATTTCCTTACCATGAGCAGTAGCTTCGCACTGCAAGCAGACAACATAGTCAGCAACAATGAAATCTATATGAACATGTTTCTAAGCTAGGAACATGTAAAATCAACAATTCTATATCTGATATCGATCCATATTTCATTTGTATTGTTTCTATCAATTTCCTTTTTATTCATAATTCGTTTCTCGAGATACTTAGGGTCATTCAAATATCTCAATTATCTGGGTTCGTCGACCCTTCATATCATTATTCACTTTAGGGCGCTTCTACACGCAACAGGATTCAACGCCTAATCGGATTCATATCATAATCTGTAGGAGTTCGACCCCCCCCCCCCCTCACGAGGTGTGGGAGTTCGACCCCCCTCACGAGGTGTAGGAGTCTGAAACATCCCCCCCCCCCCCCCCCGCTACTAGGCCGACCCTTAGCATTTCGATGCGTCGACACGTTCTCCATTTCAATTCAATTTCAATTATTTTGATTCATTCAGTTTATTTCAAAAATAAGATTTATTTGTATTTGGTTCCCCTCAGAATGTTATCGCTCGTTAAGCCACATTAGCGTTTTCGGTGATTCATATATTCAGTGATATCAAACAACTGAAAGATAACTAGCTTAACAAGTTCACAAAAGAGGAGAAAAAAAAACAGTAAATACTCATCCCAACTTTTCCTTTGTCCTTGTCCTTCGAAGGATTCACGTCACGTCTATCGCCGGACGTCATCCTCTCTCAATCGCAAGAAGATTCACAGAAATCGGAGAAACATCGAGCCCTAGAAAGCAATCAGCGCACGCGGCTTCTTCTCTCGGTTCACTCCGTCAAAATGAAGAGGAATGAAAGAATGCAGAGAATATATCACGGAACCCACCGTTTAACCCAGGCAGCCGGTTTAATCCAGGCAACAGCCGGTTTCTAGGAAACACCACAGCAACAACCATTTACTTTATTAAAAGCAACCCAATACCAAGGCCAAGCAACCCAACCCAATTTCATTCCAAGCCAAAAATTCATTTTCTGACCACGCAAGCCATTTAAAATTAATGAAAATGAAACGACTGTCGCAAAATTGATCGCAAGAAAATCCTAACATAAATTGTTTTGTCATCACCGAAGTTATTTTCATAGTTTTTATATTACCAAATATATGCATTTATATTCGTTCGGATCTTACAAATCCTCCCCTCCATATCCGAATTTTCGTCCTCGAAAATTTCAAACATCTCTTTGATTCCCAACGAAAGAGGGAAATATGTTCATCAGCAAGTCTTCTCGCTCCCAAGTAGCATCCTTGGCAGAATGACCGGTCCACCAGACTTTGACAAAATTTACTTGTCGATTCCGAAGATTCTTTCTTTGTCGATCAATAATCTGGTAAGGTGTTGTCGGACTTGACAAATCAGCTTCTATTTGCACATCATTGACAGATATCATCAAATCTGGGTTCGAGATATATCGTCTGAGTGCGGATACGTTAAAAACATCATGCAACCTTTGCAATTCAGCAGACAGAGCTAAGCGATACGCCACCTCGCCAAGACGTTCAATCACAGCAAATGGACCAACATATCTCGGACTTAATTTTCCAATCCGTCTTAGTCGGGAAATTCTTTTGAACGGTTTAATTTTCAAACACACCTGATCGCCCACAACAAATTCCACCAGACGATTTCGGGCATTGTAATATTTCTACTGCCGATCCAGTGCGATTTTCATTCTTTGTTGAATAATGCGGACTTTCTCTTCAATTTTATCTGTCCTCTTCTGCGGGAATAATTTCTTTTCTCATCCTCTGCCCAGCTCAAAGGAGTTCTGCATCGCCTCCTATATAGAGGTTCGAACGGGGCCATTTGGATCGTTGCTTGATAGCTATTATTATAAGCAAATTCAGCTAACAATAAGTATTTTTCTCAGGAGTCTTTCAAGTCCAAAACCACCATTCGCAATAGATCCTCGAGCATCTGGATGGTGCGCTCGGACTAGCCATCTGTTTGCGGATGGAAGGCAGTACTGTACAACAGTCTTGTTTCCAATCTGTTGTGCACTCGTCGCCACAAATCAGATGTAAACCGTCCATCACGATCTGATACGATCGTACGCGGAATACCATGTAATCTCACGATTACATTTACATAGAGTTCCACCAATTTTTCAGTCGGCCCGGTTTGCTTGATCGTTATAAAATGGGCGCTCTTTGTCAATCGGTCAATGATGGCCCAAATTCCATCATTCCCAGCTTTACTGCGAGGCATGCTAAATACAAAATTCATCGCAACATCATCTCATTTCCATTCCGGAATGGGGAGAGATCGAAGATACCCAGCAGACTTCTGATGTTCTGCTTTCACTATCTGACAGGTATGACACTGAGCAATATACTGAATGACATCCGTCTTCATATGTGGCCACCAGAAGTCCTATTTCAAATCGTGGTACATCTTTGTCCGACCAGGGTAAATCGAATATGGCGTATTATGCGCCTCATACAGGATATCCTTCCGCAGGCTATCAGTATCTGGTACATATAGTCTGTCATTCAGGAGCAATAGGGCATCCTTTTCAACAAAGACACTTGCTTCTCCCTTTCTCAATTTTGCAAGTATCCCCATCAAAAAGGGATCCCGAGGTATCGCTTTCTGAATTCTCTCTTTAAGAGAATATTGCATCCGCATCTGGAATAGTTGTGCTTGCTTTTCTTCTGACGTAAATATCACGTATATTTTCATTTCCTGAAGCATATAAAGAAGCTTCCTATTATACCGCGGTATCACTGACAGTGCAGCAATATTCTTCCTGCTTAATGCATCTGCAACCACATTTGCCTTACCTGGATGGTATTGAATATCCAGATCATAATCTTTAATAAATTCCAGCCATCTTCTCTGGCGTAAATTGATTTTTCGCTGATCGAATATATATTTCAGGCTCTTATGATCAGTGAATATCTCGCATCAAACACCATACAGGTAGTGACGCCAAAATTTTAAAGCGAACACAACCACTGCTAATTCCAGATCATGTGTTACGTAGTTCTTTTCGGCATCCTTTAATTGTCGGAAAGCAAAGACAATCACCTTTCCATGTTGTATTAACACGCAACACAATCTTTTATAGGACGCATCACTATAAATTTGAAAACCATCTGAGCCTTCAGGCATCACCAACACTTGCGTTGTCGTTAATCTTTCCTTTAAAGCTTTGAATGCTTGCTGACAATCGACTCCCCACGTAAATAATATGTTCTTTCGAGTCAATTGTGTCAAGAGTAGTGATAGCTTCGAAAAGTCCTTGACAAATTTCCGATAATAACCAGCCAAGCCCAAGAAGCTTCGTACTTCAGTCACGGATTTCGGTCGGGTTCAGTTGATTATTACTTCAATTTTAGCTGGATCAACAGCCAATCCTTCCGCATTAATCACATGACCTAGAAAGGTCATCTCAGTCAGCCATAACGCACACTTTGAGAACTTAGCATACAACTGTTGTTCCCTCAATGTTTGCAAGACTTGACGTAGGTGCTGGGCATGCTCTTCCTCTGTCTTTGAATAAATCAATATATCATCGATAAAAACAATCACGAACTGATCCAAGAATGTCTTAAACACACAATTCATCAAGACTATAAAAGCTGCAGGAGCATTTGTTAAGCCAAAAGGCATACCACAAATTCAAAATGCCTATACCTGGTACTGAATACTGTCTTGAAGACATCTCCCTCTAGAATTCTCAGCTGGTGATATCCTGATCGAAGATCAATTTTTGAAAATACGCGTGCGCCCGCCAGTTGATCGAACAAATCGTCAATACGTGACAGAGGGTATTTATTCTTTATTGCCAACTTGTTCAGCTCGCGATAATCGACGCATAGACGGAGAGATCCATCCTTCTTTTTCACAAATAATACTGGAGCTCCCCAAGGTGAGGTACTCGGTCGGATAAAGTTTTTATCAAGCGATTCTGTGCAATTGCACTTTTAATTCTGTCAATTCTTTTGGCGCCATCTGATACGTAGTTTTCGCCACAGGAGCAGCTCCTTCAATTACCTTAATTTCAAATTCAACTTCTCTGGCTGGAGGTACACCAGGTAACTCTTCTGGGAATACATCAACGTAGTCCCGCACTACGGGCACAGCCGTAATTTCTTTCTTTTCTTCTTTCATTACTTTAATCATTACCAAAATGGTCTCACAGCCTTTCCGCACCATTTTTCTGGCTTTCATTGCCGAGATTCTGATTTTTGCAACTTCGCTCAGACCGTTATAGATCATCGGTCTTCCATCTGGGCATTTGAATGACACCTCTTTCATTTTACAGTTAATGACGGTTTCTCTCTCTGATAGTCAATCCATACCGAGGATGACATCATACTCAACCAACGGTAAGACCGCAACATCAACTTCAATTCATTTATCATTAAACGGTAGCGAGACTACGACTCGCTCCTTCGTTATCAGAATCGTTTTATTCGGTAGCAGTACACTCAAAGGTTGAGCAACTTGATATGGCCGTATATGAAGTGATTCAAAAATAAATGTTGAAATAAAGGATTGACTGACACCAGTATCAAATAAAACTTTCAGTACTTGATCATGAACAAACAGCATATCTGTGACAACAGTATCATCGGCCTTCGCCTCTTGCTGACCGAGATTGAAAGCTCGGGCCTGAATCAGCCTCTCATCTCTGGCCCCTTCAGCGGGTGCCGATGTTATCGACTCCCCTTTGCTGGAAGTCCCAATATGATAGATTTTCTGAGGCGGCAAGGCTGGATCTCCTCTCGAACTTTCATCCCTTTGCAGCTTTGGACAATCTTTTCGACGATGGCCCGG
Organism: Platanthera guangdongensis; assembly: GCA_039583875.1. Lineage (NCBI taxonomy): Eukaryota > Viridiplantae > Streptophyta > Magnoliopsida > Asparagales > Orchidaceae > Platanthera > Platanthera guangdongensis. Next base: position 117,000,572 of record CM077154.1, on the reverse strand, counting down.
CTGGCGACAATAAAAGCAGGCGCCGGTCAAGCATTCCCCTCTATGCATCTTGCCACATTGGGCACACTTGGTCGACGTTGATTGGGACACTTGAGTGCTACCAGTCGACACTGATTGTTGCTGCTTCTTCTTTTTCCACGGGGCTTCACCCGTTCTGCCCGATTTCTCCTGGCTAGCACCCTCTTTGAACCTCTTCCTCATTTTCGTCCCCCTCTGTCTCTTCTCATTGTCTAACTCGACTAATCGAGATTTCTCCACCAGCAGTGCATACTCAGTAATATCAAACGAAACCACCGATGCACGGACATCATCCTGCAACCCTTCCTGGAACCGTAAACAGCGAGCTTCCTCAGTCGCCACGGCAGACTCTGCATAGTATGACAAGCTGGAAAATTTGGCTTCATACTGAAGGACAGAGCGGTTTCTTTGCACCAACCGCAAAAACTTCTCCTATAGCTGCCTCTTTTCTGTCCGTGACACGAACCATTTTGTAAATTCGCGAACAAACTCCGCCCATGTCACGTTCGCTAAACCGCGAGTCTGAAACTTCTCTTTCATCAAGTTCACCCACCATCTCTTAGCATCTCCTTCTAGAAGAAAAACAACTAACTCCACCATCCTCTCCGCGGGGCACTGCATCGTATCAAATATTGTTTCAATCCGAAGAATTCAATCTTCCGTCTCGATCAGAGACAAACCACCGCGAAAAGTCGGCGGCTTCAATTCCAGAAACTGCTTCATATCAATATCAAGTAAGCGAGGCTGCTGCAGTTCCACCAGTGCTGGAGGAGTCATAGCTGGCACAACTGGGGGTACTCCAGGAGAAGGCACAACTGGAGGGGTGTCCTGAACTAACCTAATTGCTTCAGCGATGGCTTGTACAATATCAGCGATATGCACTACGGAAGACTGTCGACCACTCACACTTTCTTCTGATTTGGAGTCCCTTGAATCCTCAGGTTCATTCAGAGCCTCTCGCATTCTGCGGCTCGAATACACTTGAATAGGTTCCTGAGGAACAAACATAAAACAGTTCAGTGTATTCTGATATTCAAATCTCATTATTGTGGTTTATGTTCCATCCTCGTACTTCATGCGTTACACGCACTGCGAAAAACCTCCTCTGATACCACTTAATTGTAACGGCCCAAAATTCGCCACAATTTAAAATAATTCTTTTTGAGTGGGTTTTTCACATAATTATACGCAGCAGGATAATAAAAGTAGTGTATCAGTGAAAACATAACATCACATTTCATTAATGTACAGAATATATACATTGTCTAAATGTCAGGTACAAAAGTGTCTACATTTAGTACATTACAAATATCTAACAAAAGTACAAAGAATAAACTCATGCTAACCCGTGGACGAGCCACGTCTTCAACTGGTCTTCGATCTGCCTCTGTCTGAGCCCGTCTAGCGGGGTCTGGTACGCTGGTGCTCGGTTCCTTAAAAAATAAGGAACCAATTAGTTTTGAAAACTAAATGAATTCCTTACCATGACCAGTAGCTTCGCACTGCAAGCAGACAACAGATTCAGCAACATTGAAATCTATATGAACATGTTTTTAAGTTAGGAACAGGTAAAATCAACAATTCTATATCTGATATCGATTCATATTTCATTTGTACTGTTTCTATCAATTTCCTTTTTATTCATAATTTGTTTCTCGAAATACTTAGGGTTATTCGAATATCTCATTTATCCGGGTTCGTCGACCTTTCATATCATTATCCACTTTAAGGCGCTTCTACGCGCAACAGGCTTCAACGCCTCCTAATCGGATTCATATCATGATCGGTCGGAGTTCGAACCCCCCACGAGTTGTGAGAGTTCTACCCCCCTCACTATGTGTAGGAGTCTGAAACATCCTCCCCTACTAGGCCGACCCTTAGCATTTCGATGCGTCGACGTGTTCTCCATTTCAATTCAATTTCAATCATTTTGATTCATTCAGTTTATTTCAAAAATAGGATTTATTTGTATTTCGTACCCCTCAGAATTCTATCACTCGCTAAGGCACGTTAGCGTTCTCGACGATTCATATATTCAGTGATATCAAACAACTGAAAGGTAACTAGCTTAACAAGTTCACAAAAGAGGAGGAAAAAACAGTAAGGACTCACCCCAACTTTTCCTTTGCCCTTGTCCTTCGAAGGGTTCACGTCACGTCTATCGCCGGACGCCATCCTCTCTCAATCGCAAGAAAATTCACAAAATCAGAGAAGAATCGAGCCCTAGAGAGCAATCGACGCATGCGGCTTCCGCAGCTTCTTCTCTCGGTTCGCTCCGTCAAAATGAAGAGGAACGAAAGAATGCAGAGAATATATCACGGAACCCACCGCTTAACCCAGGCAGCCGGTTTAATCCAGGCAACAGCCGGTTTCCAGGAGGAAACACCACAACAACCATTTACTTTATTAAAAGCAACCCAATACCAAGGCCAAGCAGCCAAACCCAATTTCATTCCAAGCCAAAAATTCATTTTCCGACCACGCAAGCCATTTAAAATTAATGAAAATGAAACGACTGTCGCAAAATTGATCGCAAGAAAATTCTAACATAAATTGTTTTGTCATCACCGGGGATTATTTTCATAGTTTTTATATTACCAAATATATGCATTTATATTTGTTCGGGTCTTACAGCTTGTCATTGGAAGGATCAAGGTGGTGGACATAACAGGTACATCCAAAAACATGAGGTGTGAGAGAGAAGAGATTCGCGGATGGGTAAAGGAGAGTAATGAGTGCGACAAAGTTGAGGACAGACGAAGACATGTGGTTGATGAGGTGGCAAGCAGTAGAGACTGCAAAGTTCCAATATATAGGAGGAACCTGCATTTGGATCATAAGAGATCTAGCCACATCAAGGAGGTGGCGATTCTTTCGTTCCTCGATGTCATTTTGTTGAGGAGTGTAGACACAGGAAGTTTGGTGTATAATACCGAACTCAGCACATATATTGGAGAAGGTGCGGCCAATATATTCGCGAGCATTGTCTGTACGAAGAGGTTTGACACAGGTAGTGAACTGCGTGCGAGTTTTTGTAAGAAATGTACGGAACGTGGTTGGGAGCTCGGTGCGATCACAAATTAAATACAATCAGGTGACCCGTGAGTAATCATCGATAAAGGTAACAAAATATCGATACCCAATAGTACTAGGGACCTTATAAGGCCCCCAGATATTATAGTGAACTAAGGAGAAAGGAGCATCGTTCCGGGTATAGGAAGGAGAAAAGGAGACGTGGTGTTGCTTGCCTAAAATACATGATTCACAGAAGAACTCATGAAGGGAGACAGTAGGAAGAGCTTTCCTGAGGATTGGAAGAGGAGCATGCCCAAGTCGACGATGCCAATCAGTGGTGGAGACAGTAGTGAGAGAAGAGGGAGGAACATCAAGAAGATATAGCCCGTTAGACAGTTACCCTCTACCAAGTATATTCTGCGTTAGTCGATCCTGCACCACAAAGGAAGAGCATGCGAAAGTAACACAACAGTCAAGGTCTTGCGTGAAACGTCTAACAGAAAGGAGATTAAAAGGAGAACCCGGAACATGAACCGAGGATAAGGAGAGAGGAGTAAGAGGCAGATGAGCAGTGCCAGAAACCGGGATCCGGTCACCATTGGCCACATTGATGTGCTGGGGGTAAGCAATATCTATGTATTTGGGCGGCTACTGCAGAGAGATGATTTGTAGCACGGTAGCACCCGAGTCCACAATCCAGTGAGAGCTGTGTGAGAGGCACGATATACCTTCCTGGAAGATCGAGGCTACGGAGCCAGAGGAGCGACGAACTAACTCTTGAAGCTGATGGAGTTGAGCACACAACACAACAATCTCATCAGCAGTGGTGGAGGCAAAAGCCATAATCTTGATCAGTGACTAGCCACAGAAACCTGCGGTTAGAACCAGCGGACAGAACCAGCGGTTACTACAGAGGTAGCACGGATAACAGCGGCGAGAACAAGCCGTTAGAGAAGAGAGAAACCGCAACCAGAAGAAAGCGAGGCGAAGCGGGGAGGCCGCCCGGTCTCGGTGTCAACACACCAGCGGTTAAGAGCCTGCGACCAAGAGGCGGAGCCCGCAACGGGAAAGGTGGAAGCGGACAGTGCGGTTTGAGAAACAGATCGCACCCAAACGAAGGCCGAGCGGTTAAGAGGAGCAGAGAGGCTAGCGTGCCACGGAGAGAGGCGAGCGAATAGAAGAGGTCGCCGAGACTTGGCGAAGAAGAACTCGCAAACGAGAGAGCAGGGAGTGCTCTTGCACGACAAGCCCGCGCGATTTCAGAAGTGGTCGTAGCGGGTAGTCACAACAACAAGAGCAACTGTTAAGAGAAGTCGGCACAGATAGGAGCAGAATAGAGAAAGAGGCCGCAACGGTTAAGAAGAGACCACGCGGTAAGAAAGAGAAGACCGCGAGGCCGCGACGAGGTGAGGCAGGTCGCAAATTTAGGCAGACCGCGACGAGTTGAGGCAGGTCGCGGCAACAAGAAGCAGGTCGCTGCGACAGGGAGAAGGTCGCAGCAGGGCGCGAATAGAGGCAGTCTGCGGCGACTTGAGACAGGTCGCGACGACAAGGAGAAGGTCGTGGCGATTAAGAAAAGAACTCATGGACCCCACGAGGCAGAGAAAGAAGGCTATAAGAAGACAAGAGAGTAGGCTGAAACCACAGAGAGAGGAGGAAGCGGGTTCAGAAAAGGCAGTCCGCAGGAGGGAAGACAGGCCGCAGGAGTCAAGCAACTAGATAGACTAGCGGGTAGAGAAAAAAAGCAGGCCGCAGGGGGGAAGAAGGTCGCTAGCGAGTAGAGGGAGGCGGACATGATTTTGGAAACCGCAGGGGGGGGGGGGGAAGAAGAGGTGGAAACCACGTGAGAGCAAGAGAAGCTGATAGAAAAAACTAACCGTGAGGGAAGCTGCGGTTAGAAACAAGGGGAAGCTGCAAGACAGCGGTTAAGCCAGAGAACAGTAAATCAGGAGGACCCGGTGGACAGAAACGGACAGGCCGGACCTATAAATACAAATATATAGGAGAAGAGAAGTAGAAAAAATCTTATACAATAGATGTGGGAGTAAAGAAGGAGGAAATGGGCCTATAAATGTGCCTTTACATTATTTTTCCTTATGTCTTCTAACAGAATTAAATCAGATACTTTCAAAACCCTCATAAATTTCATTTAACAGATTAAAAATGAGTTGAATACTACAATTGTATGTTACGAGCCTACTTCAGGGCTTTGTCGGAGATGGTGAGAGGCGGAGATATATGGGAGTTGAGCTCGACCCGCGGAGAATGCGAGGAGAGAGGAAGAAGGGGAGCCATGCTCAATCTTAACCCTGAAAATTGAGGAAGAAGAGAGAACTAGAGAGAGGAATAGAAACTTGGTTACTTTCATTCATAATGATTCATGAACCTCTGGGTCTCTTAAATAGAAATTACAAGACTTCCGACAATTACCAAAATACCTTGCATGAAATAAAAGATAGAAAACATCATAATAACCCTAAATAACGACCCTAAAAATGGCAATACTACTATGACAAGTTAATAATACATATATATAAATTAACTGGGACTGAGGATTATTGTGGGCATATTGATCAGAAGTGATCATGACATTGAGTTTGAGTCTCACGAGATAGATGAGTTATGTGAAAGTGAAAGAGATGTAACATATTTGTATCAAGAACGGGAACAAGGAACTTGATTGCATTAAACAAACATGAAGATACAATCAAGAGATAACTCCTGCAAAGCATCCAGAGGTTGGATCCTGCTTGACAGTTGACACGCCACTCACCAAGAAAGCTCAAACACTAAGAATCCAAAGATAACTCTCTAAGGGTCTCCTTATATAGATGGAGGCACCACTACATGCCAGAACTATATGACTAGATACACTACGCGTGTGTATTAATACACGCATCTTGAAAAGCGACCATGTCCTTAAGGCCGAGCTGGGCAAGGTCACATTGGCGCGATGGTGAGACTCGGGCGGCTCCTCTTTTGTCGAACTAGCTGAAACATCAGAAGCATAGATGCATCGGGGCGGTCCAATTGCTGCAAGGTGTAGTACAGGTGACCAAAATAGACGTAGAACTCGGCATGAGACTGCCTAAGAGGTGAAGCACCGTCATGCCCACAAAATATCTCATCCTCAAGGAAGAGCGATGAACACGCTTGTTGGTCCAGGGCTGCGGTCGGAGGCCAGATGCTATGAAAACTGGTGGGGGAAACCTATACAGGTCCTGAATGAGAGTCGTAGGCCAGACATTAGGTTGGTGTGGAGTAGGTAGTGATGATTTGGAAGGAGATCCGATGAAAAGCACGTGGCACCGTGCGGGGGCGGAAAAGCATGTGGCACCGTGTGAAAGGCTAACAAGCCGCTAGGTGGAGCCACTGTCATGGATATGTCGGCACGCGAGCGAATGGGAGGGCAACATGTGGGAATCGAAGGATAGGGGAGTTTTGGGGCTGCATTCCGCGGTCGGCTGCGGGAGAACGAAGGGGGTGACTAAAAAGGAAGAAGTGGAGGCAGTTTTAGTGGTCAAAGACCTATTGAGGGATGGTTGTGGGATGGATGGAAGAAGAGGCTCATCGGGAAGCAAAGTGGTGGGTTGGGACTATAAAGGGGCATGTGGAAGAAGCCGATGACGAATCTTAATGGCCATGACGAGGATAGTATTCAGGGCAACTTCAGCTCGATCGCATCGAGCATGCACTGAGTCCAGAAGGAGACCCATGGTGGAAAAAGGGGGAGGGTCGTCAGAAAGCGGCAGGAGGCTCAGGAGGGCTGCCAGATTGCTGCGGGCGCCACCAGAGGGATGCAGAATTGTTGCAGGATCCGTCAGAGGACTGCTGGGCCGCGGCTAGTACCGAAGGAGGGTTGTGTGGGTGACGAGCGGGCGCTGGAAGAATACAAAAGATGTGGGAGGGCGACCTGGCACGATAGAAGGCGGTGTTGGGTGACAGGAGGACATCGAAGGTGGAGCGTCCTCTGGAGGGCAGCAAGAGTGTCGTCGAGGTGGACAATGGCTAGAATAAGCAGAATCTGGTGAAGGTGTTTGAAGCGGCCGCTAGAATTGGCAGAAGGAGGGGACGAATGGTTAGCTTCGAGCAGGTATCGAGAGAGTGGCGGGCTATAGAAGGTGTTGGCGGAGGGTGGACGATCTCTAAAATCACAGACTCGGGCGAAGACGTTCGAAGCATCCATTATAATCAGCCAGAAGGTTGGAATCACCAGTGTTGGAATTGTGCGAAAAGATCGCATGACACAGTCGTCACACGAAGTAGGCTGGAATCAGCAGAAGTACTGGACTCGACGTGGTAGGAGTCGTGGAAGTCGACAATGCGAAGTGGCATTGAGCAAAAATCGTTAGCGGTGGACAACTGTATGCAGGGAGACGGGCACCTTTCGGCGCATGCCCTTACGCGTGTGGGTTGGACGGCTGTCTGCAGAGGGAGAATGATCCCAGATTAGGGTTCCATCGAAAACCCTAATTTTAGCGTCATGTTAGACGAATTCTTACGCCGTAGTCGTATCAAGAACAGAGAACTTGCATTGCATTAAACAATCATGAAGAAACAATCAGGAGATAACTCATGTCAAGCATCCAAAGGTTGGGTCCTCCTTGGCACTCCATTCTCTTAGAGAACTCAGAACTCTAAGACTCCATTGATAGATCATAACTCCCTAAGGGGCTCTTATATAGATGGAAGCCCCACTACAAGACTGAATTACATGACTAAATGCACCGCACATGCGTATCAGAAAGGATCAAACTTTTTTTAGCTTCTATAACTCCACAACAAAATAGAGTTGTTGAAAAGAAGAATAGAGCTCTAATTGAAACAAGTAGAACTTTATTTATTTTAGCCAATTTATTTTTGTATTTTTGGGGTAAGACAGTGAATATAACTTGTTATGTCTTGAATAAAAACTTAATTCACAAGACTAAAGAAAGACCCACTATGAACTTCAAAAAGGGAAAGCTCCAAATATTTCTTACTTTAAAATCTTTGAATGTAATTGTTATATTTTGCACAATAGTAAATCACATCTTGTCAAGTTTGATAGAAAGGCTGATGAAGATATTTTTCTTGGATATTGTGACTGCTTTAAATGTTCTCTGACATGTACGACATATCATTTTTGAGGGGAAAATGACATTTTTTCTAGAAAATATATTGTCCTTTCTGTAAAATATAGATCGACATCTCCATTTTTTTCTGATATATCGACCGACGCGATTTTTAAATATATCGTCTGTTATTTAATTTTATGTTATATTAGCAAACTAATAGTATATGTTTAAATCACATATATGTATTATATTATGTGTGTTTAGATCAAATAGCCTTATTGTTTTAATTTTCAACGTTTTATTTTTACTAATTTTGTATAATTATTTCACACAATTTTTTCATGTTACAAAAATGCGAAAAAGTTAAACATATTCATTAGTTAATTATTTGTATGTTTTTAATTTAAATTTATATGTTTGAAAAGACTTATAACTAATCAATTTTTTCTCGTAAACAGTTTTGGCTTAGGAACATCAATTCTTGAATTTGTCATACCAACATCATTTTCTTCGCGAGCAATGTCCTTGCATAAGGCCAACCCATCCTCTAATGTTGAGATCCGCTCCTCATAGTCTTCCTCAAGCTGACAAGGCAAGCTCGGTCTTGTGCCCTTAATAGTCTTCCTCATAGTCTTCCTCAAGCTTGACGATCTCTAGTTCTCCACAAACATATAGGTGGTCCCGCTCCATCGCAATCAAGCGCTTGTCCCAATCCATCAACGCAAGATCCAAGTGTCCTTCCTTAACTAATTTGTTTTACCCTCACTTCTTCTTTTCAACTTGTTGCATGACCTCCCTGTCACGCTCGTCCATGCTTGAGTTGCCCATTTCACCATCCATTAAAGTCTTCTTGTAATACCAATCACAAACTTGAGCAAACCTAGCTCTGATACCAATTGTCCTGGACTTGTCTCTTTACAAGATCTCGTGCGGTCTTAGCCCCTCTTATGCCACTCCTCGTAGCCTAGCTAAGTCAGCCTCCTACATGATCTTGTTGGTGATGAAGAGATGAGTGAAGAAACAACTCAAGAAAAAGCTCACAATTGAAGAGAACTCCAAAGAACTATATTACTTGTCCAAAACTTGGATATTTACAAATGAGGGGGTCTTCCCTTTTATAGGCCCCAAAGAATTTTCCCTCAAAAGTATGGAGAGATCTATTATCCTTACTATTTATTATTATTCTATACATCTCTTGTATTTACAAGATTCACGAATCATCCATCTTATTTCAGAATATTCTCATGAGACCATTCTAGAATTCTCCATCATCTTCATGTCTCTTCTTATGTACAAAGGTTTTCAAGACTCCATATTTCTCCATAATCATCCCAGGGCTAACACCAAACTTGTCACAGGAGGACCAAAGATGGTGAGTTGTGACACCGGGCTCTTGCTATCTAGTTGTCCATAGCTTTTTTGGGAACCCGAAATTAAGTGCCGCCTTCAGCCCCGACATCGAGAAATCCCACCAAGCTCTCTACAACCTATTTTGTAAATTTTCTAGTTTGAACCACTTATTTTAGGTTGAATTGTGTGTAAATTCTCTATTTGAGGAATATTTGTTTGTAATCATTGTTTCCAAGTTTTGAGACGTGCGCTCCTAATTATTTAGCTATTTAATTTTGAGCTCTCTTACATTTATAGGACTCCACGTGTTTCCTTGTCTACTAAGCTTTAAGCCTTTAACTGCTGTGATTTATCTTGCATTTGGATTCATAAAAAATTTTATTATTGCAAGGTTAGAGTTTGTCGGAGGGTCGGAATTGTGTATGCATTTAGCATTCATCCATTATCCCACTGATAGGAGCATCCTGCGTCATTTTGTAGTTACAGCTTCTGACTAAGGAAAATAAAGGATTAGGTTTTGGAAACGATACCTATGTGAGGTATAAGAAATCAAAGCTTGAAGGACCAGCTTTGTCAGGTCCAGCGATATTCTAATTCATTTCCAAGGCAACCCTCCTGAGTCATTGGGTCCTTAGTCTAAAATTGTTATTCCACAAAAGTCTGTCTCTCAAGTCCAAACAGCTGAAGAGCAAATTGCGGAAGGAAAGAAAATCATTATGACAGGCACTGAACTTGAGACAATTAGAGAAAGGATTGCAGAAGTTAACAGAAAAGGATACACTATGAATGAAGTTTATGTGAATGCCTCTACAGATTTGAGAATGCTTGAGAGTATATCCAAATATCTGAAGGAAAACACTCATAAAGCAACTAAGAGATCCACTGAGTTTGTTGTTGTGACCCAAGCTAAGCTACTGGATACTCTACGTGTGTTCTTAGCATGCAAGTTGATGAGGAAATGAAGGCTGGATCTGCTTTCGTTGCCTTGTTTGTTTTTTGTATTTTTTTCATTTGTAACTATTTTTTTGATATTCTGGGTAAAAGGGGGATGAGCAAGTTGTAAGCATCAGCTTTGGTTTGAATAGATATTTTTCTATTTCTCCGAGTCTTTCCTTGTGTCTTCTCTGATCCTTCTTTATTTTCTATTTCTTGTCTATCACTTTAACCTATGTAAATTCTGGTACATCAAATAAGGGAAGATTGTTGGAAAAACTCCTGGATTTGATATATCAGATTATTCCAAAGTGATTTAGGATGAGCCTTATGTGTGTATAGAAAGGCTTTGTGTTATTTTATACTTTACAAGTTGCAAACAAATGTTGTTCTGAGGGAATGAAGAATGTGACAAACAAATGTTGTTCTGAAGGAATGAAGAATATGACGACTACTGAGAACTTACGACGATTAGTAATCAACATAAGCTGAAATCATTCTCAGCCTTCGTTGAGTTCTCCCAATCATAGCGAGCTATTATAATTCATAGCTCAGAGTATACGATTTGATATTCTGATGATGCAACCCTCTTTTATTTCATTTTCTCCTCTAATTTTGAGGAGCATCTCATAAAATTTGAGTTTGTCCAGAAGTGTATTTGTTGGTATTTCCTTTTGACATCTGGACTCTCTGATAACCCAGATTCTTGAGTCCCCAAAACTTGAAAAATATATTAACAACTTATCATTTATTTCTGTAATAGAAGTTTTTTATCCAGTCCTCTTAACTCACATTCAGACTAAATATCTGATATATATTAGAGACTCTTCTAGACCTTTCTTAAGATTATTATATTGTGAAATAAGCATGCACCTTGTCTTTCCTTTCATCTGCGCTCATTTCCACAATCCTTATTAGAGTCTTAGATTTCTTTCGCGGAGTGACAGTCTATTACCATTTGATGTATGTCATTAGTCATATTAGATATAAGAATGTTCATTGTTTTTACATCACAAAATCTAGTCTTATTTTCTCCTTCACTTCATTCAGCCTTGGGCTTAGGGAGTTCTTTGCCATTGCCATTTAATTTAGTTAGGATATATGAACCTATCAAAAAATAATCAAAAATATCTTCATCAATAGAATTCATGCATAACTTAATTCTAGACTTCTAGAGTGCGAGCTTCTCCAAGTTGCACATTGGAGGCTTTGTGGTGGCATAATCACTATATTGTGAAGTACTCAAGATTGTTTAGTAATCAGAATATGATTCTCATAGTCAAAGATATTGATTAATCAATATGTTAGCCTTTTAATGATTAACCTCACTCTGATACCAATTGAAAGTGCCGAAAGATCTAAGAATTTTAGTATATATTACTTTAGATGGGGGTAAAGGGAGTGTTAAATGATTCCTGCGGAAATAATCACAAATTCAACACAAATCACAATTATATTATTGTAGTGATTCAAAGACAAAAAAAATAAATCTAAGCTATAAAGAAATGCAATCCAGACGACACAGAAGCTTTATTGAGGTTCTACTAAAATATGAGTACTCCTCTCTTTTATCACAAGTAGGAAACCATTGTCCAACAGATAATTAAAGTCTTTTGATAAAGAGATTTGGAGAACTACACTGAATCTTTTGATAAGCTGATTCTAAGAACTAGAATCCTGAATCTTTTGAAGATGGATTCTCAAAATTCTTTACAACTTAAACAAAATGTTTCTTGAACTTTTCCGCAGTGAGACATAATCATCAACAAATTTAGATTGTAATTCGTGCTTCTGATTATCTCTTTGTGTTCTTCATAGGAGAATATCGAAGAACAAGAGATACTTCTTTCTTGCGAGAATGAGGAACACGGGTGGAACATTTTAGAGTGGAGAGGAGAGAATTAGGGTTGAGAGAAAAGAGAGATAGAGATAGAGAGGACAGATCAATCTATCAATATCATCATATGTGTCCTGCTTCTTCCTTCTGCATTTATAGAAGAATTAAACCTTTCCAGAATCAGTAATAATGAATATTTCTAATTCTTGATTGCACTATGAAAAGAATGTATAATGTTCGAGGAATATTATTCCTTAATTACTTTTTAAGATTTCACACATTCCTTCATTATCTGCAATAGCTATTTTAGAATCCAACCGCATCTTTAATCACAATCTGACTGTACAACCCCGTGTCCGTCGAGCAAGGTCACCAGGGGCCAGGCAAATCGGGCTGAGGACAATAGGCGAGCTCGGCAGTAAAGAGGGCGAGCCCGAACTCGGCATCCGTCGACCAGAGATCGACGGTCGGCGACCCCGAGCTCGGCATTCGCCGAGCGACACGCAACTCGCGTCCTCGCAGTGGAGCTCGGCAGCGGTAGGCGAGCAGCGCATACCGAGGTGGCCAGAACTCCCCAGCTCGCCCGGATGTGTGAGGTACTTTTTACTGTTTTGCCCCTGCTGGTCTGCCCATAGCCCTTCAAAACAGCGGAGTTTGGCTGTTAGCAGACCCAACCAAGGGTTTTCTGGTAATTTCAGGTCGGTTCTTTTGGTTATTGGCAGTCCGGATTTCAAAAGTTATAAATAGGACCCAATGGGTACCCCAGAGAGCATGCTTCTTGTGCCTCCCTGCTCCAGTTTTCAAGTGCTTTCTGAGGGTACCTTAGCTCGGCCTCTGGCTAAGGAGGGGAAGCGCTCTGAGATCTTCCGGGTTTGTGGTGGGACCTCCCTGCCGAGCCCTTGGGTCTGTTTCTCCTTGTCCCCTTTGTTTTTTTTCTTGCAGGAGCAAAGTAGGTGCGAGACCACCCCTTCCCCAAGGGTCGAACTCCACAGGAGGCCGGATTCCGGTTTCAACATTTTGGTGCGGTGAGCGTGGAAAGTGGTCAGCGCAGAAAGGCTTCGGCGAGCTCAATGACGGGAGGACAAGGATCCGACAGGCCGGACTCGCCCCCCCCCCCCCCCCCCGCCACTCGCAACGGTGGGGATGTTTGAAGATTTCAGAAACGAGGTGCTGACTCTTGTCAAGTTCGCACTCGGCACGCGGGCCGAGTGCTCGACTCCGGCAGTCCAGATCGCGGCTGCTACGTCCTTGGGCGAGGACGCTCCCGGCAGGCGAGCTGGGAAGGAAGTGGCCGAGGAAGGTCGAGGGTGCGAGCTCCCCGGGCGCGAGCTTTTCCCTGGTTCAGCTGGCCGAGGTCGGTTCGGCGAGCTGGGCTCGCGAGACTCGCCAGCTCGCCCAGTGGGGGGAGGAAGTCCTTTCAGCGAGCTGGTCTCTTCAGCTCCAGTTCCAGATGGGTTCAGGGAACCCGAGATGTCCTATTACACCGGAAAGGGGGATCCGGTCCAGCATGTCCAATGGTTTGAGGACGTGGTCTCCATCCGTCAGATGTCGGACGGATTCAAGTGCCGACTCTTCGCCATCACCCTCCGGGAGAAGGAAAGGGAGTGGTTCCACCAGCTACCGGCCAGCTCCATCTACTGCTTCGAGGACCTGCGCCGAGGGTTCATGCTGAGGTTCACTACCTCCAAGAAGAGGAAGAAGGAGTCCGAGTCTTTGTTCCACATAAAGCAGGGGGTGAACGAGACGTTGGGGAGCTATGTGGACCGATTCCAGGAGGAAGTTACTCAAGTTCAGGAGATGCCGGGCCATAGTCTGATGATGACCTTTACCCTGGGCCTGCAACAGGGTTTCTTCTGAATGGAGCTGAAGAGAGTTCCCCCCCTCTCCTACGAGGAGCTGATGGAGAGGGCGGCGAGAGAGGTCGACGGAGAGGCGTCAAACCCGGAATTTGCAAGGAAGTTGGCGAGGTGGGCCACAGAGGAAGAGAAAGAGTCGAGAGGAGGAAAGGCACAGGAGGAGAGAAGAGGGGAGCCCAGGCAGAGGGAGCAAAGGCAGCTCCAAGGGCAGCAACAGCCGAGGTGGGGGCGTCAGGAGCCCGACCGGCGGCTAGGATGGAGACCCGAGTGGCAGGGGCAGGGGCCGCAAAGAGGGTATTACGGAAGGGATCACTACCAGGGGAGGCAAGACCAGTTCCACCCCCCGGGCTGGAGGCAGGGCCAGAGGCCCCGGCTCCCCGATCAAGAAGAAGCCATGGCCATAGCCCTGGGAGCAAGGAGGGGAGCGTGGAGGAGGAGAAGAAGAGAGGTCAGGGTGGAGCTGCCCTATTGCGACTTCCATCGGGAAGAGGGGCATGCCACGGCCAAATGTCCGGAGTTCCTCGAGATGAGGGGGAATAGGGAGCAGCAGCAGCAGCAGCAGGGGCGACAGGAAGTGAGGATTGAGGAGGTCCTGCCTCGGACGGAGGAGGATCGTTGCGAACACCGGGTGGATGTGGGGACCCGGGGAGGGATCGGAGTGATCCACGGGGGAGTGGGGATCGAAGCTTCCCGCAAGGCAAGTCTCCACACCATGTACCGGCGGAGCGTCGCCTCAACGTCCCAAACCCCACCCCCGGAAGAGAGGATCACTTTCTCCAGGAGCGATATGCCAGACCACGAGAATCCGTTTTGTGATGCGCTAGTCATCAAGGCGTCCATCGAGAACTTCACCGTCTCTCGGATCCTCGTGGACAACGGGAGTTCCGTCAACGTCGTCTTCAAAAAGGCGTTCGACGCGATGAGGGTGGAGGCAAAGAGGGTGCTGGCCTCAGATGGCCCCTTGTTCGGGTTTTCAGGAGAAAGGAAGGAAGTAGAGGGAGGAGTTGGCCTCCATGTCACCTTGGGGGGGCAGTCCCGAAACTGCAAGTTCGTCATTGTGGACGCCCCCAGCAGCTACAGTGCCATCTTCGGGAGGCCCCTGATCAGCGCCTTCCGCTGCGTCCCCTCATCTTTCCATCAGTGCTTGAAGTTCAACGCTGAGGGGGTCCAGGTCAGGGTTAGGGGGGACCCAAAGGTGGCGCGGGAGTGTTATGTCACCGCGGTGAACACCATCTCCTGGCAGGAGGGAGCCGAGGAGATGGGGCGAAGGATGGAGGAGGTCGAGCAGGAAGCAGGAAGGGAGGAGCTGGGAGTGAAGGACTGCGCAGAAAAGGCGGCAGGAGGAGATCTGGAGGAGGTGGCCGAAGTGAGGGCCGTGGGAGGAGAGATGGAGGTAGAGGTCCCCGTTCCGGAGGAAGGGGATGCCGAGGGATGGGGGGAGCAATCCAGGCTGGAGGCAGCAGAGGAAGTGGTGGAGCTGGAGGTACTCACCCAAGGAGGAAGGATAGAGAAGATCCGCGTCAGCGGGGGGCTGACCCCGGAGGACCAAGGCAGGATGCTGGAGTGCATCCAGAAGAACGTGGACATCTTCGCCTGGAACGCCGCGAAGATGTCGGGGGTTGACGCGGATGTGGCTTGCCACCGCCTCAACCTGGACCCGGGAACACGCCCCGTTCAGCAGAAGAAGAGGTCCACTGCGGACAAGCTGGCGGAGCCCATCAGGGAGGAGGTGGCGAAACTCCTCAAGGTCGTCTTCGTGTCTGAGATTCAGTACCCCGGCTGGGTCTCCAACGTGGTTATGGTTAAAAAGGGGGATGGCCGATGGAGGATGTGTATCGACTTTTCCTTACTTAATAAAGCTTGTCCTAAGGACTGTTATCCTTTGCCTCGGATCGACGCGCTGGTTGACTCAGCCGTCGGTTTTTCTGTAATGAGTTTTTTAGATGCTTTTTCAGGTTACCATCAGATCAGGATGCACCCTCCAGACATCAAGGATGTCTCGTTCATCACAGGGGATGGATGCTACTGCTACAGGATGATGTCCTTCGGGCTGAAGAATGTCGGGGCAACCTACCAGAAAATGATGGATAGGGTCTTTAAGGAGCAAAGGGGAAGGAATTTAGAGGTGTATGTAGATGACCTCATGATCAAAAGCCGGGATGTGGACTCCCACCTCCGGGACCTGGAGGAGACCTTCGCCACCCTGCGCAAATACAAGATGCGATTGAATCCCCTAAAATGTGTCTTTGGGGCCAGCAGGGGAAAGTTCTTGGGGCACCTCCTTACCCCCGCGGGGGTCGAGCCGAATCCAGATAAGGTCAAGGCTATCTTGGAGCTGGGGTCCCCGCGGAATGCGAAGGAGGTCCAACGGCTGACGGGGAAACTAGCAGGGCTGAGTCGCTTCCTCTCACGGGCAGGGGAGAAGTGCTCCCCCTTCTTCAAAACGCTAAGGGGTGGTCAGAGGTTCGATTGGACCAAGGAGTGCGCGGAGGCGTTCCAGGCCCTCAAAGTGCAGTTGACACGGGCACCGCTGCTCCAAGGGCCGAAGGAGGGGGAGGACCTGTTTTTATATCTCGGAGTCGGGGTGGAGGCCTTGAGCTCCGTCTTGGTTCGTGAAGAAGGGAAGAGACAGCTCCCAATTTATTACGTGAGCCGGGTCCTGAGGAAGGCCGAGCTCAGGTATCCGATTTTGGAGAAGCTGGCTTTTGCCCTAATCATCTCGGCCAGAAGGCTGCGACCTTACTTCCAAGCACACTCCATCCGGGTGGTGACCGACCATCCCCTCCGCAACATCTTCGAGGGGGTGGAGCATTCAGGCAGGTTGGCTAAGTGGTCAGTGGAGCTGAGCGAGTTCGACGTCTCCTTCGTTCCACGGCTCTCAATCAAAGCTCAGGCGATGGCCGACTTCTTGGCCGACTACGTGGTTGAAGTAGCGGAGGAAGAGCTCACCCGCCCGACTCCTTGGAAAGTGAGGGTGGACGGAGCCTCAGGGAGGCATTCTCTTGGAGTGGGGGTGATCCTAGAAAGCCCTCAAGGGACCCGAATCGAGCAAACAGTGGTGGTGCACTTCCCCATTACCAACAACCAGGCCGAGTACGAGGCCGTGATAGCGGGGCTGCGCCTGGCCAGGGAGCCGGGGGTATCAGATGTGGAGGTCCTTACTGATTCCATGGTAGTGGCTTCTCAGATTAACGGGGAGTTCGAGGCGAGGGAGCCCACCCTGCGATCGTACTTGGCCAAGGTGAAGGGGGTCATTGACACTTTTCAAACCTTCTCCATCCGACACGTGCCAAGGGAAGAGAATGAACAAGCAGATCAGCTAGCGAAGCATGGTCCCCAGGTGGGGGGCACCATCACCGACCTATTCCGCCCCTCCATCGAGGAAGGAGAGCTCATGGAAATCGATCAACAAGCTTCGTGGATGGATCCAGTGGTGATTTTCCTCTCCACATGAGAATATCCGGAGGGGGTAGATAAGAAGAAACTGAGGCACAAGTCAGCCTATTACCTCCTCCAGGACGTGCAGCTATACCGGAAGACCCTCTCAGGGATGCTAGCCCGCTGCGTGACCGAGGGAGAAGCGCGAAGGATCTTGGAGGAAGTCCACTCCGGGGAATGTGGGAGTCACTCCGGGAGTCGGACCCTGGAGGGGAGGATAGTCAGGCAAGGGTATTTCTGGCCCACCCTGGGCCGAGACGCCGCTGAGTTCGCAAGAAGATGTCATAAGTGCCAGCTGTTTGCCCCTCTCCAGCTACAACCGGCCCAGCGACTCAGAAGTATCACGGCCCCATGGCCCTTCGCAATTTGGGGAATGGATTTGGTCGGGTCGTTCCCCCAGGCCAGCGGCCAGAGAAGGTTCCTCTTTGTGATGATTGACTACTTCTCAAAGTGGATGGAGGTGAAGGCGTTGGCCAAGGTGACCTCTCATGTGATCAGGAATTTTGTTTGGGGGGAGATCATCTGTCGTCATGGGCTGCCCCAGGCCATCGTCACGGACAACGGGCCCCAGTTCGCCAGTGCCGAATTCACCAGCTTCTGCGAACAGCTTGGAATCGATCTCAGGTTCGCCTCGGTCCATCACCCCAGGAGTAACGGGCAGGTGGAGGCCGCAAACAAGATCATCGTCAACCTCCTCAAGAAGAAGGTGGAGAATTTGAAAGGGAGCTGGGTGGAGCAGCTTCCTGCGGTTCTTTGGGCCCTAAGGACCACCCCCAACACGGCTACGGGAGAGACCCCCTTCAAACTCTCCCACGGGTGCGAGGCAGTGCTCCCCATAGAATTCGAAGTCCAAACACCGCGAGTCGTGGCAGCAAAAGAAGGCCGTGAGGAATGACAAGCAGAGAATGAGGAGGAACTGAGGCTCTCCCTTGACATGGTGGAAGAGGTGAGAGACCTTTCCGCTATCCGGCAGGAGGAGGTGAAAAGAAGAATGGCCAAGTACTTTGACAAGCATGTCAGGGTCAAGCAGTTCGTGGAAGGGGACTTGGTGCTGAAGAAAGTAGATGCAGCAGGGAGGTCAACATCCGTAGGGAAGCTCAATCCCAGCTGGGAGGGGCCATTCATTGTAAAGGTAGCCTTGGGGTCAGGGGGCTATCGACTCCAAAATGTAGAGGGCGAGACCCTGAGTCTCACCTGGAGTGGTGACGACCTAAAACGATTTTTCCCCTGAAGCATGTAAGCAGCACTTTGATTATAATAAATTCCTTCAACTCTCGGATATTATCGTAACTAGCCTGCATAGTGGAATGTAATATATTTTGGACCCCGAGCAGATCCCGCTACCAGGCTCTCACCTAGCTGACAGGGCTGGAAGTCACTCGGTGTCATCCTTGGCCTCGAGCAGATCCCGCTGTCAGGCTCTCACCTAGCTGACAGGGCTGGAAGTCACTCGATGGTATTAGTAGTGGACCCCGAGTAGATCCCGCTGCCAGGCTCTCACCTAGCTGGCAGGGCTGGAAGTCACTCGGTGTCATCCTTGGCCTCGAGCAGATCCCGCTGTCAGGCTCTCACCTAGCTGACAGGGCTGGAAGTCACTCGATGGTATTAGTAGTGGACCCCGAGTAGATCCCGCTGTCAGGCTCTCACCTAGCTGGCAGGGCTGGAAGTCACTCGGTGTCATCCTTGGTCTCGAGCAGATCCCGCTCTCAGGCTCTCACCTAGCTGACAGGGCTGGAAGTCACTCGATGGTATTAGTAGTGGACCCCGAGCAGATCCCGCCGCCAGACTCTCACCTAGCTGGCAGGGCTGGAAGTCACTCGGTGTCATCCTTGGCCTCGAGCAGATCCCGCTGTCAGGCTCTCACCTAGCTGACGGGGCTGGAAGTCACTCGATGGTATTAGTAGTGGACCCCGAGCAAATCCCGCTGTCAGGCTCTCGCCTAGCTGGCAGGGCTGGAAGTCACTCGGTGTCATCCTTGGCCTCGAGCAGATCCCGCTGTCAGGCTCTCACCTAGCTGACAGGGCTGGAAGTCACTCGACAGTATTAGTAGTGGACCCCGAGCAGATCCCGCTGCCAGGCTCTCACCTAGCTGGCAGGGCTGGAAGTCACTCGGTGTCATCCTTGGCCTCGAGCAGATCCCGCTGTCAGGCTCTCACCTAGCTGACAGGGCTGGAAGTCACTCGATGGTATTAGTAGTGGACCCCGAGCACATCCCGCTGCCAGGCTCTCACCTAGCTGGCAGGGCTGGGAGTCACTCGGTGTCATCCTTAGCCTCGAGCAGATCCCACGGTCAGGCTCACCTAGCTGACAGGGCCAGAGGTCACTCGATGGTGTCGGCCTTGAAATCGTCAGATACGGGTCAAAGTCTCAGTGCCAGGGAGCAAAGGGGAAAAGGTTCTGTCAGGGCGAGCTCGGGCTCGGCAAGCCCAGCTCGACAGGATCAAGAAGGCAAGCCAGGCTGGAGGACTCGGCATGAGCGAGTGTGCACTCGTCAATCCCGGCTCGGCATTGACGAGTGGGACGCGAGCCCGGGCCTTGCCAATGGAAAACAAGCCGGACCGGGGCACCTCGCTCCCTTTGACCATTAGACTTGGAGAAATTTTCTCCTGTTTTCGGGCTCAACCTGGATGGCTTGCGTGCGAGTTAGGGTAGCGTGACAAGGGCGGAGAGCAACTCGCCCCCGAATCGCTGGGGGGTCGGCGAACACTCAAAACGCGTCCACTCGCAGGCGCGCTCTCATAACCGCTCTACTCGCGAAACCTGTCTCGGCGAAGTCGCGGGGAGAAGCACTCGCATAAATTCAGAGCACAACAAGCATAGTAAAGAAAGGAAAGGAAGTGAAACCGGTATGATCTAAAAACTTTCATTATATGCAAAAAGTAGTTACATGGGGGGCTCGCCTCGGCGAGCGAACAAAGAAAAAGGAAAAAAGAAAACAAAAGTGTCAGCTGCCCTCAGGCCTCGCCCCCTCCGCCGGACTGATCCCCGCCGTCACCCGAAGGATCCTGGAAGCTCATCCCGAACATAGCGTCCAGGCTGTCTTCCTTCTCGCTGGGCGGCGTCGCCGGAAACAAGCTCGGCATCAGGTCCCGAGCCGAGATCCCCTCGCACCCCTCCACCAGCACCGCAGAATCTTTCATCATCTGGAGGGTGCACTCGGCGGCTTGGATGGAGTTGATCCGCAGTCTCTCGGCGAGGTCGGCCTCGCCAAAGATCCGCGGGCTTTTGTAGGGGAGGGTAGGATCGATGTCGTGAGGCGGGAAGAAGATCTCGGCCTGGCGGCGCACCTCGCCAAGGAGGTGCTGGTTCTCCCCCTTCAGCTTTGTGTTCGCGCCCTCCAGCTCGGCAAGGCGTGCACGCAGCCGGCCGATCTCCTCCCCCTGCTCAGCGTTGCGAGCCTGGAGCTCCCCTGCAGCGTCGGCATCCGCGGCCAGTAATGCGCGCAGCTGACTGACCTCCTCCCCCAGCTCAGTGTTGCGAGCCTGAAGCTCGCCCGCCGCCTTGACATCCTGGAAAAGAGTCCATTTAGCAGCAGCACGAAAATTTTCTAAGTAAAAGAGAGGAGCAGCGCTTGACGCTTACCAACCCGCCGGCGGCTTGGGCGAGTAGACCCTCCGCTATGCCGAGCCGCCTCGCCTGGTCGGTGACCTTGTCCTTGGTGAGGTCGCGAGCCTGCTCAGCCCTTTCGAGTTGGTGGCTGAGGGCGAAGCTGCGGCGCGCCAGCATGTGGTGCAGCTCCAGGGTCCGCAGGTGGGACTGCAGACCCTCATGGCCGAGCTGCCGGAGGGTCGTCTTCTTGTAGGCCTCGGCATCCTCCCGGCCATATAGGCCGAAGCCGAGGGCGTAGGCGTGACCAGTGGCAGGCTCGCGGTCGTGCCAGGAGGGATGAAGAGTGGAGACGGAGACTCGATGAGCAAGCTCGTCCCACTGCAGCATGGGCTCGCCCGCCGAATCCTTACAGCGCGCGCCGAAGTTGAAGAGGGGATGTTGCTTCGGCGGCGCGCGCTCGCGGGCAGTCCGCTTCGCCGCTGGAGGAGGAGAGATCGCCGCCGTGGAAGAGGGGCCCTCGCCACTTTTCCGCCCCTTGCTGGTTATCTCCTTCAGCGGGCTCTCCAGCGACGCGTCAGGAGGGGTCGCCGACGAACTGATGTACTTGGGGCTGAGCTGTTGTTGTTGCCCCCGCGGAGCCAGAAGGGCCCTCCACATCTTCTTTATCTAACGGTGGCCGGATGGCGGGTTTGATCCCGCGCCCTCAGGACGCCTCTTGCTAGAAGAGGGCTGCGAGAGGGCCTCCTCATCTCGGCAGGCCAGCGCCGCCGCCCTCTCGCGAGCAAGAGGGTCGGTGTGGAGCCCCGGATCCGCGAACGGCGGGTTCACGGGGATTATTCGCTCCCCTGCAAGAAAACACTTAAAAGAGTTAGGAATTCAGAGGTGATGTGCCGAGTTCGGCGGACAGGCGAGCTCGGCAAGATGAGAAGGGAAGCATACCTTCGCCGGGCAGAACGGGGGGGAGCGCGTCAAGGCCCGTCCGCAAGAAGGCGACCTCGAAATCTTTGTGGAGGAAGAATTTGTGAAGCTCGGCGTCATTGCCGGACACGGCCGGCGGGCGGTACACCTCTTCGCCTTTCTGTTGCGGCGAGTAAGGGATGTTGCCGAGATCGCCCTTGATAAAGGCGATCTTGGTCATCCAGGTATGGTGCTTGTTCGCGATCTCGCGAACTTTGATCAAGGAGCCGCCAAAGCAGGCGACCTCGTCCGGCGTCGCCTTGTAGGAGAAGAGCTTCCTGAACACCGTCAGGTTGAACTCGATCTTCTCCCGCCGGAGGTAGCTCGCGAACGCCACCATCATCGCGATGGCGTTGGAGTTCAGCTGCGCTGGGACGGCCCCGTAGTATTTCAAGATCTGCCGGATCTCCGGCCACAGGGGAAGGCGCAGCCCCACCTCGAAGTGCGAGATGGGGAAGGCGAGCTCATCTTCGTAAAAGGTGTTGATGGCCTCGCCCGTCCTCGGCCTGCGCGCCTCGAAACCCGGCGGCACGCGCTCCGCCACGAATTCAGCGAGCTCCTCCTCGCTGGTGTGCCCCTCGAAGAAGCAGTAGTCCGTGAAGTGCTGCGCACACTTGGAGCGGCCATCGGCATCTGGGTTGGTCTTGCCCATATTCGCGAGAAGAAAGCACTACGCGAGCAGGGAAAAAGGAGAGCACAGAGAAACGGAAGCAAAGCAATAAAGGCAGTACGGGGGGTAGGTGAGGGTGGGGGGCTATTTATAGGAAAAGGAATCTGGGGTGGGCCGTCAAATCAGCTCAGTTCGCCGCCCCAGCTCGCCACCCCAACTCGCCGACTTCCGGCACATCCCGACCGAGGCTAAGTCGAACATCGCGACATTTTATTCAGTAATATGATTGAGAATGTTCTAAGATTTATTCATTACAAAAATAAAGTTCGGGATTTAAAGAAGCAGGGCACGCAAGCAGGGAGGGCATCGGAATGCGAGTGCCGGTCGGCTCGGCAAAGGAGCCCGCTGACTTACCTACCCCAGCCTCGCGACCCCCGCCCCCCAGGCTGCCGCGCGCGGAGCAGCTCGCGGATCCTTCCGGAATTCCTCTGCGCAACCGAGAGGCCGTCGTCTATCTCGTCCAGGAGCCGGGAAGGGGACATCAGCTCGCCAGCTTGGCCGCGGCGGACCTCATCAGCAAGACGTGCGTAGTCGCGCTGCAGCGTCTCGTTGACCCCCTGAACCTCGCGCAGTCCGCACACCAGCTTTTTGAGGAGCTTGACCTCTCTCCTCGTCAACTCGCCTTGATCCACATCAGGACCCAGGTAAGAGTCCAGCGAGCTCGGGGAGGGGAGAGGAGAGTAGTGGGCTGCCCGCGAGGATTCCTCGGCAGCCGATTGACTGGGAAGAGCTGTAAAGACAGGTATTAGCAAGAAGAGCAAAAGCTTATGTAGCAAGGAGTCAAGCGAAGCTGACCTGAAGAGCTCGGCGGTTCAAAAGAGATGCGGGGAGGGATGAACCTCAGATCCTTCCCGCGACCAGGGCCGCGAGCCCCCGGCGAGATGAGCTCGAATCCCGGGGTGGGAATGTTCCCCAGACCCTCCCCCGCGGCCGCGTCAATTTGGCGAGGAGGGGTGGAACCCGCAGGCGAATTTGGCCTCTGCGAGCTCACCGACAGGATCCCGAAGAGAAGCGGAGGATCCCGGGGATGGCTGTCCGGTGCCGATAATCGCGAGGTGGCGAGCGTGACCTCGCCTCGCGGCGCGGTGCCCCGCGGCACGTCGCCCTTGCCATCTGGTTGGTCGTCCCGGTCGTCGCCGACCACGACGATCTCCCTATCCTTCTCCAAAATGGTTCGGGTGGAAGAGCCGGTCTCGCAAGCCAGGGTGGCCCTCAGGTCGTGGAAAATGGGCTCGGCCGCTTCAGGGAACGGCTTTGACTTCTTTGAACTGGGCTCGACAGGATCGGTTTGGGGAGCTTTCGCAGGGACCGCTGTCAGAGCGGCAACGCGAGCCGCGGAGGCCTGGCGAGCTCGGTCTATGCGCTCTTGGATCTCCTTAGGAAGAGGCATCTTGGCAAAGCAGTAGGAAGAATGGCAAGAGCCAGGCAGCTGGGCAGGTGCACATATATATAGCCGCAGGTGGCTCCCACCAGAAGATTCCCTCCAACTCGCCAACCAGTGCTCGCCGCACACTTGGGGTTGGATGTTTCTTTCCGAGCTTTCACAAGCTCGAAAAGAGCGGGGATTGTGTACAACCCCGTGTCCGGCGAGCAAGGTCACCAGGGGCCAGGCAAATCGGGCTGAGGACAATAGGTGAGCTCGGCAGTAAAGAGGGCGAGCCCGAACTCGGCATCCGTCGACCAGAGATCGACGGTCGGCGGCCCCGAGCTCGGCATTCGCCGAGCGACACGCAACTCGCGTCCTCGCAGTGGAGCTCGGCAGCGGTAGGCGAGCAGCACATGCCGAGGTGGCCAGAACTCCCCAGCTCGCCCGGATGTGTGAGGTACTTTTTACTGTTTTGCCCCTGCTGGTCTGCTCATAGCCTTTCAAAACAGCGGAGTTTGGCTGTTAGCAGACCCAACCAAGGGTTTTCTGGTAATTTCAGGTCGGTTCTTTTGGTTATTGGCAGTCCGGATTTCAAAAGCTATAAATAGGACCCAAGGGGTACCCCAGAGAGCATGCTTCCTGTGCCTCCCTGCTCCAGTTTTCAAGTGCTTTCTGAGGGTACCTTAGCTCGGCCTCTGGCTAAGGAGGGGAAGCGCTCTGAGATCTTCCGGGTTTGTGGTGGGACCTCCCTGCCGAGCCCTTGGGTCTGTTTCTCCTTGCCCCCTTTGTTGTTTTTCTTGCAGGAGCAAAGTAGGTGCGAGACCACCCCTTCCCCAAGGGTCGAACTCCACAGGAGGCCGGATTCCGGTTTCAACACTGACGAAAGCTGAAAATGATGTTGGCTTATGCCGATCACTAATCAATGTAAGTTCTCTGTACTCAACAAATTCTTCATTCTTTCACAACATTTGTCTTCAATCTATAAAATATAAGAAGTCAACCTTTCTATAAAGACATAAGACCCATTTGTCTTCAATTTATAAAATATAAGAAGTCAACCTTTTTATAAAGACATAAGACCCATCCTAAATCACTTTAGAATAATCTGATATATCACATCAAAGATTTTTCCCAACATAGGGCAATCAAACATGATTCCACCTCTATAATATTTGGCATGACTTGCCATCTTTATGTTGCGGTCTCCGCCGAACGATCCTGCGCCCTCTATCCTGGTTCGCAATGCCTCGTCCTACCCGCGCTCACGCTCGGGCCCGCTAATGGACGCGCATCATCGCCTATTACAGTTGCTATGACCCCGAGGACTCAACCTGCTACGAGATCTATGACACCCATCCCCGCTCCGGGAACAGACTTCTTCCGCCCTTGATTCCAATGCAGATTATGCCGCCCTTGCTCCCAGGGCTGTTGCTCGTCATTGTTTTCTGATGCGATAAAGTCCTGGTGACAGTGTATCAGCATTGGCGGGAGAGAGACTTTGTAATTTCTGAAAAAGTTTGTGTGGGGGGGGAGTTCTGTCTGTGTCCTGTTTTCAGTTGCCTATAAATAGGGGGAAGAGGGTAGTGTTTGAGCAGCTTATGAATTCTATTGTGTGAAGTTGGAACTGTGGCTCAGAGTGAGAACGTCGGAGCCTCTCCTCTATTGCGATCATTTCCTCAGGAAGAACCCCTTCCTCGAGATTGATCTATGTGTGAGCTGTGTTGGTCTGTTTTTCCTTTTGCGTTCTTCCTTTGAAATTTGCAATAATAATCTCCTTAGTTGTTTTGTATTTAGGCTTCATTTGGTTCGGCGGTGGCGAATCGATCCGGCGGGTGGAAACGGAGTGTTCGAATCGGAGGGGGGAGGTGGCTTCTCCAAACGGAGCTTTTTGGAGCGTTTCTCAAGGCGGGCGCGTGGAAACGGAGCAAACGCCGTCAGAGGTTCATTTGTTTGCCCGCCTTCCGGCGACGTTTGCCCCAAACGGAGCGGCAAAACGCCAAACCAAACAGAGCCTTAATCTGTTGATTACACTCTCGTTGAGATACAAATGGTTGACTACAATCTTGCTAGAGATCAATTCTTGTTTAGGATCGTATCAGTGGTATCAGAGGGATCGGCTCCTCCCGCCGACAAGTCATTCTTAGAAGAATCGAGTTTGAGGAACGCATCAAGGTATCAGTGAACGCATCAGGCAATCAAGGATCGGACCAAGTCATTCGCTCCTCTTCTAATTTTGATTCCTGGCGGTAATGGCGATTTCTGCTAGCAAGCAATCTACCCTTCTTCCATAGAATTTGCTCCAGGCCTGCCAATGTTTGATTGATCGACATAAGCGCACTTTGAGGAGATCAGGGTGCTCCGACGACATTAAGAGTCGATGGCACGTACGCTACAAAATCTCCGCGATCAGCACAGCCGTGACATGGAGGAGTTGCGTCATAGGTTGGCTAGTCTTCGATTGGCCATCGTCGTTTCTCTGGTCTTTGCGAACATGTCGGCATCAGACTTTTCGTCTTCAACGGATCGTCAGCCAGCATTAAAGCTCCCGCAGCGGCAGCAAGATTCTCTGCACCGCACAATCATACCTGTGCAACCCGAGTTCACGACATGTTCTTCCGTTGATATGTCGATGTTTAGCGCAGATCTCCATCACGGTGGCGGCAGCGACATGGAAGATTGTGGTCCTTCAATCAACGCCACTTCTACGTTGTTCCTTGACAACAGGGAACATTTGGAGGAGGGAATATGATACGTTACAGTCTTGGTGGCAGTGTATCAGAATTGGCAGGAGGGGGGTTTTGTAATTTCTAAAAACGTGGGGGGGGGGGGGTTAGTTTTGTGTTTTTTTTCAGTTGCCTATAAATAGGGGGAAGAGGGTGGTGTTTGAGCAACTTATTAATTCTGTTGTGTGAAGTTGGAACTGTGACTTAGAGTAAGAACGTCAGAGCCTCTCCTCTATTGCGATCATTCCTCATGAAGAAACCCTTCCTCGAGATTGATCTGTGTGTGTGAGTTGTGTTGATCTGCTTTTCCTTTTGTGTTCTTCCTTTGAAGATTGCAATAATAATCTCCTTAGTTGTTTGTCATTTAATCTTTTGATTACACTCTCGTTGAGGTACAAATGGTTGGCTACAATCTTGTTTGAGATTGATTCCTGTTTAGGATCGTATCATTTTCCTCCCCATCTAGTCAACCTTCTCACATTTATGTACTGACGTCATTCTATGATGCAACTGTATGCTCATGCGTCTCATCCCCTACCGATCTGACCATCTCTCGCCGCCTCGATGCTCATGAGGAGTTTATCTCATATATCCAGACCCTAATCCATTAGTTGGATGCAATATTTGATATCTTCATCGCCGATCGGTCGGACACCTCGTCGTCTTCCAATCTCGACTCCCCTTCGGTTCTTGTCATCCCTACTGGACCTATTATCAAAATCACCTCACAACTTTACCAAAGACCCGCGGATTCGATTGTCCTACCTTCAACGGACCGATCCAATTGTTTGGATTGCCCGAATGGAAAAATTTTAAACATAGATCATACCTTTGAAGCACAAAAGATCTCATTATTCTTGTCAGCATGGAAGGTTCGGCCTCCATTGGGTTCATTGGTTTCGCAAGAACAACACTTCCTTCTCATAGTCGGAACTCCAATAGTACCTCATACTTCGTATGATGTTCGTGATTCTAGGATGATGGTGTGAATTCTTTGTGGCCTCCGTCAATTGGGCCTCCTTGGAGACTACATAGATGAGTTAATTGCGTTGGCAACCTCATTTCGTGTTAACCATCAGATCACTTCTTGGGCTTCTTCATATAGGGATTACTTACCCACATCTGTCCTGCCTTCACACCCACCACCACCCGATTTATTATTGATGTCATGGATCTCACCCGCTTGGTCGAAGAAGACTTCAATGTCAAATTCGTCGATTCCAGCCACACCCTAGGGAGTATTTAGCCCCTACAGCCTGACCACACTCCAGGCCCCTACGACTGTCAATCCAAGAGCATACTACAACTCCCTCGCGCTATCGGCCCCCGCTCCGGCCTCACTGCTCGTCGACCGACCCCATGATGACCAATCAGATGTACCATGTTCTTCACACTAAAAGCCTTTGTTTTTATATAAATAAAT
The DNA here is from genome assembly GCA_039583875.1 of Platanthera guangdongensis. Lineage (NCBI taxonomy): Eukaryota > Viridiplantae > Streptophyta > Magnoliopsida > Asparagales > Orchidaceae > Platanthera > Platanthera guangdongensis. The sequence goes on along the minus strand of CM077154.1, from coordinate 116,972,380 downwards.
TACTCTTGATTGTCTCCTGAAGGAGCTCTGCAACACTATTGGCGAGCAGGAGTTAGAGGTCACCCTTGAGGATTTCAAATCCCTAGAGTGCGATAGCACCATACAACGACGAAACCCAAGCGAAGCTGCATCGTTTAGACATCCCTTGCTTTGCAGTTGGCGGCATCTTTGACCCCAAACCATGAAGCTCTCTGGTTCCCCTTATGGCGCCTTGTTGCTTATGAAAATTGATAGTGGGGCCAACCGGAACTTCATCTCCCAACAATAAGTGAGATGACTTGACATTCACTCGTCTCCCTCTCCTTGTTTTCCAGTCTTCTTAGGTGGTGGTCACCACAGAGCCACAAGTGGCCTCTATACTGGAGATGAACGTTGGCCCTTGACCTCTCTGGGTGGATTTCTACTTGTTTAAGCTCAGTGGCGTCGCGGGCATATTATCTGTACCATGGCTCTGTACCCTAAGTGATGTGTATGTCAACTGAGATCTCCTGATGAGGCGTTTTTATCAGTTAGGAGTTCCTTTACTTTTAGCGGGGGATGCCTCCCTCATTTATCAAACAATTTTCTTTCATTCCATCCAAAAATTAATGGAAGTGGACTTTTCCGCGTACCCGCGACACGTTGTCGAGCTGACTTCACCACTTACTCCTACACCACTCCAACCGCGTTGCTTCCCAAACGCTTTCCTTAGGTTCTTTTTCGATGCTACCTACCTTCAACCTACATGCTTGATTGACCACAACATTGCCCTTCAACAAGGAGTGACCGCTATTTCCGTCCTTCCCTACTACTGCAAGTATGTTTAAAAGGATAAGATCGAACGCCTTGTGGGCGACATGTTGGCTGGGGGCCTCATCCATCTTAGTGCTAGCCCCTTTTCTAGCCCAGCCCTCTGTCAGAAGAGGTATGTTAGTTGGCGGTTCTATGTGGATTATCAGGAGCTCAACAAGACGACCATTTCGGACAAGTACCACATACTAGTAGTCCAAGAGTTATTGGATGAATTGCACAGGATTATAGTCTTCTCCAAGATTGACCTACGGTCTAGCTACCACTAGCACGGGTGTACGATGGGGACATCCTAAAGACACCCTTCCGCACCCACGATGCCCACTACGTGTTTTTAGTCACATCGTTTGGTCTCATGAACGCGCCAGCCACTTTTCAAGCGATCATGAACAATCTCTTTCTTCTAGTCCTACAGATGTATCTTTTGCAGCTCTTTAATGACATTCTTGTCTATAACTCCTGTTGTCTAGATCATATCCAGCTTGTGTGGGTGACTGGCCACCCTCCACGATCATTCCTTCCTCGTAAACCCCAAGAAGTATCCTTACTGATAAAATGTGATTAGCTACTTAGGGCACACCATTTTGGCCAAGTGCGTGGTGTGGGAGACTGAGAATGTGGAGGTTGTCCTACAATGGATGACCCTTTGCTCCCTCTGGAACATCCGAGAATTCCTTGGTCTCACAGGGTACTATCAGAATTTCATGCGGGACAATGACAAGCTTGCTAAGCCCCTCTGCAGTTTATTGAAGAAAGCGTACTTTAGTTCTTTTTAGTAGACGTCGAAGGTCAGGACCCTTCAACAACTATCTGACTACCCCGTCTTTGCATTTTCCGACTTCAAGAAGTCATTCTTTGTTAGGTCAGCGCTTCACCATCTGCATGGCTGCATCGACCATCATAGCCTCTGATATTTGCTGAAGTATAAGAATTCCACACCAGCACAACAGTCTGGATAGTGAAGTTGTTAGGGTACGACTTCACTCTCAAGTTTCGGTCAGGCCATCCTAACTGGCTTCCAACTCACTGTCCCGCAGACTGGCACCCGCCACCCGTGTGTCCCTCTCCAAGGCGCTTTAGGAAAATACCACCTCCATCCAACAAGAAGTCATTGTGACCTGCTCATTTTCCCCTTCATCACTTCACTTCAGACATATGCTACCGCTTGACCACCCTTAGTTTGGTTGAGGGGAGGCTTCACCACTGGGGGCGTTTGGTTCTTTTGGTACCCTCATGTTTCATCTCCCGATTGTTGGATGAGTTTCTCTTGACACCGTCTGGCATGTTTTGAACATATTGACTCCTAGCTATCTCGCTCCACTCGCCTGTCATGATTCATCTGATAAAGTCATTTGTGCCCACATGCCTCTCATACTAATGCGCTAAGAATGAGGCCATGTTTTTGGGTAGGTTATTTCAGGCCTTCCCCATTCCAGATCGGATTTTAGATGACATTGCTATGAATTTCATTTCAAAACTTTCCCGGTCCAAGAATGTGGACCGCATCCTAATGGTCAACGAACGCAGGTCCAAGTATGCTCATTTCCTCCCACTCAACTATACATTTTCCATCCCGGTTGTTGTCGGCCCGTTCGTGTAGGGAATGGTCCACCTTCACGGGTTTTCCTGCTCCATTGTTTGCTACCACATTCCTCTGTTTTTGAGCACCTTCTGGCAGACGTCGTTCAAAATTCATGGCACCTAGCTTCAGTGCTTCACTTGAGCACAACGTATCACCTGAATATGGACGGGCATTCTGAAGTCCTCGACCGTTGGCTGAAGACTCATCGTCAGCGCTTTGTCTGTGATCTTCCATAGTCTCACGCGCCTTGGCTAACTGGATACCATGGGCTAAGTATAACTACAACGCATCCTTCCACACAGCAGTGGCTACAATCCCGTTCAAGATTGTCTATGGACAGTCACCCCCTTCGCTTACCCACAATCTTTCAGACAAATGCCCCGTCGAGACATTAACGAGCATATTACTGGACCATGACATGGTTCTTCTTCAGTTGCGCACCAACCTTCAGCGGGCCAAAGATAGGATGGTTGCCCAGGCCAATTAGCATCGCCGCGACATCCAGTTCGTGCAAGGAAACAAGGTCTTTGTCAAACTCTGCGCGTGCCGCCTGATCTCAGTCTCTTCGCAGGCCCATACCAAATTAGTGGCCATGTTCTCCCCCCTATTTGAGATCCTCGCTCGTGTGAGCGCCATTGCATACCAACTACAACTGCCTCCGACGAGTTGCATCTATCCAGTGTTTCATTTTCTTAGTTGAAACATGTTATAGGTGATTACCCTGTGGAGATGACATTACCTCCTTCCCCTCCGAGCACCGCACCACCAGACTACATCCCCATCTCATTTAGGATATACACACTTTTCTGAGAGGGTCTCTTCGTGGATCAAGTATTGATGCATTGATTTGGTCGACCCTTATCTGAGGATTCATGGGTGGACTGCGACACATTCGACACCTAGTTCCTAGACTTATGCCTTGAGGACAAGGAGGATTTTCTAGAGAGCAACATTATTATAGATACGGACAAGGGCAAGGAGCGCCCTCACATGTGGTGCATATATCAACGTCGTGACCGAGGAGACAAAGAAATAGATCCTAGTGAAATGACAAACGTTATCCAGTAGTGAGCATGAACATCATGCACTTTGTCATCCCTATCTTATTATCGCATTTGTATTTCATGTCCGTTTGGTTATTTGCCATTTTCTCTTTCATGTTACCTTAGCAGGACACTATATAAGCCTATGTAAGGCCTAATGTTGATTATCCTTGAATTAAGATCAATTAAGTGGGCCACAAGGGCTTAAAAATTTCTCCCTATATTCATTCTTTCTTTACCCTCCATCTCTCTAATTCATGTAGCCCGACTAGGGCAATCAAACACAATTCCACCTCCGTAACATATTCAGCAAGATATCTCTATGGACAAATTTTATTGACCATGCGGGAACATTTTGACTTCTATTGCTCTTTTCTTTTTTCGCACATGGCATATGATCTCATGTTAGATGTATTTATGATGTCCTTATGATTATCATTTAACATAGTACAATTTGATTAGATTTTACTTGTTTTTTTTTATTCTGTTCAGGATCTGTCAACATGGAGCACAATAGCAATGGCATTTCAAACACTTGGTGTTGTTTATGGTGATATGGGCACAAGTCCTTTATATGTATTCAGTGATATTTTTAGCAAAGTTCCCATAAAATCAGAAGTGGATGTGCTGGGAGCTTTGTCTTTAGTAATTTACACAATTGCACTCATTCCTCTTGCCAAATATGTCTTTGTAGTGCTGAAGGCTAATGATAACGGTGAAGGTGTGTAGTAATAAACATCAACTGTATTTCATTACATTCTGTTACACTACATTTTGAAATATATAAATTTTGAAATATATATAACTTATATTTCTTGTCATATGTGTATTAAAGATGAACATGTCTATTTTCTGAATGGATGCATTGTTGTTATCTTTATTAATCAACATCATGTTTACTCTGCTGGAACTCAAACATAAATTGCAGGTGGTACATTTGCATTATATTCTTTGATTTGTAGATATGCAAATGTCAGCCAACTTCCAAACCGGCAGCGTGCTGATGAAGATATCTCTAGTTTTCGGCTCAAACTGCCTACTCCTGAGTTGGAAAGAGCACTAGGAATAAAGGATTGTTTGGAGAGAAATACTTCTTTCAAAACCGTTCTTTTACTACTGGTTCTCATGGGCACTGCTATGATTATTGGTGATGGTATTCTTACTCCCTCTATGTCAGGTAGTCTGGCCCTTCCAAAAGCCCATACTATCATTTGATATCTGCCATTTTTTTGTGATATTGTTATTTTAAGTAATAGAAGGGGAGCCTTGGCACACCGGTTAAGGTGTTTCCATGTGACCTTGAGATCACAGGTTCGAGTCCTGGAAGCAGCTTCTTGCAAAAATGCAAGGTGGGACCCTTCCCTGGACCCTCGCTGCGCGGGGATGCGTTGTGCACCGGGCTGCCCTTTTAATTGTAATTTTATGTAATCATGTCTGTGTTTATTTCCTTCCAGTATTATCTGCAGTTAGTGGTCTGCAGGGAGCTATTCCAGGCTTTAGTACAGGTTTCTGGCTCTTCAAATCAAGAATTTTGTTCTTATTTTATTTGGGTGACATGAAGGATACGTTGTGTTTTCAATAGTTTTTGCATTAGCAGCGACCTTAAATTTTTTTTAATATTTTGTAAGTTTAATGCTTTTCCTTTTCCAGATGCTATTGTGCTTCTCTCAGTTGTGATCCTCGTTGGATTATTTAGTATACAACGAATTGGAACGAGCAAAGTGGGGTTTCTCTTCGCCCCAGCTTTGGCACTTTGGTTTTTTGGTATTGGCTCGATTGGATTGTACAACATCATTACATATGATATTTTTGTTCTGAAAGCTCTTAATCCAGCATACATCTATTTCTTCTTCAAGAGAAATAACCTGAAGGCATGGTCAGCTCTTGGCGGCGTTGTCTTGTGCATCACAGGTTTTTACCTCAATGCCTGGACATTTGTTTTCCTTTTTCTTGCTTGGTCAGTTGTTGAGGCTTCATGACCTTGATTGAGGGCTCATTTGGTTGCTCGAAATTAGAGAACTTGTTTTATAAAATAATGGAGCTTTTTTACTTTCATTGTTCGGTAGAATGTTGTTAGATGCCAACATTTGTTGGCACACAAAATGCACCTCCACAAACTCATGCTCCGAGGGGGGGGGGGGGACTTGCTGGCAAGTAGAGCGACTTCAGATGATATTTTCGCCCAGGCCGCAAGAAACAAACTGCACCCAGGGAACTTTTAGAGATCGCAGGATTCCGAGAAAACATGATCCCCGCACATTTTCAAGTTAAATAGTTCTTCGAAAATGTTGGACTTGGTTGCGGAGACTGCAATACGCCTTTAATACGGGAGAAAACTATAAATACTACCAAGGGGGATATAGATTGAGAATCACTTCTTCAGACGAAGATCACTTTAGCAGCTGTGATCACTATTCCTGAGATAGCGATGTTCACGGACAAAGTATCCCTGATGGCGATGTTTGAGGGAGATGTGCGGAAACACTCTTCCCCTCGGCATAAGAAGATAGTTGCATAGAAGTGCGAACATAAAAAATTGCTTGTTGCGCCCACTTCCAAGATGGAGAAAGAAAAGCCTGCGGATTAGGCCTGATGTGATCGCTGAGATCTCCCTGGAGGTCAAGATAGTGGACACCCTGAGTCCTCCACTTGTCATGTATTTGCATGGGACCGAGGTTAGCATTTATGTTGAAAATGTGATTTCATAATTCAATAATAACACTGCAATAGTGATCACTGAGCTCGCGATGGACCTGCCCAAGAAGGATGCTGGTGGAGAGGCGGTGGCTGCGGTTTGTTATTGTCCACATTAACCGCATGGATGAGGTTATCCTATATTACCAGAATAAGAGCTCCGCCCTGAGCGCTGAAAACGAGAAGCTGAAGAAAGGCGGCTTGGCCTCTTCGAAAGCAGCTCCATCGACCGCTGCGGCCAGGGCGACCTGTTCAAATGCATCTTTCGGATGAATACCAGAGTCGACTACCGCGGACATCCCCCTTTTCTCTCTCAAGTCTCAACCATATTGAGTGGGATGTCGGGCGAATTCACCGATCTGCCCACATTGTGACCCGTTATCTTTTAGTGGCTCTTACCGTTGTCAGATAGGTGCAAGAAGACGTGGCTTATGTGGGAAAGGATTGACCGCGGGAATAGAATATAAGCTATACAATTCTTAATATTTGGACCTGTACCATTTTTTATGTTGGACATACTCTTGTTATGCGAACACTGCGGCTTGTTTGCATTTTATTCTTTTGAAAAATTTGCTCCAACTTATTTTTGTTTGAATGTTGTGGTCTGATTTAACACGAACTTATTGCTGATGTTTGTGTTTTGTACTTACGATGTTTTGAAATGGTTGTTTATGTTTATGCAGTTAGTGTGTAGAGTCCGCACAATTAACCATTGCCCCAAAATTCTATAAATAATGAGTCTTTTTGTTCACAATTCACTTTTCTTTGAATGTGTCTGAAGCAGAAATAGAGGCGATCAAAAAAGATTGTTTTCGTGCGAGTAAGTGTAGCAGAGTCTTTTGTGGCTGCCGAGCCGGAGGCGGGAAGAGTTTCTAACTTGGAGTTCAGAAGCTTTCTGAAGAATTATATGGAGAATACTCAGTTTGTTACGCGGCAACCACGAGAAGATGAGAGGATAAATACTTGTTATGACGATGAGATCTCCGTCTCGATGGACCACTTTTACCTAGGATGAAGGTTCCCTATCTTTTGGGAGTTTGTTGAGATCTTGAACCACTATAGGGTTATCCCGGCGCAGTTACCGCCAAACTCCATAGCTTCTATCTACTCTTTTATAATTTACCTACGGACAGAAGGTGTCCGCTTCTCTTTGGATGTCTTCAGAAGCCTCTTCCTTGTCTGATCTCTGTAGGAGGGGAAGAGAGCTAACAACTCAAAAAAAAAATTATACTTTGGTGCTAGTGGGCTGAAGGCCTTAACCTGCCGAACATGGTCAATAATTGGATGGATCGATTCCTGTTCTTCCGCGGCGACTTCAGTGGGCTCAATACCAGACCTTAAACCCGCTGGGAGAGGTTTTTCAAGCCTTCCACCCTTGGGGAAGTTGAGCAAGAGATCGTTAACTTCCTCGCGGGCTGGAGCCTTGATATCGTTTACTATCTGTTGTTGGCGCCTGCCGTCATTGAAGTAACTCAGGATGAAAGAATGTTTAATTGCAGACACGTCTCTTCTACCCGTGCTTATCGCACAAATTTCTAATCATTACTCTTTCAACAGTTTTGGCGGTCCCTCTGAACAGTCGGCAGAAGTCGGAGGGTGAAGTACTAACTCAAAGGCAGAAGAAGTGTAACACCCCTTCCCAGTTTTACAATAATCAGCCATCCGGCCGGGTCAACGATGTAAAGAGAACTAGAAAATAGTATCAAAACTAGTACACAGCAGATATAAAGTAGAAGCTACTAAAAATTTTAAAACTTACAACGGAAGCTAAGAAAGTAAACTAAGGGTAACCACATATCTGATATCTGGATTTACAGAGCCACTAAACATGAATAGAATTGAAATGACTAAAATTCTGAAATAATATCATAAGTCTGATACACGACATATAAAATATTAACACGGTGCATTGTCCACAACTACAACTATATGCTGAAAGTAAAGAACTGAATGAGAAAACACTACAAACTGACGCCACCAACGCTCATCCTAGGCGTAGTTTCCCACCTGGGTCACCTGTAAAAATATTGTCCACGAGGGGTCAGAGTAAAGAAAAATAACTCCACCTAGTGACACTAAAAATATTTTCTCATATGATGAATGCATACTTTTAGAAAATAGTTTCGTGCATTAAAACATTTATGTTATATGTTATACATGCCTTCAGAACACTACCTGGTCAAAACATTTACTTGTTCTATGTTCGCGACTTTCAATTCACTAACCCAAGTCTCGGCGTTCACTAACTAGTGTACTGTCTCACGTCAGGTATATACTTGAGTTCTAGGCGGTTACTAGCCTGCACATCTACTTAGAAGGCTCTAGGCAGAGTAGCTCCTAACGCGCATCTGAAACTGACGACCCGAGACCATCTGACGAACTCAATTGTTCTAGTGTCACGCGGACACGGTCTCGAATCTACTAACTGTCTCAAAGGGAAGTCAACTCCCAAGACTGTACTACTCATAGGGTACCATATGTCTTATGAGAAAGGTAGTTCATCTCTACCTAGCACGAAAAGACTTATGTATGTTTATCGACCTTTTTGGTCTGATGCTACTCTGCATGGGACATTTCTTTTGGTGTACTACTGAGCAACCCTTAACTTTCTTGTGGTCGACTAGAAGAGACATCCACGCCCTTGGTTGGACAAATTTCAAATTTATGTACGCGGGTAAAGGTTTTGTACCTAACATTACTGTTCATGATCCGACTACTTTGGTCTTGGAGAATGGTATCATCCTACACATTTTTCGCGATCGTTTTCCTACCACCACACCTTTCTATGCATAGTCATGATACTTGTACAAAACTTATACATGTGTATACAAAAATATATTGTTTGTTATGTCTAACTAACAGAAATTAGGCTTCCTTACAGTGGTGCTGCGACGCTCGTACACTCGGCGCGGCGGCATTTGCTTTTCCCAAGGAATTCCGACTGCTAGGGACTTCCAGAATCTTGCCCCGAGGCCAACAAAATCCTGCAATCAAGCTAACTCTATATTACTCATTTTCCCTTTAGGGTTTTTTGTTGGAAAAATTTCAATAACGCTAGGGTAACCCAAAATCAACGGATAACCTAGTGTATTACCTTTACGAGGGAGTGATTTAGGCTCTCAATGCGCCCAACTCAAAATTTGCGGTGGATTCCGTACTCCAAAAACCTACATAGGGCAATAGAATGAAAACCTAGGTTATATTAACTTCCAAATCGAAGAATTTCCATGAAAGAATAGAGATAAATGAGAAATAAACTCACCGGAAATGAACGATTCCAACTTCCACCAGTTAGGGTTGAATCCGACTCTTCCACGGCCAAGGAAGGAAAAGGAATACCCACCGACGCTCGTAGAGGAAGGAGGAGAAGTCGGAGAGGCGCTCTGGAGGAGGATCGGCTGGCGGAACGGGCTGCGGGAGTCGTCGGGCTTGTCGCTTGCAGGAGACGGAACGGAGAAGCACGGCTCGACGCGGTTTCTTTTCTCCCGTGGAATGAGGTTTACGGGAAAATAAACATGGCTTGCAGTTTTTTTGATAACCGTATGAAGAGAGGGGGGGGGAATTGTTATTGGCACCCCATAAGCTATTAATTTTTTTTATTTATTCTTGCTAAACGCAACCCATACCACACTAAATTCTTTGAACTAAACGATTTCTTGTCGCGCTTCGATACTAAGATTTAAAATGTGTTACACTATCATTATGACTAGCACACTTCTCAAATTAACGGACGCGAACTTTAGGAATAGTAGCATTGTACCTCAACGCCGCGCTACCTCGATCAAAAACCGTCGCGACTCGACCCTACAATTAAATAAATTTCGCGTCAGATTATGGATGTTACAAATCTCCCCTCCTAACAAAAATTTTCGTCCTCGAAAATGATAACCATACCTGATTCGAAGAGGGAAAAATAGTGTTCATTGTCCTTAAGCTCATCTTCTCGCTCCCAAGTATACTCTGGACGGCCACAGTTTATCCAAAAGACTTTAACCATGCGAATCTCTCTATTCCTGAGTTTCTGTATCCTTGAATCCACGATTCTGACTGGTCTAACCTCAATACTAAGATCTGTCTCGATTGGTGCTTCCTCGGTACTGATGATTTGGCTGGAATCTCTGACTGCTCTACTCAGATAGGAGACGTGGAATACATCATGTATATCACTCATTTCCTCAGGTAAGGCTAACCTATAAGCAACTTCACCAACTTTTTCCAGTATCTTAAAAGGACCAACGAATCTGGGGCTCAGTTTTTTCATCCGCTTTATTCTAGAGACTCCTCTGACTGGTCTGACCTTCAGATAAACATAATCTCCAACTTTAAATTCTACTGACCTGTGCTTCTGATCATGATACTTGGTCTGACGATCCTGAGCTGTCTTCATACGCTCCTGAATGAGCTTGATCCTGTTAGTGGTCTTATCAATCCATGACTCCCTGATGGTAGATCTTTCTTCACTTTCAGCTCAACACAACGGTGTCCGACAACGTCTACCATAGAGGGTCTCGAACGGCGTCATCCCAATACTCGCCTGAAAATTGTTATTGTAGGAGAATTCCACAAGAGTAACATATTTCTCTCACTTTCCTCCAAAGTCCAAAATGCACATCCGTAGCAGATCCTCCAAAGTCTTATTTGTGCGCTCAGTCTGTCCATCGGTCTGAGGATGGAATGCGGTGCTGTAATGTAATCTGGTACCCAATCGCTTTTGTACGTATCGCCACTCCCTCGAGGTAAATCTGTCATCTCTGTCTGAAACTATAGTCTTGGGAACACCGTGAAGTCGAACTATCTCGTCTATATATAACTGTGCTAATCTGGGACCCTGATCTGTCTTCTTTAGAGGAATGAAATGGGCGACCTTAGAAAGCCGATCTACTATAACTCACAAAGAATCATTCTCATTCTGAGATCTCGGCAGTCCATGGATGAAGTCCATGGATATATCCTCAAAAGTCCACTCGGGAATGGGAAGTGGCTGCAACTTGCTTCCTGGACTTTGGCACTCGGCCTTAACTAACTTGCACGTCTCGCACTTCCCTACGTAGTCTGCAACATCACTTTTCAAGCATGATCACCAGACTACCTTCTTGAGATCTGCATACATCTTCGTGCTACCCGGATGTATAGAATATCTGGAATTGTGTGTCTCAAATAGAATATCCTCGCGAAGGTGGCTAACATTGGGGATACACACCCTGCCATCAAACAATAATAAATCATCCTGAATAGTGAATCTCTCCTTCTGACCCGTCTGCACTGAGATCCAAATCTCTGTCATCTTCGGATCCAACGGTAGAGCTGTCTTGATTCTATCCTTAATGTCGCAGGTGATCTCCATCTAACTCAACCTTGCAGAACCAAAACTACAGCGTGACACAACGGTGATATCCAGGCTCTCAAGTTCTCGCACTAATTCCTCCTGCTGAGTGAGAAGGAAGAAACATGAACCTCTGCGGCTAAGGGCATCGGCTATAACGTTCGCATTTCCTGGGTGGTACTGAATGTCTACGTCGTAGTCCGATGGAAACTCTAACCATCTGCGCTGCCTCAAATTGAGCTCCCGCTGATCAAAATATACTTGAGGCTCTTATGATCAGTGAAGATCTCACAACGAACACCATAGAGATAGTGCCTCATATCTTCAAAGCATGTATGATTGCTGTAAGTTCCAAGTCATGCTCAGGATAGGAACACTGTCTCGAGGCATAGGCTACGACCTTTCCATGCTGCATGAGGACACAACCTAAATTCTGACCTGACACATCGCTATAAATCTGAAACCCGTCAGGCCCTGAAGGTAAACTCAAGGTCGGTGCGGTCATCAGCCTGCCCTTCAAGTCCTCAAAAGTCAACTCGCACTCAATTGTCCAATCCAAGCTCTTACCCTTCCTGGTGAGGGAAGTCAGTGGTAAGGATATCTTTGAAAAATCTCTGATGAATCTCCTGTAGTAACTAGCAAGACCCAAAAAGCTGCGAACTTCTGAAACTGTCGTTGGCCTTGGCCAATTCTTAATGGTCTCTATCTTATTCGGATCAACACTCACCCCTTGTTGACTGATGACGTGGCCAAAAAATGCAATCTCTGAAAGCCAAAACTCACATTTAGAAGACTTGACATACAACTGATTCTTCCTGAGGGTGCTCAATACAGTCATGAGGTGTGCGACATGATCTTCTGCACTCCTTGAGAACACCAAGATGTCATCGATAAAAACGATAACAAACGATTCAAGTACTCCTGAAATACCCTGTTCATCAGGTCCATAAATACTGAAGGAGCATTGGTCAGCCCAAACGGCAAGACCACGAACTCGAAGTGTCCATACCTGGTACTGAAAGTCGTCTTCTGAACATCCACGCCCTGAATCTTTAACTGATGGTAGCCCGACCTCAAATCTAACTTGGAAAAGGTGCACGTGTCCACCAACTGGTCGAACAAATCATCAATCATGGGAAACATGTATTTGTTCTTTATTGTCAGTTTGTTCAACTCACGGTAGTCTATGCACAGTCTCAGACTACCATCCTTCTTCTTCACGAAAAGTACTGGAGCACTCCAAGGTGAAGTACCGGGACGTATAAAGCCCAAATCAAACAACTCCTGCAACTAGCTCTTCAACTCCTCTAGTTCCCTTGGAGCCATCCTGTAGGGGGATTTGGCTACTGGTGTAGCCCCGGGCTGCAAATCTATCGGGAACTCAAACTCTCTATCTGGAGGGGCACCAGGAAGCTCTTCCGGGAAGACATCGGGGAAATCCTGCACCACTGGTACCTATGATAAGTCAGTCTTAGCCTCCGCGTTCATCAGTACTACAAAGGTTTCACAACCCTTACTGATGCACCTTCTAGCTTGGACTGCGGAGATGATCATCTTCACTACTCCCTTCAAGCCTTGAAAAGAAAATACAGTCTGGTTGGGACCCTCAAACTGTATCTGCTTCACCCTACAGTCAATCCTGGCGTTGACTGCCGAAAGCCGGTCCACTCAAAAAATCAGATCGAATCCTGCAATAGGTAGTTGCAAAGCTTCCACGATAATCTCGGTGTCACCAAACTGCACTGGTACCCTGCACTTATCTCTGGTCTGCAGAAGGGATCCATTTGGCATCATGACTTCCAGTGATACTGTCTTTGGGAAGACTTCTAAATTCAGCTTACGCACTAGAGATTCTGCGATAAACGAGTGCGAGGCGCCCGTATCAAACAGAATCTTAGAAAGTAAATTTTGAATCATAAGGATGCTTATATGAATGATTTACAAAGATGAAAAAAGTGTTACAACAGAGGATTAAATAAACTTGTTAAGTAAAGTAAACACTTACATGTCACTACATCCTCCTGTTCCTTTGCCTCATGCTGACCAAGCCCATACGCTCTGGGTTGCACCAAATCTCGACCTTGTCGTGGTCTCCCATCAGTAATCATCAAAGTTTTTCCCTTGTCTGCTCTGCTAGAGCCACCAACCTCGTACTTCAACTGCAGGAACAAATTACATTTTTCATCTACAGTAATTTCATAAATGTATAAAAATACAAATAGGTTTTGATTACCTGATTCGAAACCAACTTCCTGACAGTAGCGAGCTATGCGTCCAGGTTGACGGCACTTGTAACACACGCCCGCGCTGGCCAAACACACTCCTGGATGACGACGCTGACACTTGGGACAAGGGGGGTAGTCTTTGCTCCTGTCTCCAGACTGACCATTCTTCCTCGCATCCGGCTTCTGCTTCTTATTCCAGTTCTTCCCTTCGTCATTTCTGCTCTGTTGCGGCTGATGCGAATCCTGAGATCGCTTCGCACGAAAACTACTTCGCTTCTGAACTTTCTACTGATCAGCCTCCAGCCTGCGAGTCGTATCCACTAAGCTCCTGTAGTCAGCATTGACCATGGTCATTAGCGGCTGCCTCAACGTGTCACGCAAACCATCCACAAAACGGCTGCACTTCTCAGCCTGATCTCCCTGCATTACGCCCGCATATCGAGCTAGATGGGTAAGCTCTCGCTCGTACTCAGCAACAGTCATGTCCCCCTAGAAAAGCCTAAGGTATTTCTCCTGGATGCCTCGTCGTGCGGAAGGAGACACGAACCAACTTGCAAGGTCTGTAGAAAATTCGCCCCACGTAAACATGTCTGATGTACGACCTGGATAAAAAAATATGGTCATACTATTTAAAAAGAACGCATCACTTGCAAAATAAGAGGAAATTTTCATAACACTTTACCTGCATGATCATCTGCCCGGTACTTGTCCCACCAGACCTTTGTCTCACCTCGGAGGAGGAAAACTGCCAGAGGAACCTTCTTGTTCTTTGGACACTCCAAAACATCCAGCAGGTCTCTGGTGTTTGCTATCCAATCATTTGTGTCCATCGGGGTCTCATCCCCACTGTAGTTCGAAGGTTGAAGCTCTTTAAAGTTCCTCAAATAGCGCTTCAGGGTCATCTCCACGGGTGCTGGGGCAGGAGCTGGTGCAGGGGCTGGTACTTGTACTGGAGCTAGAAACCCTGCAGCCAGTCCTCGCTGAAACTCCATCAAGGCAACAGTGACCGCCTTGGCAATCTGAGACGCTATGTTAGTGCCCTCTGGAGCTGTTGGAACTGGTGGTACCTGTGGCACGGCAGCGTCTCCCATAGTCGCGTTAGGAACAGGGTCCTGACGTGAAGATTGCCCGGTTCACTGACTTGTGGTGCCTGATAGAACATATAAAAGAAATCTGGTTATTTATCAAGCATCTGCGAAATCTGGCTTAGCAATTTATTTCGTACTCTTGCAAAAACTAGAGCTTAAACGCAACTTAAATACTCTACTAACAAGAGTTTACTCTTACACATTCCTATGGCTCTGTGAATTTTTCTTGGGTACAGGGATCCTAAATCTCGCTTTGATACCAATTTGTAACACCCCTTCCCAGTTTTATAATAATCAGCCATCCGGCCGGGTCATCGATATAAAGAGAACTAGAAAACAGTATCAAAACTAGTACACAGCAGGTATAAAGTAGAAGCTACTAAAAATTTTAAAATTTACAGCGGAAGCTAAGAAAGTAAACTAAGGGTAACCACATACCTGATATCTGGATTCACAGCCACTAAACATGAATAGAAGTAAAATGAATGAAATTCTGAAATAATATCATAAGTCTGATACACGACATATAAAATATTAACAAGGTGCATTGTCTACAACTACAACTATATGCTGAAAATAAAGAAGAACTGAATGGGAAAACACTACAAACTGATTTCACCAACATTCATCCTAGGTGTAGTTTCCCACCTGGGTCACCTGTAAAAACATTGCCCACGAGGGGTCAGAGTAAAGAAAAATAACTCCTCCTATTGACACTAAAAACATTTTCTCATATGATCAATGCATGCTTTTATAAAATAGTTTTGTGCATTAAAACATTTATGTTATATGTTATGCATGTCTTCAGAACACTACCTGGTCAAAACATCTACATGTTCTATGTTCGCGACTTTCAGTTCACTAACCCAAGTCTCGACGTTCACTAACTAGTGTACTGTCTCACGTCAGGTCTATACTTGAGTTCTAGGCGGTTACTAGCCTGCACATCTACTTGCAAGGCTATAGGCAGAGTAGCTCCTAACACGCATCTGAAACTGACGACCCGAGAACATCTGACGCACTCAATTGTTCTAGTGTCGCGCGGACACGGTCTCGAATCTACTAAAAGTCTCAAAGGGAAGTCAACTCTCAAGACTATACTGCTCATAGGGTATCATATGACTTATGAGAAAGGTAGTGCGCCTCTACCTAGCACGAAAAGACTTATGTGTGCTTATCGACCTTTTTGATCTGATGCTACTCTGTATGGGACATTTCTTTTGGTGTACTACTGAACGACTCTTAACTTTCTTGTGGTCGACTAGAAGGGACATTCACGCCCTTGGTTGGACAAATTCCAAACTTATGTACGCGGGTAAAGGTTTTGTACCTAACGTTACTGTTCATGATCCGACTACTTTGGTCTTGGAGAATGGTATCATTCTACACATTTTCCGCGATCGTTTTCCTACCACCACACATTTCTATGCATGATCATGATACTTGTACAAAACCTACACATGTGTATGCAAAAATATATTGTTTGATATGTCTAACTAACAGAAATTAGGTTTCCTTACAGTGGTGCTGCGGCGCTCGTACACTCGGCGCGTCGACATTTGCTTTTCCCAAGGAATTCCGACTGCTAGGGACTTTCAGAATCTTACCCCAAGGCCACCAAAATCCTGCAATCAAGCTAACTCTATATTACCCATTTTCCCTTTAGGGTTTTTTGTTGGAAAAATTCCAATAACGCTAGGGTAACCCAAAATCAACGGATAACCTAGTGTATTACCTTTACGAGGGAGTGATTTAGGCTCTCAATGCGCCCAACTCAAAATTTGTGGTGGATTCCGTACTCCAAAAACCTACATAGGGCAATAGAATGAAAATCTATGTTATATTAACTTCTAAATTGAAGAATTTCCATGAAGGAATAGAGATAAAGGAGCAATAAACTCACCGGAAACGAACGATTCCAACTTCCACCGGTTAGGGTTGAATCCGACTCTTCTACGGCCAAGGAAAAGGAATACCCACCGGCGCTCGTAGAGGAAGGAGGAGAAGTCGGAGAGGCGCTCTGGAGGAGGATCGGCCGGTGGAACGGGCTGCGGGAGTCGTCGGGCTTGTCGCTTGCGGGAGACGGAACGGGAGAAGCACGGCTCGGCGCGGTTTCTTCTCTCCCGTGGAATGAGGTTTACGGGAAAATAAACATGGCTTGCGGTTTTTTTGATAACCGTATGAAGAGGGGGGGGGATTTGTTATTGACACCCCATAAGCTATTAATTTTTTTTATTTATTCTTGCTAAACGCAACCCATACCACACTAACTCCTTAGAACTAAATGATTTCTTGCCGCGCTTCGATACTAAGATTTAAAATGTGTTACACTATCATTATGACTAGCACACGTCTCAGATTAACGGACGCGAACTTTAGGAATAGTAGCATTATATCTCGACGCCGCGCTGCCTCGATCAAAAACCGTCGCGACTCGACCCGACAATTAAATAAATTTCGCGTCAGATTATGAATGCTACAAGAAGAAGAAGAAGAAGAAGATGAGAAAAGAGGAGAAGGAAGCAGAGGAATTATCGGACTCCGCCGACTCCGGAGAGGACCCTTTCTTCTGGATAGGTGTTGGCAAACAGCTGAAGGACACCCGTGGCAAGCCCCTAATGAGATGGGGCAACAAGGGGAAAGATGTCACTATTTTGACCTCTCTTCCCTCCTGGAAGGGCAACAAGATTTCTCGCCATGCAAATGTGATTATGATTGTTTTGTATGAGAGACAAACTATAAAGAACTAGAAGAGATGGGGCCAGCCGGCATCCCTATGGCGGCTACCCAAGCAATGGTCAGGGATGTGGTCATGAGCCACTTCGTGGGCTTAGGATTTCGCCGCACCCTAAAGGATAATGCAGGAAAAGCTCCGCGTAAGTTCTTTTGCTATTAGCGCGACTAGATCGGTTAGATTTTGAATATCGTGTATTCTAACTTTGGTTTTCTTGTTTCAGCAAGTGCATGATCTAGAGGAACTAAAGTCCTGCAAGAAAATTTTCAAGTACTACAGGCAGTCCGCAGGAGAGACCATAGAGGCGTTGAAAGCCCACGGTGCACTAAAAAGTGAGTTTGCGGACATAGGCTTCGCCGACTTCTTTCCGAAGCTGGCGGTTGCCGACTATGAAGAAAGTGAGGCCACAGGTGAAGAGGTCGGCGAGCCCGCAAGTGAAGCTGGGTGGAGAAGGCTGATGGAGAAGAGGAAGAAGAAAAAGATGATGACAACGAGAAATTTTGGAGTCTGCAAGAGGCATTTCCAGTGGTTATACTACCTCATTTAGTTTGGGCACTTCCGGTTCCTCTGGCAGGTCGCAAAGCTCGGTGACCTTGGCGAGAAGCTATGATGGTCCTGAAATGAAGAAGTCCAGGAAGGACAAGGGTGAAACCTCTTAATGGTATTTAATAAATGTATTTTGATTTGTCCGCAGACAGTTTTTGTTAGCCCAGACACCTTGTAGTGTAAATTTTGAAAAGGAAATGAAAATACACCTTTTTTTACCTTTGGTTCGTCACATTTGAATTTTTATTACCATTCATGTATGATATCTGACGCTGTCTTGCATGCATTAATTGGAACCTTTGCGGTTTGAGAAAGAGTGTGCATTAATCGCAGACATGTCAATCTTGTCTTCCCTGATCTTTTCATTTGATATTAATAAACCATCTGAATAATGAAATTTTAATATGAGTTGCTTTTGGAAAGAATCGGATGTCCCGAGAGAGTTGTGATGGATAACCGCGGCCTATGCGAGATATTACTGTAATAATCTTTCTCCATAAGTTGACAATGGGTAAATTTCAAGAATGTAATCCATAACATATACGGGCAATTAAGGCGGACAAAACTTCCGATCACAAGATAATAGCCTTTTTTGTATCATAGATGAACTATTAATCTGGTCACTAGGTAGAGTACTTGGGCGATAATCCATAAATAGCCGACAACTTGTCAAATAATATCGACAAGAAGAGACCTGTCCGTCAAGATCATGCGACAAGGTATTTAATTTTCTATTTTGGAGTCCGAGGGTCTCTCAAGATAAGCCAATAATCTTAGATAAAAGATGAAGATAGCATCATGCCAATAAACCTTCTGGGCAGAATATTTGAGTGTTAACCCAAAATTTGTAGATAATGCTGATGAAAAGAGACCTATCCACCGAGATCATGTGACAAAGTATTGAATTTTCTATTTTGGAGACCGAGGGTCATTCAGGGACTAGAGGCTAAGATGAAACATTGAGCAGTTGTCAATGACATTGCTTTTCTCAGAGAGGTCGTCTTAATCATAATGTCCCTTTTATGCATGTGACCTAGGCAGTCACACTTTTCTTTGTGCACTGACTATGACTCGGTACTGGTCATTTGCATATCTTTTGCCTTTAGATGTTTCTAGGCTCAATTTACGGTCAGATATCTCCTGACCGCTCATAAATATTTCACAATCACCTTCTTTTCTTTGGAGGTGCTAAGGAGTATTCAAGGGTTACAGGCTAGGATGACCAATTGGGCAGTTGTCCGCGATATTGATTTTTTCAGAAGGTTCATCTAATTTGTAACGATATCGCCATCGTTGTGCGACAGAGCTGGTCAATCACTCAAACCTCCCTTGATGCAGGGGTGTGACAGACGCCGGCAGAGATCCAACATCCTAAATACCTCCGTATTAGATTGGATCGAGCTACCACTACACAGCGCAAAAACAATGCTCGTGGTCTTGGTGGGTATTACGACTCGTTTGATCTTCAATTCGTGGGGGTTCAAGTAGGACCTGACGATGTCTTCTTAGTGAGTTTTTGTCTTGAAAACAACAATTGTTTCTTTTACTCAAACTCAAACATGAAACGTGTCCGTAAAGATAATAAGAAGATGAAAGAATGAATGAATAATAATAAAGAATTTTTATTTAAAAGAAAAATGTTTTGGATCATCACCGCTCCAGGTGTTGGATATTTCTCATTCATCATAAGTTTGGAGATGATAAGCTCTCTTCTTCAAGATTTCTTTTATAACGAAGGGGCATGCGCAGTTGGGATTCAGTTTTTCGATCGAGTCAGTTCTGGCTCCTGGATCAACCTTTTTAGGACTATATCCCCAACGGCGTACTGTTTCACTCTAACATTCTTGTCGAAGTTTTGTCATTCTTCTTTTTACTTCTTCTTGTCTGATGATCGCATCATCTCTTAATTCTTGGATTAGGTCGAGACTACATTTAACTTCATCATTTTTGCCCATTTAGCCTTCATCACCCTGTTTAGATAACAAAACTCTTGGTATCTTAACCTTGAACTCGACCTATATAAGAATTTCAGACCCATGAGATGGTTAGAAAAGAGTCTCCTTAGTACTCGAAGATGGAGTGATTCTCAATGTCCACAATACCGATGGTAATTGCTCTGCCCAGCTACTGCGAATGCTCTCAATTTTCTTCTTTAGGAGGTTCAATATTAACTTGTTTGCAGCTTCGACTTGCCCGTTACTTCTTTGATGATGTACTGAAGCGAAACGCAACTCGATCACTATCTAATCACAAAAGCTTATCAATTTTGAATTGTTAAACTGCGGTCCGTTTTCAGTGATAATTGTCATTAAAATTTCTTGCCAACAAACAATCTCTCCCTAGATGAAGTTTTATACTACCTGGGTTGTGGTCTTTGTCAGTGCTTAGCTTCAATCCACTTGCTGAAGTAATCAACCATCATCAAAATAAAACCGTGTTGTCGTCTTGCCATCAAAAATGGTCCAAGAAGACCCATTCCCCAATCTACGAACAACCAAGGGGTTGCGATAGATCTTAAGCGCTGAGCTGGTTGAAGCTGCAATTCTGCAAAGGAGTGAACTTCTGACACTGAACACAATTCCTCAAACTTTTCTGAATCTTTTCTCATATGAGGCCAGAAATATTCGTCTTGGGATCCTTTTTTCCAATGTCTATGCTCCTGAATGACTACCACACTCTCTAGAATGTACTTCTTTAAGGATGATGAGAACTTCAGATACACATCTTGCTAATGGTGATAAAAAAGTTTTCCTATACAAGATACCTGAAAGAAGATAGAAGTGACGGATGGAAATTTCCAATTGAGAGGTAGAGGATGAAATGGTCCATCCTTGAGGGAGGCTGATTTATCTACATAGCTTCACCTTCCTCAGTAGCTGGGTGGATGAGCTTGAAGGTGCTCCTCCCGAGAGAAGACCATATTTTGCCAACTCTTCTGCTTCAGAATTCTCTGGACGGGGTTATGTTGGATGGTGAAACTTTTGAAATTGTCGATCTTTTTCTTTACTAATAACGAATATTGCTTGAGAGTTGAATCTCTTGTTTCAAATGTTCCATTTATCTGAGATGCCATAACTAGCGAATTTGTTCCGACCTCGACATCATCTATCCCAATTTCTTTTGTAAACCTGAGACCGACAAGGAGTGCTTCTTACTCTGCCTGATTGTTGGTGGTAGGGAAGTTGAATTTCAAGGCTTGATCCAATCTAATCTCGTTTTGGTTAATTAGGACAACACCTGCCCCTGATGAATTTTTGCCCAAGGCTCCATCTACATTGATGGTCCAAGCCAACGATGCTCTGAATTTCCTTTCAGTGTCGTTCTTTGTTGTATCCACCATGAAATCTGCTAAGACTTGAGTTTTGATTGACATATTTGGCACATAGATATGTCGAACTCAGTGAACTAATGACCCACTTAGCCAAATCTATTTGAGTGCCTTGTTCTTTCAAACACACTTTTGCGGGGTAGATCAGCGAACACTTGAACTGTATGAGCTTGAAAATAAGTTCCAAGTCTTCGGGCCGAGATGATAAGTGCCCATGCTAGCTTCATGAGTATAGGATACCTCGTTTCTTCATCTTTTAATATTTTGTTGACAAAATATACTGGATATCACTTCTTTTTCTCTTCTCGTGCATGAATTGACCTGATTAAATTTGTTCTAACACTGAGGTTGACAAACATAGTCTCTTCTTCCCGATGACTTAAAAGTAATGGAGTTGTTTTTAATTGCTTCTTCAATTGATTAAAAGCTAGGTCACATTCCTTCTTTGTCCATTCAAACTTCGCAGACCCATGCAAGGTTTTAAAAAGCGGAGCAGACTTATCTCCTGAGCGAGATATCTCAGGAGATATAAACCTTAATTAAAAGGTCATCATTATAGACTTCAATATTCTTGTCTTTCTGTTTTTTAAAAACTAAGTTCATCATATGTTGATAAGTTGCGCCGACATTTTTGAGCCCTAAAGACATTACACTATTATAGAAACAACCATCATTTGTGATAGAATAAGTGTGAGGGATATCAGGTCTATGCATTCTTATTTGACGATAACTAGTTAATCCATCCAAAAAACTCGTATAAGAATTCCCTACCATAGAATCAACTAAGAATCTATCCAAGGCAAAGGGTAGCAATTTTTGGGGCACGATTTATTTAATTTTGTAAAGTCCACACATTCGTCATTTCCCACCCACTTTTTTAACCATTACAACATTAGATACCCACTCGGGGTATTGAATTTCTTGAATAAAATTTGCTTAAAGGAGCTTGACGACCTCTTCCCGGATTGGCTGAGCAAGCGTTGTTGCCACCGTTTTGCTTCTTCTGCTTTATCGGCTTGAAGCTTAGATTGATGTTGAGGCGATGACAAGCAACATCGGGATCCATCCCTGACACGTCATCCGCTGACCAGGCAAACACATCCAATTTTTGAATGAGGCAGGTGACCAACTCCATATTTTCTTCTTTGGACAACTCCGCATTGTTATAGAGAACTCTATCTTCACACTCCTCTGAGATTGGGATGCTTTGGATGGCCTGGGAAGGCTCTAGGTGTGCTCCATCTTTCTCTTCTTCTGAGGCAAGCTCTTCTTCCACTTCCTTCACTTCTACAACTTCAGGGCACTGATTAAAAATAATCAAAGGTCAAAGGTACCTTCGGCTCGGGGAGGATAAATCTCAATGACATTGACAGTTTTTACGTAATATGTAACGGTCCAAAATAAAATATAAAATATGCGCTTAAAAAAAATTCCCGATGATGAAATAACTAAAAATCAGTGACGATTCGACGTCGCACAATGTATTTTGAAGTTCGGGATTTTTCGATATTTTTGCAACGGTCGTGTCGTTTGAAGTTTCATTTTGTTTCTTCTTCTTTTGTTTGCTGAAATTTCTTTTATTAGACTGAATACAATGGCTGGTTGGGTGGTTTTGATATATGAATGGGTTGGATGAATAGAAATTTCAAATGCCGGTATATTTGATTTGGGTTATATTGATGGCTATTCTTGTAGGTGGTGAGCTGTTAGGAGTGATGTTAGTTTTCTATTATAATATTATATAATATAAGAAGGCGGCGGAGGCGGTGGATTATGAGGATAATACTGGTGAGAGTTAACTATCTTTGGTACGATACTTTTCCGCCTCCTGGAGCTCTCGATCTGCTGGTTTCAGCTTAGGGCTATTTTGATTTCCATTAGCAGCACATTCACCTTAGTTGATTGTGCGGGGAGAGGTTAACTGCTACTATTCTGGACTGGATTTGAGCCTTGGCCGGCGGCTTGCGACTAAATCTCCCTCCACTGTGAGCTTTCTTCCTCTTCCTCTTTTCTTTTATTGCTCGAATATGAAGAACTCGGGTAGATGTGGTTCTTGTTTTAAGAAATAGTTGTTTTCTTGGGTTTGGGCCGGTGAATAACTTGTCGGCTGTCTATGAAATTGGAGGAGCATGGTTTTGTTTTCTTTAATGATCGTATGTTAAGCATGCCTTGAAATCTGAGGGAACCGTTGGCTGTTCTGCTTCTTGGCTTGCTGGATTTGAGTGGGAATTTCTTGTTAGGTTGAACTGCTATTGACAATCCTTGACATTGCGGTTACAACAGCCCTTGGGCAGCAACCCTTGGAGCTGTTAATAGCAGATTATTGGGCTGTTTTTACCCTTGTTGTGAGCTGCCCCTTTTTCTGGTTTTGATTTCTTAATGTTCAGTTTGAGTATTGATTCTTTCTCATGGTTTTTTTTTACCTTTGAATAAAATGTTTAGTGGCTGAAATCTGAAATTTGTCGCGGCTATAAACTGAGTGTGACATTTGCTTTTGAGTCACCAAAGTTAATCCTCCCCGAAGCAAGTTGTGGCCGTCTTAGGAGTCCATTCGTGTGTATTGTTGGCACAACCCGAACGTAAATGATTTCTTGATACTGCAGAGGATGGCGTCCGGCGATAGACGCGACGAGAATCCGACGAGGGATAAGGGTAAAGGCAAACTTGGGGTGGGTTTTTACTTCTTTTCTACTTCAGCCTTTTTGTTTCTCTATACTGATGGTAACTTAGAAAATGATTACTTTTGTATTCGTTTCGTTTTGGAATCACTGATGTCTCGAAATGGCTAAAAGATGCGAAATTGGAAATAAGCAATAATTCTGAGGGAAAAATTATAAATCAAATATATGTTGAATAATGCGGACAGATCTTTTGAGAGTTATTAATACAAATGAAACAAAGAGACATATAAATGAAATGATAAGGGTTAACCAGTGCCGTGGGGGGGGTATGAATTCCCATGGCAGAATATCTGAAATTGTATGCGGCCGTGGAAGGCCAGAAGTCGTTGAAGGCTCAGAGGTCGTTGAAGACCCAGATGCATGTAAACTGTTAGAAAAGCCCAATTAAGGGCCCATGTTTTTTTTCTCCTTTCTCTCTCCTTGTATTAGTCCCACATCATGTATTAGGATTTCTCTCTTCATTCTTCTCCTATATAAGTGTATGTATACTTGTAACTATTCATTCAACAAAGTATATACGAGATTGGAGCTCTCTTTACATGGTATCAGAGCCAACCGGTCTCCTCCTTGGGTATCCGGCCTAGCCCATTTCTAGCCGCCTATCTTCCTTGCATGTCCGCGCGGCCTCCCCTTGCCGCGGACTCTTGCGGCCTCTGTTCTACCCGCCTTCACCTCTACTTCTCTTGTGGCTTCCACCTCCTCCTTTCTACCACCTCTCCTTTTATAATCCTCTCTCACGTGGGTCTACCTTCTCCTTTCTTTCTCGACCCGCGCGGGCTCTTGCCCCCCTTGCGACCTCTCCTATCTGCTGTCCGCTGCGGGCTCTCTCTCATCCTACTCACGACTTCCTCTCTGCCTAATCCGCTCGAGTTCTCTAACTCGTGGATTCCTCTTCTGACCGCTCGAGTTCTCTAACTCGCGTACTCTTCTCCTGACCGCTCGAGTTCTCTAACTCTCGGATTATTCTCCTGACCGCTCGAGTTCTCTAACTCGCGGATTCTTCTCCTGACCGCTCGAGTTCTCTAACTCGCGAATTCTTCTTCTGACCGCTCGGGTTCTCTACTCGCGGCCTCTTCCGCTTGCCGCTCGGGTTCTTACGCGCGACCTACTTCCCCACTACTCGTTGCGACCTCTCCTTCTCTCGCTCTCCTGCTCGCCGCGACCTGCCTCCAGTTCGTTGCGACCTGCCTCCTGCTCGCCGCGACCTGCTCTTCGCGACCTGCTCGCTGCGACCTACCTCCTGTTCGCCGCGACCTGCCTCCTGCTTGCCGCGACCTGCCTCCAGTTCGCGGCGACCTGCCTACTGCTCGCCGCGACCTGCTCTCCTGCTCGCCGCTTGCCTTTTCTGCTCGCTGCGATCTTGCCTTCCCGCAGCTAGCGTTCTCCTCTTTGTCCTTAGCCGCATCCTGGTTGCGACCTCGTTTGTCGTCGGTGTACCCGCCGAGACCGTGCGGCTATCTTCTCTGTCGGCTTCTCCCTAGTCGCACTCTGGTCGCGATCTTCTGATCGCTGGTGTGTCCACCGAGACCGAGCGATTACCTCTTCTAACCGCCCAGTCTCTTCTGCAGGCCGCGCATGGCTTCCGATAATTCCGCTGCTACTTCTGCTCGACCCGCCCGTGCGGCTGCCCCGGCTTCCGAACTCCGTGATGAGTTACGGATTACTACCATCTCCCTAACTGGCAAAAGGAATTTTGTCGAGTGGGTTCACTCGGTTCGCCGTGTTCTGCAGACGAAGGGTCTTCTTCACCACTTGACCCGCGCTACTCCAACTGCTCCCTCCGATGACTGGCTTCGCGATGATGGTCGGGTCCAGTCCTGGCTTCTCAACTCTTTGGATCCCGAGCCCTACAGGATGGCCATGTATCATGACACGGCTAAGTCCATGTGGGAGGAGCTTCACGCTTTTTTACTCTGGCCATGACAGCCTACAGCACATATATGATATCATTTTCGATCTTCAGAATCTTACCCCGGGTGCTCCTGATGATATGCTCTCCATCGTGGCTAAAGCCAAGAGTTTGGACAGAGGCTTGGATTCAACATCAGCCT
Organism: Platanthera guangdongensis; assembly: GCA_039583875.1. NCBI lineage: Eukaryota > Viridiplantae > Streptophyta > Magnoliopsida > Asparagales > Orchidaceae > Platanthera > Platanthera guangdongensis. The sequence goes on along the minus strand of CM077154.1, from coordinate 116,946,296 downwards.
CCTACTACCGATCTAACCACTCAACGAAACCAGAAAGAAGCTGTCGCCATCGCCATGATGATGTCCCGAGTTCCTCCCCCACCTGCATAGTATTCGGGCCCAGATTCTCTCATCCGCCACAACTCCTTCCTTGTCTGATGTCTGCTCCATGCTGCTAAAAGTCACGCCTCCCTCTGAGGCTCCTCCTGTTTTTGCCCCGGCTCTTCTTCAGCAGCCTCTCCTTTCGACCCCTTCTCCTCGTGGATCTTCCACTCAGGGGGGCCGACCCCCGTCTCGGGGACGAGGACGTGGTGGTCGCTCTTCTATGAAATGCACCTACTATGGCCGGGATAATCATCTTGAAGATACATGCTACCGCAAACATTGGCTTACCTCCTCATCTTACTGCTATTATATTTGCTGCTCCGCCTCCTACTGGGTCTCCTGCCACTGATCCAGCTACTACTACCCGCCAAGACATCGATGAGCTCCGCACCCAACTTCAACAGCTTCAGGGTGCCCTCAGCCGCTCCTCCGGCTCTGTTGCGTCCTCTTCTGCGGAAAGTATAACCTGTCTCTCTCATAATCCTTGCTGGATCGTTGATTCCGGCGCTACTCACCATATTACCTCCCAGAAGCCCACAGCGTACCTACAGACACCTCATCCTGCTTGCATCACTGTGGTCAACGGTGACACCCTACCAGTCTCTGGCTCCGCCGCTCTTCAGCTTACGCCGCACCTTTTTCTTTCCTTGGTTTTTCACGTTCCGGGGTGTTCTTTCAATTTATTATCTATGAGTCGTCTCACACACGACCTTGATTGTTGCATTACCTTTTCACCTTCTTCATTTCTTATGCAGGATCGCCGCACCCGGAGTTCCATTGGTAAGGGCCAGCTGATGAATGGGTTGTACATCTTGTATCTCCCACCTACTCTTCTCTCCGCCTCTCGTCTCCACTGTTGATTGGCATCGCCGCCTTGGGCATGCTCCCCTTTCGGTTCTCAAGCGGGCTCTTCCTTATGTTTCTCTCCGGGAGTTCTCTTGTGAATCCTGTATCTACGGCAAACAACATCGTTCCTCTTTCCCCACTACCTGTACCTGGAGTAGTACTCCTCTATCTTTAGTTCATTCTGATGTATGGGGTCCTTATAGAGTCCCCAGTATTTTTGGCTTTCGCTATTTTGTTACGTTCATTGAAGATTACTCGCGTACCACGTGACTCTATTTATTACATGATCGCACTGAACTTACTTCTGTGTTTCGCGCCTTTTTACTTGAGATGCGTACGCAGTTCGCCACCCCCCTCAAAGTTATTCGCATTGATAATGCTCGCGAGTATACGGGTCGCACTTTCTCTATTCTCTGCACCAAATTTGGTGTCATCCATCAAACTTCATGTGTGTATACCCATCAGCAAAACGGGGTGGCGGAACGCAAAAATCGTCATCTTCTCGATGTTGTGCGCTCCCTTATGTTCCAAATGCACGTTCCAACCGAATATTGGAACTTTGCTGTATCCACCGCCTGTCATCTCATCAACTGTATTCCCTCGCTTAATTTTGCCTCACCCATCCAACTCCTCTCTCCCTCCACCAACCTCACCTCTCTCACACCGCGAATCTTCGGGTATGTTTGTTATGTCCACCTTCTTGGTCCTCCTGCCGACAAACTTGCTCCTCGGGCCGCCAAGTATATGTTTGTTGGCTACTCCCGCACTCAAAAGGGGTACGTCTGCTACTCTCCTTCTGATGGCAAGCTGGTTGTTTCTGCGGATGTCACATTCTGCGAAGACCAGCCCTTCCACTTACCTAGCACCACCTCGTCTTCTGCTCCCTCTATTCCTCGGCCTGCCGTCCCGGTCACGCCATCTTTGCCGTCCTCTCCCCACGTTCCTCCTCGGGTTCCTCCCCACTTATTCGTGTCTATTCTCGTCGCCCATCCAAGGATGCTCCTGTGACCCAGCTCCCTGCTACCAGCGATACCTCGGCTACGGCAGATCCCGCTCCCGTCTATACAGCTCATCCCTTGGCCAACTACGTCTCTCTCCATCGGCTGACGCCGCCTCTCTACGCATTTGCCACCTCTCTTTCCTCTATTTCTATACCTAACACTGTGCAGGAGGCGCTTTAACACCCAGGGTGGCGGGCCGCTATGAATGATGAAATGCGGGCTCTCTGGGCTAACCAGACCTGGGATCTGGTTCCTCTTCCTGCAGGCCACACCTCTGTTAGCTGCAAATGGGTCTTTGTCATTAAACATGCGGCGGATGGCACTGTCGACCGTCTGAAGGTCCGCCTCGTGGCCCGGGGCTTTACTCAGCAACATGGTCTTGATTACGAGGAAACCTTCTCTCTCGTGGCGAAATTGAACACGGTCTGCGTTCTTCTCTCCTTGGTTGTTCATTGTCACTAGCCACTTTATCAGCTGGATATTAAGAATGTCTTCCTCAACGGCGATCTCCAAGAGACAGTTTACATGCAGCAACCTCCCGGGTTTGAGATCATGGGGGAGTCTTTGATATGTCACCTTCAAAAATTGTTTTATGGTCTCAAACAGTCCCCACGTGCGTGGTTTGAAAAATTCAGTAAGGTGGTCTGTGCTAGTGGCTTCACTCGGAGCTCGGCTGATTGTTCTCTCTTCACCCGACACCGGTCAACCGGGACTGTGATTCTTCTGGTCTACGTTGATGATATCCGGATTATTGGCGATGACACGACATAAATACAACAGATCAAGGAACAGTTAAATTCCGCCTTTCAGACCAAAGATTTGGGCAACCTTCGGTACTTTCTTGGGCTCGAGGTCGCACGACGCTCTGATGGTCTTGTGTTATCTCAAAGGAAGTACTGTATGGACCTCCTTCATGATGCAGATTATTCTGGGTGCAAACCTGCGGAGGCTCCTATGGACGCCAATCACAAGCTCTCGGCCCATAGCTCTGACTCTGACAAGCTGCTTACAAATCCGGAATATTACAGACGCTTGGTTGGGAATCTGATCTACCTTACGGCGACTCGACCGGACATCTCGTTTGTTGTGGGAGTTGTGAGTCGGTTCATGCACGCTCCCCGGACATCTCATCTTCAAGCTGTCGAGCGCATCCTTCGATATCTCAAGATCGCCCCCGGACAAGGGCTCGTGTACAAGCCATCCACATCTCTATCTATTGTCGCGTATTCTGACGCTGACTATGAAGGATTTATTGATGATAGGCGCTCCACAACTGGGTTCTGTACTTACTTTGGTGGACACCTCATAACTTGGCGTAGCAAGAAACAGACTGTGGTTGCGCATTCTTCTGCTGAAGCCGAGTACCAGGCTATGGATGTTGTTGTTTCTGAGCTAACCTAGCTTGAAGGCCTTCTGGGAGACTTGGGTGTTCGTCTCTCATCTCCGGCAACCTTATTTTGTGACAGTCAGGCAGCAATTCATATTGCCAAGAATCTGGTCTTTCACGAACGCACAAAGCATATCGAAGTTGACTGTCACTTTATCCGGGAAAAGGTACAGTCAAAGAAGATAAATTTGGAGCATGTTCTTGCTACCGACCAAGTTGCGGACATCCTGACGAAAGCTCTCTCCAGGCCGCTATACTACCAGTTTTATCCAAGCTTGGTGCCTACGACTTGTACGCTCCAGCTTGCGGGGGAGTATTAGAAAAGCCCAATTAATGGCCCATGTTTTTTTCTCCTTTCTCTCTCCTTGTATTAGTCTCACATCATGTATTAGGATTTCTCTCTTCATTCTTCTTCTATATAAGTGTATGTATAATTGTAACTATTCATTCAACAAAGTATTACAAGATTGAAGCTCTCTTTACATAAACATACCCTTATGATTTTAACCAAAACAAGAAGATGAAAACGAAGCATAAGAATGAGATAAACCCTAATGTGAAGGATAAGATATTGATTTCGTATTTTCATGTGTACATGATATGAATATATATAACTGTGTATAACTGCTAATCTTTATTGTTTCCTTGGACAGTACTTGAAGAGGTAAGCTTTCTCACTTAGTCATATTTGGTTTTATGACTAAGCCCATCGTCTATTTTTGTGTAGGTAATTGAAGCGATTGTAAGTGCGCAAGAGAAGGCTCGGTTATTAGAGGATGACCGACACAGACTCGTTGCAGAGCGTCTGAAGGTATGAGTGTTTGTTATGTGTTTAATTTGTACTCATGCATATATAAATATAGATATATCAACGATTGCTTCGCAAACGGATACAAAGGTAAAATTATGTGGGCCTGAATTGAGGCTTCACAATTTGGTATCAGAGGGAGATTTGCCAACAATTCGAGGATTATGAGTACAAAACACATAAAGTGCATTGAATACATACCTTGATTTTGTTGTTTTGTTTCAAAGGTTCCTGCCCATGTGTCACAACCCGCATTTTCTCCGAAATTTTAGAAGTATCAGAGTAGAAGAAAACGCGCGTTGTGATGCCACGTCGGACAGGGGATAACTGTCGACGCTCAGGCGACCACTAACTGCTAAGACTAAGAAATTTCAAAACTTGAATGATGTGAAAACCAATTATATTTTTTTTTGAGGCCGTATCCCTCGGCTTCGTGGATCAACTAGTCCACCCTTTCAAAATTATACATATACGTAGCGGAAAATACTTCATTCATTTTTTTAACATCCTAAGAGGGGTGCTTACGCGTCCCCAGGGGACGCTTAAGGCTATGCAAAACCCTAGATTTAATTTATGTATTATATATAGGAAATACCCTTTTACGCGGTTTGAAAATAGTGATTAAGCTTTTTAGAAAGGAAAACATGATGCCAATATTTTTGATATAATAGTTATTTTTTTTTATAGGTTTTAAAATAACTAGCAACCTAACATAAATCATCCCAGAAGCAAGTTGAATAAACTCCAAAACGGGAAATATAGCAGTATAAGCAGAGTACAAGCATCAAAAGAGAAACCACCAGTGGGCGCCAACAACTGACACGAACCCACTGGTGAGTAAGTATATCTGTACTACAAATCTAAAGGAACTACCTCCCAGGAGTGAGGAAAAGAAACTCAGCAGCAGCTACAGCACTAGCAAACTCCAGAAGAACCCTAGCCGCTCAGTCGGCTATAAACCTGAACCTGAGGCATTCAAAGAAGAGAACGCCTCAGCAAAGCAATATATAAATATGGAAATGAACAATAACATGAGAAAGAAGTGAAACAGGTAAGAGCTAAAGTAAACAAGTGCAGGAAAATACTCGCCATGAGTAGGTAAAAAGGGGTGCACCAAGTGCACGGGTGAGGTCATGCCTCACACATATCTGCAGGAAGGATTAGCAAAGTGACAGATAATTTCAGGTATAGAGCTAGAGCAGGAAAAGCCACCTAGTACTGGAGATGGACAAAAACGGAAATAAGAGCCTAGACTGGTGGCAACGGTCCAACCACGTCTCACAGGCCTAAACATCTCAAGGTGCTGTGGTGGTGGCATCGGTCCAACTCAACCAAACAGCTCACATTGTCTTAATAAGACAAGAAGTAAAACACGGGTGGCGGCATCGGTCCGACCACCTCAAAACCACATCCAACTCCAGCACTAAGTGACTCGGGAAACACCTTCCTGGTAGTCCCATGAACCACCATGAAGTCAACACTGGACCATAAACATCTAGAGTAACCCGCCAAGGAGGCTGGGCTGACGACGTTGGTTAGCTCGACCCGCACCTAACCTCGCAATTACATTCAACTTCAGTACACAAGGCACTACAGTTAATAAAAACACTTGATTAAATCATATCATCAGCAGTTATCTTAGGCTAAACTTCCGTCTCAAGAGTTTTTTTTTTTTACACCTACGGAATCTCATATGCTTTCCAGGGAACCGAGCCCAAGCTTCGTTTATTCGAGCACCTTAATACGAGTGGAAGAAAATAACACACTACTAGCTGTAACTGCGTAGTCCGATTCTACACCCGCACAAGTAAATCGACACAACGCATGCACGATTAGCTCACTAACAACACGTTTACGCGTAAATTTAGGGGCTTGCTACCGCACAAAAGCACGGGGACTCGACCTTTCATGCAAACCGGAGGGTTAACGCTAGACAAAACAGGAGAATTTGGGGGGGGGGCTACTGATGCAAATCCGATCTTCCTTCCCTTTTCTTTTGGACAACCAAGCCTACTACAACCAAAATCCTTGCAACTAATACTAACGAGCTCACATCAATAGCTTACCCTCAAAGAAAATCGCAAACTATAAACTACCTCACGAGTGAACAAAACTTGGAATTTAGGGCACTTAGGCTATATTCTAACGGGGCAAAATTCCTTGTGCAAGCAAGAATAAAAGAGGACCATAAGACCGCATTTCCGAAGGATAAAATTAGTCAACATAATAAGAGGAAACATAAGGAGCCTTGCATAAAAAAAAATATAGGAGGATACCACGAGAGAGTATTCATGAATCAAGCAACGGTACTAGCAAAAGAAAAATTACTTTGGCAAGGGAACACTTGCCTAAATCCTTGGAGGAATTCGGCCAACACTTTCTTCCCAAAAGGTCCAGATCGCAGCCAACAGCCCTAAGAAATCACTGGACAAAAACACCGGGCGGTCAAGCATGGAAAAACGGGAACTCCATCACCGATCGGGAAAAAAAAGATTGGAGAAATCCCAAATTGGTTACCTCGGAACGCAGATCTAGCCTAGAGGAGTCCGAATCCGGCCTCGAACTGGAGATCCGGGCAGAAACGCCCGGCGAACGGGCGGTCGGAGGGCTGCGGGAGGCTTCCGCCCGACGGTTTCTTCCGCTCGGTCGCCTGCGTCGGGTTTGGGGGGATTTCTAACCTAACCGATGCATAAGCTATATATATAAACCTATTGATTATTTACACCTACTCTTATATTTGCACACCACACTCTCCCATATATATTTATACACACACAAAAATACACATATAAATACATATATTTATACATACTCATATATTTATATACACTTATTTACACACATATATATATACACATACACTTAAATACACACATATATATATATCTTCATACATACACATTAACACACATATATATATATATTTACACATACACTTAAATACACACATATATATATATCTTCATACATACACATTAACACACATATATATATATATTTACACATACACTTAAATACACTTGACCGCAGGCACGCACACGCAATTTATTAAAACCTTGCATGTCTACCACACGCGCTATGCCCTAAACGCGCAATCATGAAAAATACGCTCGCACAAATGACGACTCGCTAACTAGCGACCGTCGGAAAGGCGCGGAAACTAATGCTCTCGGATTCCGACCAAATCCGCACCGTAGCTAAACACTCGGGCTACGAAAACATCGGCGAAGTCGGACACAACCTCCGACGACCACTCACTTGGGCAAAACTCGCCCGAAGCCAAAGCACAGGGATTCCCTAAGAGGCTCAGCCGGGCCTCCAAAACAGACGCCGGCTAGCTGGGGAAACCATACCACAGGCTAAAAACTCTACGAACACCCAAGAGGTACTCTAACAACGGCACGAGCCGGGAATGCGCCAACGTATCGCCAAACGAGGACTTAAATAATTGCCAAAAAAATTCGGGGGCGTTACAGTCACTCCCCTAAAAGAAAGTTTCGTCCCGAAACTTTACGTACACTACCTCTACTATAGCAGGAAAGTAACAATATAAAAGTTACTGGAAATAAACATACCCGACAAATCACGAGAACAGGCGAGGGTAAGCCTCCCTCATCGCCGACTCTAGCTCCCAAGTCGCACTTTCCAAATCTTGATTCTTCCAAAGAACCTTCACCATCGGGATAGACTTTGATCGCAGCACTCGGTCCTGAGTATCCAAGATGCGGACCGGCACCTCAACATACGAGAGGTTGGGCTCCAACTGGGGCACGGCATCCAAGACTTGCCCACTGCTCCGCACACACTTCCGCAACTGGCTCACGTGGAAGACATTATGCACGCCTGGGAAGTTGGCGGGTAGATCCAACCTATATGCTGCCACGCCAATACGCTCCAAAATTCTGAATGGGCCCACATACCTCGGATCCAGCTTACGGTTCTTGTCGAACCTCTTCACTCCAACCATCGGAGACACCTTCAAGAAAACCAAATCCTCTACCGAAAATTCCAAATCAGACCTACGCCGGTTGGCGTTTTTCTCATATCTTTCCTGAGCTAACCGAAGCTTTTCCCGGATGAGTTTCACTGCAACCTCCATTTCCTCTAGAGCATCAGGACCCAACAACGGCCTCTCACCGGCCTCAGTCCAAAACAACGGAGTTCTGCAGCGCCTCCCATACAATGCCTCGAAGGGAGCCATTTGCAAGCTCTCTTGGTAACTGTTGTTGTAGGCAAACTCCATGAGCCGCAAACGCTCATCCCATGCTCCACCGTGATCTAGAATGTAGCATCTGATCATATCCTCCACAATCCGGTTCACCCGCTCGGTCTGCCCATTTGTCTGAGGGTGGTAAGCGGTAGAATATCTCAAGTCTGTGCCCAAACCCTCCTGCAAACTCTTCCAGAAGCGGGAAGTAAATCTGGAGTCTCGGTCTGAAATGATGCTCACGGGAACTCCATGCAATCGGATGACCTCACTCAAATACAGCTCTGCTATCTTCTTCATCGGGTAGTCGATCTTATAAGGCACGAAGTGCGCACACTTCGTCAATCGGTCCACGATCACCCAAACTGAATCAAATCCTCTTGGAGATCTTGGTAAGCCCGTGATGAAGTCCATAGAGATACTTTCCCACTTCCAAGTCGGGATTTCCAAAGGAGTCAGCTTTCCACCAGGCCTCCCATGATCGGCCTTCACTCGCTTGCAAGTGTAACATTCAGAAACATACCGAGCTATATCCCCTTTCATACCTTGCCACCAGGCGATCTGCTTCAAATCATGATACATCTTCGTGGATCCCGGGTGGTAGGCAACACTGGATCCATGAGCCTCTTTGCATACCGAGCTCCTGATGTCTCCAATCGCGGGGATGCAAAACCTGCCGCGGTACTTCAAGGTACCCAAATCGTCGATGGAGAAATCCGGCAACTCCCCTCTCTCAGCCCTGAGGTACAGGTGTAACAAATCTGGATCCTCCTTCTGGTGCAACCTGGTGAGCGAAATCCAAGATGGCTCTGCCACTGCCAAACTGCTTTGCAAATCACCGCCTCCCACAGAGATGTCCATCAACAAGAACTCTTCCACTAAACGGTCCGCCGTGAGGTTGAAGATCTTCCCTGTCTTGCGGCTCAGGGCGTCGGCCACCACGTTGGCCTTGCCTGGATGATACTGGATCTCCACGTCATAATCGGCCACGAACTCTAGCCACCGCCGCTGGCGCAGATTCAGCTCCTTCTGAGTAAACACATACTTCAGACTCTTATGATCTGTGAAAATCTTGCACTGGGCCCCATAGAGTAGATGCCTCCACAGCTTCAACGCAAAAATCACCGCCGCAAACTCGAGGTCATGCGTAGGATAATTCCGCTCGTGAGTCTTCAACTGCCGCGACCCATACGCGATCACCTTCCCCTCTTGCATCAATACGCCCCCGAGCCCAACATGCGAGGCATCCACATAAACATCATAGTCCTTGCCCTCCGTAGGCAATGTCAAAACAGGAGCAGTGCACAATCTCCTCTTTAGCTCCAGAAAGGCCTCCTCGCACTGCTCGCTCCAGATGAACGCTGCATGCTTCTGCGTCAACTTAGTCAAGGGCGCTGCCAAGGTAGAAAAGCCCTCAACAAACCTTCTATAATAGCCGGCCAACCCCAAGAAGCTCCTAATCTCCTTGGGTGTGCTCGGCCTATGCCAATCCATCACTGCAGAAATCTTCACCGGGTCCACTAAAATGCCATCCTTGTTCACCACATGACCCAGGAAGGACACCTGAGGCAACCAGAACTCACATTTGCTCAACTTGGCCTACAACTGATGATCTCTCAAGGCAGCTAACACCAACCGCAAGTGCTGATCATGATCCGCAGCATCCTTGAGTAAATCAGAACGTCGTCTATGAATACGACCACAAACTTGTCCAGAAAATCCTTGAACACTCGGTTCATCATGTCCATGAACGCTGATGGCGCGTTGGTCAGCCCGAAAGACATAACTAGGAACTCGAAATGTCCATGCCTCGATCGAAACGCCGTCCGTGGAATGTCCGACTCCCGGATTCTGAGCTGATGATATCCTGATCGAAGGTCAATCTTGGAGAACACAGAACTGCCACGTAACTGATCGAATAAGTCGTCGATTCTGGGCAGGGGGTACCTGTTCTTGATGGTGACTTTGTTCAACTCCCTATAGTCGATGCAAAGGCGCATCGAACCATCTTTCTTCTTCACAAAAAGAACGGGTGCACCCAGGGCGACGAGCTCTGCCTTATGAAACCCTTCTCCAATAACTCATCCAACTGGGTACGCAGCTCCTCCAGCTCTCGCGGGGCCAATCCGGTACGGCGCCTTAGCAATAGGACGCGTACCCGGCTCCAAGTCAATCACGAACTCGACATCTCTGGCAGGGGGAAGACCGGGAAGGTCGCTAGGGAACACATCAGAAAACTCACGGACAACAGGGATCTCTTCCAACAACGGCACACTGCTAACAGTCCCCAGCACCGAGACTAAGCAAGCAAAACAATCGGAACTGAATAACCTATGAGCACATACCGCAGAAATCGCCGGAGAGGCCTGACACGGATCGCCATAAATACTCCCAGGCTGACCGTTGTCCTTCTTGAAGTCCAAGCGCTTACCCCTGCACTGGATCACCGCATCGTATCTGGACAACCAATCCATACCCAGGATGACGTCGAAATCTTCCAAGTCTATAACCTTCAGATCCGCCTTGGCTGGGAAATCCCCCAACATAATAGGACAATCCAGAATGCCCTGATCTGATATCACAGAATCACCCGAGGGGAATTTGACGCAAAAGGCATCACCGACACGATCAAGAACCAGCTGGCACCGCTCTACAAAGGCCCTAGCCACAAAGGAGTGGGTAGCACCTGAGTCAAAGAGAACGCGCGCCCAGCGGTTCTTTACCTTAAAACTCCCTATATAAATATCAGCGGGGAATGACACAGTCAATACAGAAAACAAAAGCCAAACTAAACTGCAATGAAAGTAAAAGACTAGCAAGAAGTTTTACCTGAAATGACTTGCGTCGAAGTTTGAGCCTCCGCTGAAGATATCACGTTCAGCTTCCCTTTGCCTCTATCCATAGACTGAGGCGGTGGCAACGCCTGAAGAGGAACTGGTCGGTGCACAGACTGGAGCTGCGGGCATCGGGCCTTGGTATGACCTTTCTGTCCGCACTGATAGCAGACTTTGTCCTTCAACCAGCAACGGGCAACATCATGCCCCTCTTTCTTGCACAAAGTACACACCGCATTCTGTCTGGGAGCATCCTGTATAGCATGCACATGCACCTTCTGCGCCGCAACCCTCTTGAAACATCTCTCAGCAGGATGGCCCGACCGGCCGCAAAAACTACAAACCTCCTTGCTCCTCTTCCCCGAAGGAGCACCAGGCACTTGGGGGCTCTTTGCTTCAGCAGCTTTCCTCTTCTCATTCCTCGCCTGCTGTCCTCTATGCTTCGCGTTTTCGATGGCCTCTACCTTCAAAGCGGCCTCCACTGCCCCAGCATAACTCACCGCTCCATGAGCCACCGCTAGCTGTTGTACCTCGCTCCGCAGGCCACCGAGGAACCGCTTTGCTCTATCCTCCTCTGAGCTCACCAAACTGGGGGCAAAGCGACTGAGTTTGCTGAACTCAATCTCGTACTCGCTGACTGAGAGCTGCCTCTGCTTCAGATGTAAGAAATCATTCATCAGCCTGTCTCGCTCCACTGACGGTAGAAATTTCCGCATCAAGATCTCCTTGAAGGAAGCCCAAGTGCTTCCTCCTACCATTCCCTCCTTCTCCCTCATCCACCAGCTCTTCGCTAACCCCTTCAGCTGATAGGCGGCCAGCATCACCTTCTGATCATCAGACACGCCTGAGTAGTGAAACATCTCTTCTATGGTGATTAACCAGTCATCCAATACCATGAAGTCCGCCTTACCATCGTAGGTAGGGGGACGCAGTCGCTGGAACTGAGTGATGAAAGCCATCTCCGGGGGCACCACCACTGGAGGCACCAAAGGGGCTGGAGGTGCAGGAGGTGCGGGAACAGCTAAACCCGCAGCAGGGTCCTGCGCTCTCGGGGCTAGTCCTGCCACCACAGACAACAGGGACTGGATCTGAGACTGAACGTCCACCATCTGCCTCGATAGAGCCTCATTGCTCTGCCTCAGACTTTCCATAACTGTACCGCTTTGAGTACCAGAAGACCCGCCCTCAGATTGGGGAGTCGATCTCGCCGCTCTACGCTTAGGCGCCATCTAAAAATCAACAAACAAACATCAGAACCTAGTTCAACTACTAGGACAAAACAACAGGTACAGACAAACCTACATAAGTACTTGCTTTCACTGCCAACTTGCTCTGGGGTTTTTTTTATATATGTATATATATTTTATACAGGGGAAATAATGTCATGCTTAACCTAAGATGGTTCACCACCATCACACTAACTCTTGTGCCTAAGTCGAGCATGCATGAATTTTTAATCTCTTTTTGACTCAAAACCATGTGTGTACATATGTCATCCTGCAAGTCTTTAGCTTGGCACGTTGTGCTTATGCAATGTTATGCTATGCATGATTGTGCTATGCATTCTAAAAAAGCCCTAATGCATGCTATGAGCGGCGTACACATGAAAATGTTATGCATCTCATACTACATAACATTTTCATGCAACGAAAAAGAAAACGTGCTAGTCGCATTCATGTGGTGAGGTTATGCATCTCATACTACATAACCCTCACATGTTGCCTCCTATGGTGGATCCATATACGAACACATATTATGCATCTCATACTACATAACATGCCCCGTATACTTCATGTTATGCTATGAGTGTAGTGTTCGTGCTTCAGCCAAGACGTGCCGATGACATATCGGTGTGTGTATGACATGACGCTAAACTTCTAATACTCACAAGGAAAGGTTGCCCGACAAATTTGTCAAGCAACCTCCCTCTGATACCAACTGTCACAACCCGCATTTTCTCCGAAATTTTAGAAGTATCAGAGTAGAAGAAAACGCGCGTTGTGATGCCACGTCGGACAGGGGATAACTGTCGACGCTCAGGCGACCACTAACTGCTAAGACTAAGAAATTTCAAAACTTGAATGATGTGAAAACCAATTATATTTTTTTTTGAGGTCGTATCCCTCGGCTTCGTGGATCAACTAGTCCACCTTTCAAAATTATACATATACGGAGCGGAAAATACTTCATTCATTTTTTTAACATCCTAAGAGGGGTGCTTACGCGTCCCCAGGGGACGCTTAAGGCTATGCAAAACCCTAGATTTAATTTATGTATTATATATAGGAAATACCCTTTTACGCGGTTTGAAAATAGTGATTAAGCTTTTAGAAAGGAAAACATGATGCCAATATTTTGATATAATAGTATTTTTTTTTTTATAGGTTTTAAAATAACTAGCAACCTAACATAAATCATCCCAGAAGCAAGTTGAATAAACTCCAAAACGGGAAATATAGCAGTATAAGCAGAGTACAAGCATCAAAAGAGAAACCACCAGTGGGCGCCAACAACTGACACGAACCCACTGGTGAGTAAGTATATCTGTACTACAAATCTAAAGGAACTACCTCCCAGGAGTGAGGAAAAGAAACTCAGCAGCAGCTACAGCACTAGCAAACTCCAGAAGAAACCCTAGCCGCTCAGTCGGCTATAAACCTGAACCTGAGGCATTCAAAGAAGAGAACGCCTCAGCAAAGCAATATATAAATATGGAAATGAACAATAACATGAGAAAGAAGTGAAACAGGTAAGAGCTAAAGTAAACAAGTGCAGGAAAATACTCGCCATGAGTAGGTAAAAAGGGGTGCACCAAGTGCACGGGTGAGGTCATGCCTCACACATATCTGCAGGAAGGATTAGCAAAGTGACAGATAATTTCAGGTATAGAGCTAGAGCAGGAAAAGCCACCTAGTACTGGAGATGGACAAAAACGGAAATAAGGGCCTAGACTGGTGGCAACGGTCCAACCACGTCTCACAGGCCTAAACATCTCAAGGTGCTGTGGTGGTGGCATCGGTCCAACTCAACCAAACAGCTCACATTGTCTTAATAAGACAAGAAGTAAAACACGGGTGGCGGCATCGGTCCGACCACCTCAAAACCACATCCAACTCCAGCACTAAGTGACTCGGGAAACACCTTCCTGGTAGTCCCATGAACCACCATGAAGTCAACACTGAACCATAAACATCTAGAGTAACCCGCCAAGGAGGCTGGGCTGACGACGTTGGTTAGCTCGACCCGCACCTAACCTCGCAATTACATTCAACTTCAGTACACAAGGCACTACAGTTAATAAAAACACTTGATTAAATCATATCATCAGCATTATCTTAGGCTAAACTTCCGTCTCAAGAGTTTTTTTTTTTACACCTACAGAATCTCATATGCTTTCCAGGGAACCGAGCCCAAGCTTCGTTTATTCGAGCACCTTAATACGAGTGGAAGAAATAACACCACTAGCTGTAACTGCGTAGTCCGATTCTACAACCGCACAAGTAAATCGACACAAACGCATGCACGATTAGCTCACTAACAACACGTTTACGCGTAAATTTAGGGGCTTGCTACCGCACAAAAGCACGGGGACTCGACCTTTCATGCAAACCGGAGGGTTAACGCTAGACAAAACAGGAGAATTTGGGGGGGGCTACTGATGCAAATCCGATCTTCCTTCCCTTTTCTTTTGGACAACCAAGCCTACTACAACCAAAATCCTTGCAACTAATACTAACGAGCTCACATCAATAGCTTACCCTCAAAGAAAATCGCAAACTATAAACTACCTCACGAGTGAACAAAACTTGGAATTTAGGGCACTTAGGCTATATTCTAACGGGGCAAAATTCCTTGTGCAAGCAAGAATAAAAGAGGACCATAAGACCGCATTTCCGAAGGATAAATTAGTCAACATAATAAGAGGAAACATAAGGAGCCTTGCATAAAAAAAATATAGGAGGATACCACGAGAGAGTATTCATGAATCAAGCAACGGTACTAGCAAAAGAAAAATTACTTTGGCAAGGGAACACTTGCCTAAATCCTTGGAGGAATTCGGCCAACACTTTCTTCCCAAAAGGTCCAGATCGCAGCCAACAGCCCTAAGAAATCACTGGACAAAAACACCGGGCGGTCAAGCATGGAAAAACGGGAACTCCATCACCGATCGGGAAAAAAAGATTGAGAAATCCCAAATTGGTTACCTCGGAACGCAGATCTAGCCTAGAGGAGTCCGAATCCGGCCTCGAACTGGAGATCCGGGCAGAAACGGCCGCGAACGGGCGGTCGGAGGGCTGCGGGAGGCTTCCGCCCGACGGTTTCTTCCGCTCGGTCGCCTGCGTCGGGTTTGGGGGGATTTCTAACCTAACCGATGCATAAGCTATATATATAACCTATTGATTATTTACACCTACTCTTATATTTGCACACCACACTCTCCCATATATATTTATACACACACAAAATACACATATAAATACATATATTTATACATACTCATATATTTATATACACTTATTTACACACATATATATATACACATACACTTAAATACACACATATATATATATCTTCATACATACACATTAACACACATATATATATATATTTACACATACACTTAAATACACACATATATATATATCTTCATACATACACATTAACACATATATATATATATTTTACACATACACTTAAATACACTTGACCGCAGGCACGCACACGCAATTTATTAAAACCTTGCATGTCTACCACACGCGCTATGCCCTAAACGCGCAATCATGAAAATACGCTCGCACAAATGACGACTCGCTAACTAGCGACCGTCGGAAAGGCGCGGAAACTAATGCTCTCGGATTCCGACCAAATCCGCACCGTAGCTAAACACTCGGGCTACGAAAACATCGGCGAAGTCGGACACAACCTCCGACGACCACTCACTTGGGCAAAACTCGCCCGAAGCCAAAGCACAGGGATTCCCTAAGAGGCTCAGCCGGGCCTCCAAAACAGACGCCGGCTAGCTGGGGAAACCATACCACAGGCTAAAAACTCTACTACGAACACCCAACGAGTACTCTAACAACGGGCACGAGCCGGAATGCGCCAACGTATCGTCAAACGAGGACTTAAATAATTGCCAAAAAAATTCGGGGGCGTTACAGTGTGCACTTTTTATGTAACGGCCCAGCCTAGAGCTCAGAGGCTGCCGCACCCCACATGGGCCGAACAGCTTGTCTCACCCGTGACAACGCTACAGGGCTGCAGCCCAATACACCCCAACGCCTCTCCCGCCTGTTTTTTCAGCAAGGCGCGTTGTTGGCGCTAGGTATCGAACCCGCAACCCTTGATAAATCACTCTTCCAACAGTGACCATCACCGACTGAGCTGCAGCTCAGTCGGTGATGGTCACTGTTGGAAGAGTGATTTATCAAGGGTTGCGGGTTCGATACCTAGCGCCAACAACCCGCCTTGCTGAAAAAACAGGCGGGAGAGGCGTTGGGGTGTATTGGGCTGCAGCCCTGTAGCGTTGTCACGGGTGAGACAAGCTGTTCGGCCCATGTGGGGTGCGGCAGCCTCTGAGCTCTAGGCTGGGCCGTTACACCATGTCTACTTGAGTCGACGAGTTCGAGACGGTCGGGATGAACAAGAGGTAAATCAAGATGACATGTCAGCCGAAAGTGATAATGAGAATCAACCAAATCAGCCGCAACCTCCAGTGACTGATCTAGCCTTAGCCATCGCAGAAGCCTTAAAGATGGTGTTACCTGCATTGAATATAACAAACCCAGTTGTTCCTCCGGTGAATGTTCCGCTTGTGCATATCCCACCTCCAGTACATGCCCCTAATATGAATGTCCTACCACCACCTCCTGTTAATGTCCCTGTTAATGTCCCTGAGGTTTCAAATATATCAGTGGCCCCGCCGTTATATCGACAAGTGGATGTCGATTTGAAACAAGTTCTGGACTTAAAACCCCAAACATGTAAAGGAGATTTGCCCCCGTTTGACACTGAAGATTGGCTTTTACGAATGGAAACGATTTTCGAAGTTATGGCATGTCCAGACTATCAGACGTTTGGGTTGGCGACGTTTTTATTTGAAGGAAAAGCTAAACGTTGGTGGGATAGTAAAGAAGTAAAAACTCACCCCAAGTTTGCCTTTACCCTTATCCCTCGTCGGATTCTCGTCGCGTCTATCGCCGGACGTCATCCTCTTCAGTATCAAGAAATCATTTACACACGAATGGACTCCTAAGACGGCCACAAGTTGCGCCAACAATACACACGAATGGACTCCTAAGACGGCCACAAGTTGCTTCGGGGAGGATTAACTTTGGTGACTCAAAAGCAAATGTCACACTCAATTTATAGCCGCAACAAACTTCATATTTCAGCCACTAGACATTTTATTCAAAGGTAAAAAACACCATGAGAAGGAATCAAGACTCAAACTGATCATTAAGAAATCAAAACCAGAAAAGGGTAAAAACAATAAGGGTAAAAACAGCCCAATAATCCGCTATTAACAGCTCCAAGGGTTGCTGTCCAAGGGTTGTAACCGCAATGTCAAGGATTGTCAATAGCAGTTCAACCGAACAAGAAATTCCCACTCAAATCCAGCCGGCCAAGAAGCAGAACAGCCAACGATTCCCACTCAGATTTCAAGGCATGCTTAACATACGATCATTAAAGAAAACAAAACCATGCTCCTCCAATTTCATAGACAGCCGGCAAGTTATTCACCGGCCCAAACCCAAGAAAACAACTCGCTCTTAAAACAAGAACCACATAAACCCTAGTTCTTCATATTCGAGCAACAAAAGAAAAGAGGAAGAGGAAGAAGGCTCACAGTGGAGGGAGATTTAGTCGCAAGCCGCTGGCCAAGGCTCAAATCCAGTCCATAATAATAGCAGTTAACCTCTCCCCACACAATCAAGTAAGGTGAAGGCGCTGCTAATGGAAATCGAAATAGCCCTAAGCTGAAACCAGCGGATCGAGAGCTCCAGGAGGCGGAAAGTATCGTACCAAAGAGAGTTAACTCTCAGCCGTATTATCCTCATAATCCACCGCCTTCTTATATTATATAATCCACCGCCTCCACCGCCTTCTTATATTATATAATCCACCGCCTTCTTATATTATAATAGAAAACCAACATCACTCCTAACAGCTCACCGCCTACAAGAATAGCCATCAATATATATAACTGTGTATAGCTGCTAATCTTTATTGTTTCCTTGGACAGTACTTGAAGAGGTAAGCTTTCTCAGTTAGTCATATTTGGTTTTATGACTAAGCTCATCGTCTATTTTTGTGTAGGTAATTGAAGCGATTGTAAGTGCGCAAGAGAAGGCTCGGTTATTAGAGGATGACCGACACAGACTCGTGGCAAAGCGTCTAAAGGTATGAGTGTTTGTTATGTGTTTAATTTGTACTCATGCATATATAAATATAGATATATCAACGAATGCTTGGCAAACAGATACAAAGGTAAAATTATGTGGGCCTGAATTGGGGCTTCACATAATACTCTTTTGCCAGCTTTGGGTCACTCCTGACCTTGAACTACTCTTCCATTACGAACTTAATCAGTTGGTGGAAGGTCGAGACGATGGCCTAGTAGTCGTTTAGAATTGGCCTTCCGAAGATTGCGTTGTAGGTGCTTCGAGCATCTACAACCACAAATAAGATCTTCCTGGTCACACCTCCCAATATCGTGGAGAGGGTGATACTTCCTTTGACTTCCTTTCTCCCTCCGAAGAAGCTATAGAAAGTTTTATCGTTTGCGGCAAGAAGAATCTTTCTAGTCTTCACGGCTTTAAAAGCTGGCTTGAATAGAAGATTCATAGAGCTACCAGTGTTTATCAAGATTCTTAACACCATGTAGTTCTCTAGGACAGCCTTGATGACTACGTCATCATTGAAAGTATTGGAGGTCAGAGGGACGCCATCCTAATTGAAGATGATTGTCCCTCGTAGAGGAGCTGAGGAAGTTGCTGCAACTTTGGAACCGAACAGTCTTGCCACGCTAGCCTTTCAGGAGCACTCGAGCCCTTTCCCCTTGTGGATACAGAAGAGAGCCTAGCGGGCCTTGGTCATCTGCATCTATGCATTCATTTGCACAATTGGCATTTCCCAGAGGGCTAATGTCATCTACTTCTTCACACTCCCAAGGACCTTGGAAGAGGACTTCGGTGACCACCTTGCCCTTTGCAGGAGAGGGCTTTTTTCCTTCCTTCCTAAGGACTAGATCCCGAAACTTTTCTTCCTTTGGCAGCCTCTAGACAAGGATCTGAAGAGCTCAACAGTTCTCTATCAAGTGACCTCTTTCTTTGTGATACTCGCAGGAGAGACCTGGATTCCGACTCCTGACGTCGGACTTCATCGGCGCAAGCCTCTTGTAGAAGGGCTATTTCTGGAGGATCTGAACTACCTTGTTCATCGGGATGGTAAGTTTAGTAAATGATTCTTGCAAATCATCGTACTACGACTGAGAGTTAAATACCGAAGGTGGAGGCTTGCACGCTGAAGTAGAGGGTTGGAAATCACGAGGGGTCGGCTGGGGCGGAACAGACATCTAAGGCCTCATCTGATGGGATTGTTGATGGTTGTAGTGAGGGCAATGATGACGAGAGCTTCTTCCCCTTTGAGCTGGTGAGTGGAAATATTGACGTGGAGGTCTCGGAAGACGCTGAGGAGCAGCAAGGATCGAGGTAGCAGAAGGTTTCTTGTGAACTCACTGGGACGACATGGAGATGAAACCGAGATTGGAGATTTCCACCTCGATAAAGTGATTGGCCATGTTGATCAGCTCCTGATAGGACACTGGCTCTTTGTTGTTCACCTCGAACTTGAAGAGACCCTCTTGAAGACTGTAAGCGCAACTTGATACATGGGGGATCTACATCATGAATCCCTAGATTCTCTTCCTAGAATGTATCACTAAAGTGCCCTATAGTTTCATTATCATTGTCTTATCTGGAAGAGGGCTGCCAGACCTCTCTTCCTCTTTTCTGAGGTAGCAAACCTCAAAAGGAGCTCTCTTCGGAGGTCGGAAAAGTCAGACACTGATTGGGGCGGGAGTTTGTAAAACCACTATCTGGTTTTACCGTCGAAGGTTGTGGCCAACAACCTACACCACATTACATCTGAAAGAGCCCTCATAGAGATAGCAGACTCGAAAGCTTGGAGATGGCTGACCGGATATCTTCCAGAGATGACAGGAAGGCGGGGTTCTCTAAACCCATTGGGGATAGGTTTTCGACGAACTCGATCAGAAAAGGGGGAAGGCTCCTCCTCCTCGGTAGGAGAATTTCCATAACTCTCTTGGAAGTTCAAGACCTGGTCGGACATCCTTGGGCAGCTGCTTGGAAGAAATCTCGACGGGCAATTGCGAACTCATCTGCTTGAGGTCGAAGAGGTCGCACGGACTGAGCGGAATGGCGACCTTGAGGGATTTGCTAGCCGACTAATAGAGTTGGAGCTCCAATTGGATTCGCGGCTGAGGCGGTCTGAGGGGCTAATCGTTGTGATATCTGAGTGAGCGCTTGCATCATTGCTTCCATTTATTGCGCGGTTTCACGACAAGCTTGTTCAAATCTGACTTCCAGGGCTTCTATGGTGGTCGCACTTCCTGAACTGGTTCTTTCCCTGCTGGCGGACACTGTTGAGCATCGTTCTGACATCTTAACCGCCTTGATCGTCAAGCAACCCTAATCTGAAGGTCGCGTGTTCATTCTGTTGACGCGCAAAACGCACCTCCACAAACTCACGCTCTGAGGGGGGCGTGCGAGGATTACCGGTCACTTTCGGTTAGAACGAACGATCTAAAAAAGAGAGGATGTCGTGGACAGCGAGACCAGATTTGCCATATGCGGCAAATACCACTTGTTGTGGGCAATGCTCTTGATGTTAAAAGTGGTTACATAAATTCTCTCAAAGGAGACCGCAAAAAGAGGAGAAGCTCGAGTCCATAGTAGCGAGAAACTGCATTTTGGAGTCGGGTTTGCTTGCCCTTCCTAAGGACTGTGCACCCCCTATTTATTCTAGTTGGGGGGAGGGGGCTTGCCTGTACGAACAAGCTCTCTAATTATGAAATTGCACGGAGTACAGGAGAACTCGGCAAGGGTGAGAGGTTACATGGTATGCTAGTAGAACTAAAAGAAGGCTAAAATACCGGCCGCGCAGACTGGCTATTCGCAGACCCTAGAAATATAGTTGTACCCCAAGATGATATTCGCAAACCAAAAATAAAAATATAAAAAGAAAAATTCCCTGCCCTAGTCTAGGGTTGTTTTCAGCATTGGTTCCCTCATCATTTTTGCTTCCTCTTTTTAAAAAGAATTTTGAACCATTCTTTATTTGTTCATATCCAATGAAGGTGATTTGCTAAATGCTTCCTCCTCATTTCCGGGGGGGGCTTGCCTGTACGAACAAGCTCTCGAATTATGAAATTGCCCGAGGTACAAGAGAACTCGGCAAGGGTGAGAGGTTACATGGTATGCTAGTAGCACTAAAAAACGGTCGCGCGGACTGACTATTCGCAGACCCTTGAATTATAATTGTTACCCAAGATGATATTCGCAGACCAAAAATGAAAATATAAAAATAAAAAATTCCCTGCCCAGTCTAGGGTTCGTTTTCAGCATTGGTTCCCTCATCATTTTTGCTTCCTCTTTTTAAAAAGATTTTTGAACCGTTCTTTATTTGTTTAGATCCAATGAAGGTGATCTGTTAATGCTTCCTCCTCATTTCTGTGAAGTTATTTAGTTGCAGTAAGTTACTTCACCTGATTTTAAGATCAGAACCTAGCTCTTTGCTCTTAGGATTTTGATCCTTATAACATTAACACTGGTGAACTATCCCCCAAATGCCTACTGGAGTCCGCCGCCCCCACCGAGCCCGGGAGAGCTTTAGGGAGTTGACACCATAAGCCGTTTTCGTGGCTACCACAGTTGACGTTGGTGCCTGCTTATAGGGACAGCTAGACAAGGGGCGCAAATCGGGGCTTTGGGGAGTGGCAGCAATGGAGCATCACCACGCACCGCGGAGGCCACAGCTCTTCCAACCGAATGACATGGGTCAGCGTTTTGCCGCCAGGATCCGGCATTGAAGAAGGTGGTGAGCGAGCGAGCCGAATCTAACATATATGAAAGAGATCAGAATTTAGGGTTAAAGTTTCTCCCGACGCGCTAGAGATGGGGATGAATGTAGTTTGGCTTCGTTGGTTCTGCATAAGGACAACTTCTGGATTCTTGCTTCGCTCTCAGTCGTCTGACTAGTATCAGAATGGGGGAGTGATGCATGTACGGTTTTGTTAAGGGGGGCTACGGGTTTTGGCGAGGGAGTTTTGTTTTGAGCATGGGGTATGACTCATGAGTGGGGTGCATTTAGGTATTTTTTAGTGATAAAAAAGTTTTGTTTTAAATATTAGGGGATGAATAGTTAAAATAATAAGTCTGTGAATATCAACACCCTTATTTTATTTTGTGACTGAGGTCATCTTAAGATGTTAAAATTTAGTTCTGGTAAATTACTTCAGATCTTTCTATAATATTTTCTACTTGGACTCTTAAATGTAGGAGCTGAAGCAATGTTTGCAGATCTTAGCCTGTATGAACAAGCTCTCTAATTATGAAATTGCCCGGGGTACAAGAGAACTCGGCAAGTGTGAGAGGTTACATGGTATGCTAGTAGCACTAAAAAACGTTCGCGCGGATTGACTATTTGCAGACCCTGGAATTATAATTGTTACCCAAGATGATATTTGCAGACCAAAAATGAAAATATAAAAATAAAAAATTCCCTGCCCTAGTCTAGGGTTCATTTTCAGCATTGGTTCCCTCATCATTTTTGCTTCCTCTTTTTAAAAAGATTTTTGAACCGTTCTTTATTTGTTCAGATCCAATGAAGGTGATCTGTTAATGCTTCCTCCTCATTTCTGTGAAGTTATTTAGATGCAGTAAGTTACTTCACCTGATTTTAAGATCAGAACCTAGCTCTTTGCTCTTAGGATTTTGATCCTTATAACATTAACACTGGTGAACTATCCCCCAAATGCCTACTGGAGTCCGCCGCCCCCACCGAGTCCGGGAGAGCTTTAGGGAGTTGACACCATAAGCCGTTTTCGTGGCTACCACAGTTGACGTTGGTGCCTGCTTATAGGGACAGCTAGACAAGGGGCGCAAATCGGGGCTTTGGGGAGTGGCAGCAATGGAGCATCACCACGCACCACGGAGGCCAGAGCTCTTCCAACCGAATAACATGGGTCAGCGTTTTGCCGCCAGGATCCGGCATTGAAGAAGGTGGTGAGCGAGCGAGCCGAATCTAACATATATGAAAGAGATCAGAATTTAGGGTTAAAGTTTCTCCCGACGCGCTAGAGATGGGGATGAAATGTAGTTTGGCTTCGTTGGTTCTGCATAAGGACAACTTCTGGATTCTTGCTTCGCTCTCAGTCGTCTGACTAGTATCAGAATGGGGGAGTGATGCATGTACGGTTTTGTGAAGGGGGGCTATGGGTTTTGGCGAGGGAGTTTTGTTTCGCGCATGGGGTATGCCTCATGAGTGAGGTGCATTTAGGTATTTTTGAGTGATAAAAAAGTTTAGTTTTAAATATTAGGGTATGAATAGTTAAAATAATATGTCTGTGAATATCAATGCCCTTATTTTATTTTGTGACTGAGGTCATCTTAAGATGTTAAAATTTAGTTCTGGTAAATTACTTCAGATCTTTCTATAATATTTTCTACTTGGACTCTTAAATGTAGGAGCTGAAGCAATGTTTGTAGATCTTAGCCTGTATGAACAAGCTCTCTAATTATGAAATTGCCCAGGGTACAAGAGAACTCGGCAAGGGTGGGAGGTTACATGGTATGCTAGTAGCACTAAAAAATGGTCGCGCGGACTGACTATTCGCAGACCCTGGAATTATAATTGTTACCCAAGATGATATTCGCAGACCAAAAATGAAAATATAAAAATAAAAAATTCCCTGCCCTAGTCTAGGGTTCGTTTCAGCATTGGTTCCCTCATCATTTTTGCTTCCTCTTATTAAAAAGATTTTTGAACCGTTCTTTATTTGTTCAGATCCAATGAAGGTGATCTGTTAATGCTTCCTCCTCATTTCTGTGAAGTTATTTAGTTGCAGTAAGTTACTTCACCTGGTTTTAAGATCAGAACCTAGCTCTTTGCTCTTAGGATTTTGATCCTTATAACATTAACACTGGTGAACTATCCCCCAAATGCCTACTGGAGTCCGCTGCCCCCACTGAGCCCGGGAGAGCTTTAGGGAGTTGGCACCAGAAGCTGTTTTTGTGGCTACCACAGTTGACGCTGGTGCCTGCTTATAGGGACAGCTAGACAAGGGGCGCAAATCGGGGCTTTGGGGAGTGGCAGCAATGGAGCATCACCACGCACCGCGGAGGCCAAAGCTCTTCCAACCGAATGACATGGGTCAGCGTTTTGCTGCCAGGATCCAGCATTATTGAATAAGGTGGTGAGCGAGCGAGCCGAATCTAATATATATGAAAGAGATCAGAATTTAGGGTTAAAGTTTCTCCCGACGCGCTAGAGATGGGGATGAAATGTAGTTTGGCTTCGTTGGTTTTGCACAAGGACAACTTCTGGATTCTTGCTTCGCTCTCAGTCGTCTGACCAGTATCGGAATGGGGGAGTGATGTCTGTACGGTTTCGTGAAGGGGGCTACGGGTTTTGGCGAGGGAGTGCTGTTTCGGGCATGGGGTATGACTCATGAGTGGGGTGCATTTAGGTCTTTTTGAGTGATAAAAAAGTTTAGTTTTAAATATTAGGGGTATGAATAGTTAAAATAATAAGTCTGTGAATATCAACGCCCTTATTTTATTTCGTGACTGAGGTCATCTTAAGATGTTAAAATTTAGTTCTGGTAAATTACTTCAGATCTTTCTATAATATTTTCTACTTGGACTCTTAAATGTAGGAGCTGAAGCAATGTTTGCAGATCTTAGCCATTTCTCCGTTAAATCTATACAGGTTAACATTTTTTTAAAAAAATATTTCTAGCATTGATCAACCTTTATCTTGTCTCTTCAATGGTCTGACTCCAAGAAAATAGATTCGATTAACGTCATTTGATTTATTTGCAGATTGCATTCACATTTGTAGTGCTTCCTTGCCTTTTTTTGGCATATTTTGGCCAGCTGCATATCTCATGAAAAATCCTGCTTCAGTTGAAAGAGTTTTCTATGATTCTGTTCCAGGTGAATCAGCCTGCAAAGGACAGTTTTACCTCATTTGAGTTCAAATTATCTCATGCTGCTTTTGACCATTCTCTCAATTTTGTTAGGGCTCATTTGGTTGTTTGAAATTAGAAAACATGTTTAAAATAGCAAAGTTTGTTAAATCCGCTGTTTGGTGCATGTAATCAATCACACACCGTCAGTGTATTGAAACAACAAACCTCTTCAAAAATCACTTCATTTTATTACATGCAGCCAAATGAGCTTCTAAATTATTTTGCTAAGCTGTATTTGACCTAGCCTTTAGCATGCTTGATTGTGAAATTGGTGTGCAGAGGCTCTTTTTTGGCCAATATTCGTCGTTGCAACATTTGCTGCTATGATTGCAAGTCAAGCCATGATATCTGCCACATTTTCCTGCATTAAGCAGTCCATGGCTCTTGGTTGCTTCCCACGGATGAAGATTATACACACCTCGAAGAGATTCATGGGCCAGATATATATTCCTATTATCAATTGGTTTTTGATGGTCATGTGCATACTCATAGTCGCCACTTTCAGGAGCACGACTGACATTGCAAATGCATATGGTAAGCACCTTCTCAGTTTTTTTTAAACAGATTTAAATGTTTTTGTTTAAGCACTTAATCTGATCATCATAATGTTTCTTAGCACTTTTTATTGTTCCATTGTTTTATGAAAATGTCTGTTTCTGATATTTTAATTCCACTTATGTTACAAAAAGCCTAATGAATGATTAATAATCCATTAATATTAATATGACATGTAGAATTGGAAAAGGGGGTATGCCGAAGTTGACTTAGTTGTGCCAAGTGATTTATGCTATATATCTCTACCTCTAATTTAGCACTCAAGTTAGTCAAGTGTGACCACCGGAAATGAGGATTCATCCCAAATAGCTGGGATAAGGCTGTTGGCTATGATGATGACGACGACAATCATTTTTGTGAGAACTAATTTTTGGAGATACTTGACTTTTAAGGCCATAGTGATTTGATACATATCTTGTCATGTGGTATCTTGTCCAGTAGTGGGGCCTCCATCTATATAAGGAGTCTCTTAGGTAGTGAAAGTTATCTTTTGGAGTGTTAGTCTTTTGGTCTCTCTTTAGAGAGGGGAGTACTTTGGAGGACTCAGCCTTCGGGTACTTGACGAGAGTTTATCTGTTGATTGTATTTTTTACTTCATGCAATGCAAGTTTGCTTTCTTTTTTTGATCTTGATACGGCTAGCCGTATCAGATTTTTAGGTAGTTAAATTCTATGAATTTGCTTTAATGTAGCCTCAATGCTAAGTTGTTTAGCGTCATTCGGCAGGTATTGCTGAGGTTTTGGTGATGATGGTGAGCACCACATTGGTGACACTCGTAATGCTTCTCATATGGCAAACCAATCTATTTCTTGCCCTGTGTTTTCCTGCCATATTTGGGACTATAGAGCTCATCTACTTATCAGCAGTTCTCAGCAAGGTACTCGAGGGTGGGTGGCTCCCTCTTGCATTCGCCTCGTTTTTCCTTTTTGTGATGTACGTCTGGAATTATGGAAGTGTGCTGAAGTATCGAAGCGAGGTTCGGGAGAAAATCTCCATGGATTTCATCAACGAGCTCGGGTCCGCACTTGGCACGGTCAGAGTTCCAGGAATCGGGCTCGTGTATAATGAACTGGTGCAAGGCATCCCCTCAGTATTTGGCCAGCTCCTCATCACCCTCCCTGCTGTTCACTCAGTTATCGTGTTTGTCTGCATCAAGCATGTTCCTGTACCAGTGGTTCCTGTAAGCGAACGATTCCTTTTCCGAAGGCTTTGTGAAAAAGACTTCCACATGTTCCGGTGTGTTGCACGGTATGGATACAAAGATGTAAGGAAGGAAGACCACCGCACATTTGAGCAGCTGTTAGTCGACAGCCTCGACAAGTTTTTGAGAAAGGAAGCTCAAGAACTTGCCTGGAGATGAGCGTAGAGGAAACAGATGTCGACAATGAGCCAGCCGTGTCGAGGGACTCCGACATTCGAGCTGACATTCCGGAGCTCCGCATCCCTTTACTTTCTGATAAGAGGGTTCTTGACGCCGTGAGTTCACTGCCTCCGTCCATTTCACCTTCCATTGAAGATCTAAGTTTAGAATATGAGCTTTCAGCACTAAGAGAAGGGATGAAATCCGGATTCACCTATTTACTTGCCCAGGGCGATGTGAGAGCAACAAAGGATTCTTGGTTTGCAAAGAAACTTGTGATCAACTACTTCTATTCATTCCTGAGAAGAAACTGCAGAGCTGGTGCTGCAAATATGAGCGTGCCTCATATGAACATTATTCGTGTTGGGATGACCTATATGGTTTGACATTTACATGAAATCTCTGCTGTGTTACCGTAGATCACTGACATGCTACATATATTATTTAGTCATTGGTGGCATGCTTGCATTAAGTTCAAATATGCCTCTTGCAAAAACACAGGGTAAGGTTTGCATATATTTCATCCTTGTGGTGGGACCCTTCCCTGACGTCTCGTTGTGCAGGGATACTTTGTGCATCGGCTGCCCTTTTTTTCTCATCTTAATCATGAATGTTTTATGTAAATACATCATGTAAGATGCTTGCGATGTCACGGGATTGTTTGCAGTAGGATGTATTTTAGATGGCCGCCCTTGTTGATTAAGATTCTGTTTGGGGGGACTTGAGCTTCGTTGGGGAGGGGGCTTATTTTCACCGTCAAGCCGTTACGAACGCATTAACCGGGCCTTAATTAAGGTCCGGTTCATGCGGTCGTAACCGCTTGACCGGTGAAAATAAGTCCCCCCAAACGGAGCCTAAGTTTTATCAAAATTTAGTAACAGTTCATCAAATTTCAGTTTAGGTGAAAATAAACACAAAACCTTTTAAAAAATAGTTTCATAGACTGATGTTGCGTTTGGTGCGGTTTATCGTAGCTTATTTGCTCTGGTGAGGTTGGATTAAAATCTCGCCTGATCAGGCGGGATGAAGCTTACCCCGGTGCCGGTCTCAGGTTAGCCCGGCACCCGGGCTTTGCCCGGCTCGGGCACCGGTAAGGGCCCCAAGCCCGGCCATGGCTCGGGCCGGGCTTCTCTCGGGCCTAGCTGGGCTTTTTTTGGGTCTGGCCCGGACGGGCTTTTCGGGCCCGGACTTTTTGCCCACGACTAGTTTTGAAACCATATATTTGATTCCTTGGTTAAAAAAGAAAATTTATTTCTATGAAAAAATGCCTAAAAATGATGGTCTATTAAAGACTGTTTTTAAAAAGTTGTGGACTTTTTGAAAAATCTTCATCCAAGTGTTTTTAAAAAAATGTTTTATATTTTTTATTTGAAATAACAATTTTATTGTAATAGCCTTTTGACCTTTTGGCATGCATGAGAGGAGAGGAGAGAGAATTGATATTAGAATTTGAAAGAATGGCGAAAAATTTGTCCAGACAAAAAAATGGGCGCTCTGGCGGGAAAAAACGCACCCGGGTGAAAATCTGCGTCCAGGTAAAAAATGCACTCCCGGGCAAAAATGTGCGTCATGACGAAAAATGAGTATCCAATCAAAAAATGCGTGCTCGAGAAAAAAAAAACACGCATGTGCAGAAAAATGCGCCCCGGGTGAAAAAATGCGCTCCCGAGCGGGAAAATGCGAGCCCTGACAAAAAATGCACGCTCGGGCGAAAAAATGTGCGCCCGGGGGAAAATGTGCTCTCATGCGGGTAAAATGCGAGTCTGAGCGAAAAATTATGTGCATCTGCGAAAAATGTGCGACATGACAAAAAATGCATGGCCGACCGAAAAATGTGTCATGGGGGAAGTACGCGCAGGGGAAAATGTGCTCCCTAACAAAAAAATTCATTTTCGGTCGAAAAATATGAGCCCAGACAAAAAATACACGTCATGATGAAAAATGTACGCCCTCACAAAAAAAACACGTCTAGCAAAAATAAGCTTGAAAATGTGTGCCTTAACCAAAATGAGTGCGAATGAGTTCCCAATTCCTTGAATGAGTTCCCAATTCCAGAATGTTTGATTTCAAAATCTAGGATGGGACTTAAATATTCCCCACTATTTCCGACTCCACTCTGACGGTAACGTGTGCCCTTGTGACTGTTCCAGCTGACAAGCCCCTTCCAGTCGTCGATATTGTTTCCCACCTCCTTCAAACGGAAACCAGGTCTCCCCAGCTTCCATTCCCGACCAACTCCGGCCAGTACCAAGCCTCAACCTCAGTCCCGAAGCATACCTTCCCCGGAACTCCTCCTTCGGTATCCAGAACCGCCTCAACTATCGTATGTTCATCTCTACAGACTATGTATAGTGGAACATGGGAGAGAAATCGACGTTAATTTTAATGATCATCTAATTCAGAACTTGCTTGCATTAATCCTCATTAATATCTTTTTGCCGTTAATTTGAAACACTCATTCTTTTCTTTTTCTTTGAATCGCGTTCACTTATGGATGAATTAACTCGTGCTGATAAATAAGATCAATTGCTAGACTTTTCCATGAGTTTTTATAACCCCTTGGTAGAACATAGGAGGTTGTTCTTCGAGGCGGTTTCATCTGGGCCGCATAGTTTGAAATAGATCTCATATTTGTTAACTACTATTTAAAATCTCTCTGATCAGTTTACATCGTTTTAGTTTCTGTCCTTAACACTATGAAAAACATACCCAACAAAACAATACATGTCTTGGGAGAAAATGCATGCGGGAAAAAAATGTGCTCCCTAACAGAAAATTCACCCTCGGTTGAAAAATGCAGGCATAGACAAATAAGCTGGAGGATGAAAATGCGTGCCTTAACCAAAATCAGTGTAGACGAGTTCCCAGTTCCAAAATGTTTGATTTCAGAATCTAGTGCGGGACATAAATATGCCCCACTATTTCCGACTCCACTCCGACCGGAACGAGTGCCCTTGCGACAGTTCCAGCCGACAATCCCCTTCCAGCCGCCGATATTGGTTCCCACCTCCTTCAAACAGAAACCAGGTCTCCCCAGCTTCCATTCCTGACCAACTCCGACCAATACTGAGCCTCAACCTCAGTACCAGAGCCTACCTTCCCCGGAACTCCTCCTTCGGTATCCAGAACTGTCTCAACTATCGTAAGTTCATCTCTACAGACTCTGTATAGTGGAAAAAGGGGGCGAAATCGATGTTAATTTTAATGATCATCTAATTCAGAACTTACTTGTCTTAATCCTCATTAATATCTTTTTGTCATTAATTTGAAAAACTCATTCTTTTCTTTTTTCATTGAATCACGTTGGCTTATGGATGAATTAACTCGTGGTAATAAATAAGATCAATTGTTAGACTCTTCCATGAGTTTTATGACCCCTTGGTAGAACATCGGAGGTTTTTCATTGAGGCGGTTTCACCTGGGTTGTATAGTTTGAAACAGATCTCATATTTATTAACTACTATTTAAAATCTTTTTGATCAGTTTACATCGGTTTAGTTTATGTCCTTAACACTACAAAAAATACATACCCGACCAAAAAAATACTTGTCTTGGGAGAAATGCATGCAGGAAAAAACTGTGCTCTCTAACAGAAAATTCACGCTCGGTCGAAAAAATGCAAGCATAGACAAATAAGCTGGAGGCTAAAAATGTGTGCCTTAACCAAAATCAGTGCAGATGAGTTCCCAGTTCCAAAATATTTGATTTCAGAATCTAGGGCGGGACATAAATATTCCCCACTATTTCCGACTCCACTCCGATGGGAACGAGTTCCTTTGCGACTGTTCCAGCCGACAATCCCCTTTTAGACGCTGATATTGGTTCCCACCTCCTTCAAACGGAAACCAGGTCTCCCCAGCTTCCATTCCGACCAACTCCGGCAAGTATCGAGCCTCAACCTCAGTCCTGAAGCCTACCTTCCCCGGAACTCCTCCTTCGCTATCCAAATGCGCCTCAACTGTCGTAAATTCATCTCTACAGACTCTGTATAGTGGAACAAGGGGGCGAAATCGTGTTAATTTTAATGATCATCTAATTCAGAACTTGCTTGCCTTAATCCTCATTAATATCTTTTTGCCGTTAATTTGAAAAACTCATTCTTTTCTTTGTTCTTTGAATCACGTTCGCTTACGGATGAATAAGATCAATTGCTAGACTCTTCCATGAGTTTTATGACCCCTTGCTTAATCCTCATTAATATCTTTTTGCTGTTAATTTGAAAAACTCATTTTTTTCTTTGTTCTTTGAATCACGTTCGCTTACGGATGAATAAGATCAATTGCTATACTCTTCCATGAGTTTTATGACCCCTTGGTAGAACATCGGAGATTGTTCTTCGAGGCAGTTTTGTCTGGACCGCATAGTTTGAAATAGATCACATATTTATTAACTACAATTTTAAATCTCTTTATTTAGTTTACATCGGTTTAGTTTTTGTCCTTAACACTACAAAAAATACACACCCGACCGAAAAATACATGTATTGGGAGAAAATGCATGCAGGAAAAAAATGTGCTCCCTAACAGAAAATTCACCCACGGTCGAAAAATGCAAGCATAGACAAATAAGCTGGAGGATGAAAATGTGTTCCTTAATCAAAATCAGTGCGGATGAGTTTTCAGTTCTAAAATGTTTGATTTCAGAATCTAAGACGGGACATAAATATTCGTCACTATTTCTGACTCGACTCCGGCGAGAACGAGTGCCCTTGCGACTGTTCCAGCTGCCGATATTGGTTCCCACCTCCTTCAAACGAAAACCGGGTCTCTCTAGCTTCCATTCCCGACCAACTCCGGCCACTACCGAGCCTCAACCTCAGTCCCGAAGCCTACCTTCCCAAGAACTCCCCCTTCGGTATCCAGAACCTCCTCAACTGTCGTAAGTTCATCTCTACAGACTCTGTATAGTGGAACAAGGGGGCGAAATCGATGTTAATTTTAATTATCATCTAATTCAGGACATGCTTGCCCTAATCCTAATTAATATTTTTTGCCGTTAATTTGAAAAACCAATTCTTTTCTTTTTTTTCTTTGAATCACGTTCGCTTATGTATGAATTAACTCGTGTTGATAAATAAGATCAATTGCTAGACTCTTCCATGAGTTTTATGACCCCTTGGTAGAACATCAGAGGTTGTTCTTCGAGGCGGTTTCGCCTGGGCTGCATAGTTTTAAATAGATCTCATATTTATTAACTACTATTTAAAATCATTTTGATCAGTTTACATCGGTTTAGTTTATGTCCTTAACACTACGAAAAATACATACCCGACCGAAAAATACATGTCTTTGGAGAAAACGCATGTAGGAAAAAAATGTGCTCCCTAACAGAAAATTCACCCTCGGTCGAAAAATGCAAGCATAGACAAATAGGCTGGAGGATGAAAATGCATGCCTTAACCAAAATCAGTGCGGATGAGTTCCCAGTTCCAAAATATTTGATTTCAGAATCTAGGGCAAGACATAAATATTCCCCACTATTTCCGACTCCACTCTGACAGGAACGAGTTCCCTTGCGACTGTTCTAGCTGACAATCCCCTTCCAGACACTGATATTTTCTCCCACCTCCTTCAAACAGAAACTAGGTCTCCCCATCTTCCATTCCTTACCAACTCCGGCCAGTACCGAGCCTCAACCTCAGTCCCAAAGCCTACCTTACCCAGAACCCCTCCTTCGGTATCCAGAACCACCTCAACTATCGTAAGTTCATCTCTATGGACTCTGTATAGTGGAATAAGGGGGCGAAATCAATGTTAATTTTAATGATCATCTAATTCAGAACTTGCTTGCCCTAATCCTCATTAATATCTTTTTTTCGTTAATTTGAAAAACTCATTCTTCTCTTTTTTCTTTGAATCACGTTCGCTTATGGATGAATTAACACTTGGTGATAAATAAGATCAATTGCTAGTCTCTTCCATGAGTTTTATGACCCCTTGGTAGAACATCGAAGGTTGTTCTTCGAGGCGGCTCCCCTGGGCCGCATAGTTTGAAATTGATCCCATATTTATTAGCTACTATTTAAAATCTCTTTGATCGGTTTACATCGATTCAGTTTCTATCCTTAGCACTACGAAAAATACCTACCCGAACGAAAAATACATGTCTTGGGAGAAAATGCATGCATGAATAAAATGTGCTTCCTAACAGAAAATTCACCATCGGTCGAAAAATGCAAGCATAGACAAATAAGCTGGAGGATGAAAATGCGTGTCTTAACCACAGTGCGGATGAGTTCACAGTTCCAAAATGTTTGATTTCAGAATCTAGGGTGGGACATAAATATTCCCCACTATTTCTGACTCCACTCCGACGAGAACGAGTGCCCTTGCAACTGTTCCAGCCGGCAATCCCCTTGCATCTGCCGATATTGGTTCCCACCTCCTTCAAACTGAAACAAGGTCTCCCCAGCTTCCATTCCCGATCAACTCCGGCCAGCACCGAGTCTCAACCGTAGTCTCGAAGCCTACCTTCCCTGGTGTTAAAGTTGGTGACCGGGCGGTCTGGCGGGTTGAAGACCGCGCGGTCTGGCGGTTTGTCTCAGCCGGCTTGGAGACCGGGCGGTCTGGCGGTCTACCCTGGCAGTCTCTCTTCCTCTCTGGTGGTGGCCGTGCGGTTAGCCCTGCTGTCTAACCGCGCGGCTTGTGCGGTTTGTTTTGTATAGTCCGCTTAGTCCTGTAAATTATAGTCTCACATCTCTTATTTGTATTCTCTCATCTCTCCTCCATTCTATATAAAAGAGGGCATACCTTTGTAATAGATACCTTTTTTGGATAATAAAATTTCAATTATTCAAAATTCTATCCGTTTGTTCTTTTCTATTCGCTACTTTTAACATGGTATCAGAGGACACGGTCATTTCCTCCTGATTCTGTGCGCTCTCTGCTTCTAGCGGCTTGTTTTCCGCTTTCCGCGACCTCTCTCGCGGCTTGCCTTCTCTTCTGTCTGCCGCCCTGTTCGAGCGGCTTGTTTCTGTCCGCTGCCCTGTTCGCGCGGCTTGCTTCTTGGTTCTCTTCTCCTACTGCTATTCGTCGCAGCGACCTGTTTCCTTGTCGCCGCGCTCCTTGCTCTTTCTTGCCTCTCCGACTTCCTTATCTTTGCGGCTTGTGTCTACCCGCTGCGAACTTCTTCTCCCTGTCCGCTTCTGCTTTCCCCATATCCGCTTGTCCCTATACTCGCGGTTTGCTGCTGTGATCTGCCTGACCGTGCGGGTTGTTCCTTTCTCACCCGCATCTTGGTCGCGGTCACCTGCTCTCTTCTGTTCGCTCGGCCTTTTCAGTCCGCGCGACCTCTTCCCCGCTGTGTCTTTGCCCTCTTGCTCGCCGCTACTGTTCGCGCTCTACTTGTTGTTGCCTTCTACCCGCTCCTGCTTGCTAGTCGCGTCGGCCTCATCTTTTGTCGTGCGACCTGTTCTCCTCTGTTCGCCCGACTTTTTCAAGCCGTGCGACTTCTTTCCCTCTGCTTCTTGGTAGCGGCCTTCCTAGCCGCCCGACCTGTTTTCTGTTCGCCCGGCTTGGTGCTCTTTTCTCTTCTCGCGGCTTGTTCTTATCGTCGCGGCTTGCTCCTCTCTTGCTTCCATGGCTTTCCCCTCCTCCAGCCTGTCCGCCTCCGTGGTCACCTCTTCTGGTAGTGCTCATGTTGTTACTCGCGGAAGATGGCTAATCGACTCTGGTGCAACCAATCATATGACAGGCAATCATCAATGTTTCTCTCTTCTTGAAACACATGCTCAGTTGCCCCCGGTCATTGTTGCTGATGGATCTCCCTCCCCGGTCCATGGGACGGGCATGGTTCAAGTCACTCCATCTCTCTGCCTGGCTGATACCCTCTATGTGCCCAAGTTTCCGTGCAATTTATTATCGGTTACTTCTTTATGCAAGCAACTGCGGTGTTCTGTCATATTCACCCCTAGC
Organism: Platanthera guangdongensis; assembly: GCA_039583875.1. NCBI lineage: Eukaryota > Viridiplantae > Streptophyta > Magnoliopsida > Asparagales > Orchidaceae > Platanthera > Platanthera guangdongensis. The sequence goes on along the minus strand of CM077154.1, from coordinate 116,911,026 downwards.
TCTTGTGATTTTCAGGATCCGGACTCCCAACGGACGATTGCTACCGGGATTGAGAGTGGTGGCCTCTACTTCCTCGACAACGTTTCTGCTCTATCCGCCTTCTCCTCCTCCTCTACAGATCTTCTCCAATGGCATCTTTGCCTTGGACATGCTCCTCCCCGAATTCTCCGCCAGCTCCTGCCGCACCTCCCTCCTCATCATCCTCCTCTCAACTGTGATGCATGTCAACTTGGCAAACATCACCGCTCATCCTTCCCTCCAACGCAAAGTCGGGGCTCTTCCCGTCCGTTCGACCTCGTTCACTCTGACATATGGGGTCCCGCTCCTAACCTCACCATCGGTCGGGGTAGTTCCTATTTTGTCACCTTCATTGATGATTTCTCTCGATGTACGTGGGTATATCTTCTCAAAGATCGCTCCGAGCTGTTCTCTGTTTGGACCTCCTTTTATTCTATGGTTAAGACTCAGTTTGATACATCTATTAAACTCCTTCGTTCTGACAATGCTAAGGAGTATCTTAGCCACGACTTCTCCTCCTTTTGTATTCACCATGGTGTTATTCGTCAAACAAGTTGTGTCTACACCTCCCAACAAAATGGGGTGGCGGAACGCAAAAACTGTCACCTCATTGATGTCGCTCGCACTATGATGACTCAAATGCATGTTCCTCGCTCCTATTGGGGATATGTTGTCCTCCTCTCCTGCTATCTCATCAATCGCCTTCCCTCCACAGTTCTCCACGGTGCTACCCCCTTCTCCATTCTTTATCCGGACAAGGATCCCTTTCCTCTTCCTCTGCACATCTTTGGGTGCACCGCTTTTGTGCACTCTCCCGCTGCCACCCGTGATAAACTCTCACCACGTGCCACCAAATGTGTCTTTCTGGGCTACTCTCCCACTCAGAAAGGATATTGTTGCTTTGACCCTATTACCCGCAAGCAATTTGTCTCTGCGGATGTCACCTTCTTTGCCAATGCATCTTACTTCTCTCCCGCTTCCTCTTCTACTCCTCCTGATCCTACTTCTCATACCAACTCATCCATTCCCTCTGCTTCCACTGATGTTCCGCCCTCTCCACCCACTCCACCATCTTCCCCATCCTCATCATCTCCACCCTCTACTCCGCTTTCTCCCTCCACTCCGCTGACATCTCTCTCTACTCCCGGGCCAGCTCTCTCCACCACGGATACTCCGGATACTTAGGCACCTGCTAACCTGGATCTCCCGATTGCTCTTCGTAAAGGGGTTCGGGCCTGTACCCAACACCCGCTTGCTGCAGTTGTTTCCTACGATCTTCTTACCCCTGCTCGCAGAGCTTTTGCACTGGCTATCTCGGCCACTGCCACCCCCCATTCCTACCAGGAGGCCCTTACTATTCCTCATTGGAAAGTTGTCATGGATGAGGAGATTGCTACTCTCACTGAACGGGGTACCTGGACCCTTGTTCCTCCTCCTTTCGGCACAGATGTTGTTGGCTGTCGCTGGGTATTCGTGGTGAAGTTTCTCCCGGATGGCAGTGTGGATCGTTATAAGGCTCGCCTGGTTGCCAAGGGTTTTACACAAACTTATGGGGTTGATTACTTTGACACTTTCTCTCCCGTGGCTCATCTCAGCACTATTCGGGTTCTTCTCTCTGTGGCTGTCAACAGGGATTGGCCTATCTCGCAGTTAGATGTTAAGAATGCCTTCCTCTATGGTGATCTGCAGGAGGATGTTTACATGGAGCAACCTCCTGGGTATGTTGCTCAGGGGGAGACACGGGTATGCCGGCTAAAGAAGGCTATCTATGGCCTCAAGCAGAGTCCTCGTGCCTGGTTTGACAAGTTCTGTGGCATTGTTGCGGCCGTTGGTTTTACAAGAAGCTCAGCAGATCACTCCTTGTTTGTTCGGAAAACCGCCTCTGGTCTTGTTGTTCTTGCGGTTTATGTTGATGACATTCTTCTTACTGGCGATGACCAGGATGGGGTATTGATGACCAAGAAACACCTTCGTCAACATCTGGTCACAAAGGATATGGGTTCCCCGAAATACTTTCTGGGATTGAAATCTCTAGAAAGCCCAACTCTATGGTCCTTTCACAACGGAAGTATGCTCTGATCTTTTAAAGGAGGCAGGACTGACTAGTGCTAAACCTGCACGTTGTCCTATGGCTGTTGGAGAAGACAAAACTTAGATAGATGACTCACCTCTTCTCTCCGATCTTACGAGATACCAGCATCTGGTGGGCAAGCTCATATATCTCACGGTAACCAGACCCGACATCTCTTACGCTGTTGGCAAGGTGAGCCAGTTCATGCAAGCTCCGAGGGAGTGTCATCTACAATCTGCTCTGAGGATATTAAAGTATATTAAAGCTGCTCCAGGGAAAGGACTCCTATTTCAGAAAAATGGTCACCTTAGGGTTGAAGCATACTCTGATTCAAGCTATGCGGATGACAAAGGGGACCGCAAATCGACTTCAGGTTTCTGCACATTTGTTGGAGGCAATCTTGTGAGTTGGAAGAGCAAGAAACAGTCTGTCGTTTCCAGGTCTAGTGCAGAGGCGGAATATCGCATATGGCATCGACTACATGTGAGTTGAAGTGGTTGCGGGCTCTCATGCTTGACTTAGGAGAGGTTTACAACTATCCTCTTCCTATGTTCTGTGACAATAAGGCCGCGATACACATTTCCAAAAATCCGGTCTTTCATGAGAGAACAAAACACATAGAAGTCGACTGTCATTTTATTCGGGAAGAAATATTGAAGAAACAGATTTGCACTCCATTTGTCACTTCCGACAACGAGTTGGCAGATGTCTTCACCAAGCCGGTGTCCGCTTTCTTTTTCCACATCTGCGACAAGCTGGGCATGATCGATATATATGCTCCAGCTTGAGGGGGAGTGTTGAAGTTGGTGACCGGGCGGTCTGGCGGTTTGTCTTGGCGGGTTGAAGACCGCGCGGTCTGGCGGTTTGTCTCAGCCGGCTTGGAGACCGGGCGGTCTGGCGGTCTACCCTGGCAGTCTCTCTTCCTCTCTGGTGGTGGCCGTGCGGTTAGCCCTGCTGTCTAACCGCGCGGCTTGTGTGGTTTGTTTTGTATAGTCCGCTTAGTCCTGTAAATTATAGTCCCACATTGTTGAAGTATTAGAACGGGCGGCTTAGCGGTCTGATCCAGCGGTTTGTTGACCGGGCGGCTTAGCGGTCTGATCCAGCGGTTTGTTGACCGAGCGGTCTGGCGATCTCACTCTGAAGCCTGGAGACCGGGCGGTCTATCGGTCTACCATTGCGGCATGTTCTATCCTGCTGGAGTTGCCGAGCGGTTAACCCATCTGTCTAACCGCGCGGCCTGTGCGGTCACCTTTATTCTAGCCGCTCAGTATTGTAAATGTTTAGCCCCACATTGTTTGTATACTCTCTTTCTTATCTCCTTCATTCTATATAAGGGAGGCCATACCTTTGTAAATGATATCTTTTTTGGATAATAAAATTTCAATTATTCAAACGTTTATCCGCTTGTTCTCTCTTTTTCGCTACTTTCTAACATGGTATCAGAGGACACGGTCATTTCCTCCTGATTCTGTGCGCTCTCTGTTGTTCGCGGCTTGTTTTCCGCTTTCTGCGACCTGTCTCGCGACTTGCATTCTCTTCTGTCTGCTACCCTATTCGCGCGGCTTGTTTCTGTCCGCTGCCCTGTTCGCGCGGCTTGCTTCTTCTTGGTTCTCTTCTCCTACTTCTATTCGTCGCAGCGACCTGTTTCCTTGTCGCCGCGCTCCTTGTTCTTTCTTGCCTCTCCGACTTCCTCGTCGTTGCGGCCTTGTCTCTACCCGCTGCGGCCTTTTTCTCCCTGTCCGCTTCTGCTTTCCCCATTTCCGCTTGTCTCTATACTCGCGGTTTGCTGCTGTGATCTGCCTGACCGTGCGGGTTGTTCCTATATCACCTGCATCTTGGTCACGGTCACCTGCTCTTCTCCTCTCTTCTGTTCGCTCGGCCTTTTCAGTCCGCGCGACCTCTTCCCCGCTGTGCCTTTGACCTCTTTCTAGCCGCTACTGTTCGCGCGGCTTCTTCTGTTTTCTAACCGCTTCTGTTCGCGCGGCTTCTTCTGCTTGCCGGGTTCTATGACTACCTCCGGTCTCACCACTACTCCTGCAGCTCCTTCTCCTCCTCCTCCTTCGGGCAACCTTGGCACCCTTTCCAAGCTTGTTGGCTCCAACTATCCCGATTGGAGCGTTTCTTTCACCTTTCTCCTTCGTTCTCAATGCAAGCATCATCACCTCACTGATGACCCTCCTCCTCGCACCTCTCCTGAGTTTGATGACTGGGATGCGAGTGATGCTCTTGTCCACACCTGGCTGGCCAACAGCCTTTCTGATGAGTGCCTTCCCGTCATTCGCCATGATGAGACGGTCAAGGCCGCCTGGCTTCATCTCGCTGCTCTCTATTCTAAGGGGGGCCAGACGTCCCGCATTTATACTCTCTATGCGGACCTCTTCGTCCGCCCTTCCATGTCACCGGCTGCGGCTTATCAGCAGGTTCAGGCTCTTGGTGCTGAAATCCTCCAGAATCGCCCCTTCTCCGCGGACTTGGCCGACCAGCACAAACACTTCCAGGAACTCCTGGTTGTTTGTTATCTTCTTCGTCTTCCCGACTCTTATGATATGATCCGCCAGCAGATCTTGGGTGAGGCGGAATCTCCTACTTTGGATGCCACTGCGGCTCGCATTGCCGCTGTTACTTCGCTACTCCAGCGGCCTCTGTTGGCCTCCCCCCTTCCCAGGACTCCTTTGCTCACCAAGCTCAGAGAGGGGGCCCTAGTAGCCGCGGCTCCTCTGGCGGACGAGGTTCATCCCGGTTCCTCTGCTCTCACTGTGGTCGTACTGGCCATACTGTTGACCGCTGCTGGCAGAAACATCCTCATCTTCGCCCTTCCGATGATGCTCCTTCTTCGGCCTCCGCCTCTTCTCGGCTCTCTGCCTCTGTGGCCACGACGTCAGGTAGTGCCCACGTCGTTACCCAAGGTAAATGGCTGATTGACTCCGGTGCCACAAATCATATGACGGGCAACCCTCATTGCTTCTCCCGTCTTGAGACCCATGACCGCTTACCCCCGGTTCGTGTGGCGGATGGTTCCCCGTCCCCGGTTCATGGGACGGGCATGGTTCAACTCACCTCATCGCTTTGCTTAGAGGATACCCTCTATGTCCCGAAGTTCCCGTACAATTTGTTATCAGTTACTACTTTATGCCGGCAACTTCAGTGCTCCGTCTTATTCACTCCCACTACTTGTTCTTTTCAGGACCCGAGGACCCAGCGGACGATTGCTACTGGGACTGAGAGCGGCGGCCTCTACTTCCTCGACGATGTTTCCGCTCTTTTTGCATACTCCTCCTCCACCGATCTCCTTCAGTGGCATCTTCGTCTTGGACATCCTCCTCCTCGGCTTATTCGCCAGCTTCTGCCCCACTTACCTCCTACCAGTTCTCCGCTCAACTGTGATGCGTGTCAGCTTGGCAAACATCATCGCTCCTCCTTCCCACCGAAGCAAGGCCGTGGCTCCTCTCGCATATTTGATCTTATTCATTCTGATGTATGGGGTCCTGCTCCTACCCTCACAGTTGGTCGGGGCAGTTCCTATTTTGTCACTTTTATCGATGATTTTTCTCGATGTACCTGGGTGTATCTGTTAAAAGATCGCTCTGAACTATTTTCTGTTTGGCAATCATTTTACTTTATGATTAAGACTCAATTTGCTACTTCTATTAAAGTCTTACGTTCTGATAATGCCAAAGAATATCTGACTCATGAGTTCTCTGCATTCTTTCACCAACATGGCCTCCTTCATCAAACGACTTGTGTTTACACCTCCCAGCAGAATGGGGTGGCGGAGCGTAAAAACTGTCACCTGCTTGATGTTGTGCGTACTCTCATGACGCAGATGCACGTCCCTCGCTCCTACTAGGGCTACGATGTGCTCCTCGCCTGCTATCTCATCAATCGCCTTCCCTCCGCGGTTATCCACGGCCAGACTCCCTTCTCCCTTCTCTACCCCCACCAGGAACCTTTTCCTCTTCCTCTCCGTGTCTTTGGCTGTACGGCCTTTGTTCATGCTCCCTCCGCTACCTGCGACAAGCTTTCCCCCCGTTCCACCAAGTGTGTCTTTTTGGGGTACTCTACCACTCAAAAAGGCTATTGCTGCTTTGACCCCCTTCTCCGCAAGCAGTTTGTCTCCGCGGATGTGACTTTTTTCGAAAATGCTTCCTATTTCTCTCCTCCCTCTTCTCTTCCTTCTGATATCTCTGTTCCTTCCACACCTCTCCACGCTTTCCCACCTTCGTCTCCTCCTCCACCCACTCCTTCCCAGTCCGTCTCCCCACCTACCCCTCCACCCTCCTCTCCGCTACCGTCTCTCTCTAGTCCCGGGCCAGCCTTCTCCGCCACGGACGCTCCGGTCGCTGACGCCCCCGTCGCCGACGCTCCCGTTGACCTGGATGTTCTCATTGCCCTTCGCAAAGGGGTGCAGGCGTGTACTCAACACCCGCTCATGGCTGTTGTTTCCTATGATCAGCTTTCTCCTTCTCGCAGGTGTTTTGCCTTGGTTATCTCTGCTACTTCTACTCCTCGTACCTACCAGGAGGCTCTTGTTCTCCCTCATTGGAAGTCTGCCATGGATGAGGAGATGGCTACTCTTACTGAACGGGGTACCTGGACCCTGGTTCCTCCTCTCGTGGGCACTGATGTGGTTGGCTGTCGCTGGGTCTTCGTTGTGAAGTTTCGCCCCGACGGCACTGTGGATCGCTACAAAGCCCGGCTGGTGGTCAAGAGCTTCACTCAGACTTACGACGTTGATTACTTTGATACCTTCTCTCCGGTTGCTCGCCTCAGCACCATCCAGGTTCTCTTTTCTGTGGCTGTTAACCGGGCTTGGGCCATTTCCCAGCTTGATGTGAAGAATGCCTTTCTCTATGGCGATCTTCAGGAGGACGTCTATATGGAGCAACCTCCTGGGTATGTTGCTCAGGGGGAGACATGTGTATGTCATTTGAAGAAGGCCATTTATGGCCTAAAGCAGAGCCCTCGGGCATGGTTTGACAAATTCAGTGGTATTGTGGCTACCATCGGCTTTCAAAGGAGTTCGGCCGATCACTTCTTATTCATTCGCAAAATGGCCTCGGGACTGGTGGTTTTGGCCGTATATGTGGATGATATTCTCCTTACTGGCGATGACCGAGATGGGGTGGACTTGACGAAGAAGCACCTCTGTCAGCACTTGGTCACGAAGGATATGGGCTCCCCAAAATACTTTTTGGGGATAGAAATCTCTCGGAAACTTGACTCCTTGGTTCTCTCTCAACGGAAGTATGCCATTGATCTTCTACTAGAAGCAGGATTGACAGGTGCCAAACCAGCTCGTTTTCCCATGGCTGTTGGAGAAGACAAAACGTGGACGGATGACTCGCCTCTTCTATCTGATGTCACAAGGTACAGACGTTTGGTAGGCAAACTCATCTATCTCACGGTGACTAGACCCGACATCGCCTATGCTGTAGGCAAGGTCAGTCAGTTTATGCAAGCTCCCAGGGAGTGCCATCTTCAGTCCGCCCTGAAGATTTTGGAGTATATCAAAGCAGCACCGGGCAAAGGGTTACTCTTTCAGAAGAATGGTCATCTGAGGGTTGAGGCCTACTCAGATTCAAGTTACGCGGATGACAAAGGCGATCGTAAATCCACATCAGGTTTTTGTACCTTTGTTGGAGGTAATCTCGTGAGTTGGAAGAGCAAGAAACAGTCTGTTGTCTCCAGATCCAGTGCCAAAGCCGAATACCGGAGTATGGCGTCAACCACGTGTGAGTTAAAGTGGTTGCGGGCTCTCATGCTTGACCTGGGTGAGGTATATGACTGTCCTCTCCCTATGTTCTGTGACAACAAGGCCGCTATACACATATCCAGAAATCCGGTCTTCCATGAGAGAACAAAGCATATAGAGATTGACTGTCACTTCATTCGGGAAGAGATTTTGAAGAAACAGATTTGTTCTCCTTTTGTCACCTCTGACAAGGAATTGACAGATATCTTCACCAAGCCGGTTTCTACTTCCTTCTTCCGCATTTGTGACAAGCTGGGCATGATTGATATCTATGCTCCAGCTTGAGGGGGAGTGTTGAAGTATTAGACCGGGCGGCTTAGCGGTCTGATCCAGCGGTTTGTTGACCGGGCGGCTTAGCGGTCTGATCCAGCGGTTTGTTGACCGAGCGGTCTGGCGATCTCACTCTGAAGCCTGGAGACCGGGCGGTCTATCGGTCTACCATTGCGGCCTGTTCTATCCTGCTGGAGTTGCCGAGCGGTTAACCCATTTGTCTAACCGCGCGGCTTGTGCGGTCACCTTTATTCTAGCCGCTCAGTATTGTAAATGTTTAGTCTCACATTGTTTGTATACTCTCTTTCTTATCTCCTCCATTCTATATAAGGGAGGTCATACCTTTGTAAATGATATCTTTTTTGGATAATAAAATTTCAATTATTCAAAAGTTTATCCGTTTGTTCTCTCTTTTTCGCTACTTTCTAACACACATCTCTTATTTGTATTCTCTCATCTCTCCTCCATTCTATATAAAGGAGGGCATACATTTGTAATAGATACTTTTTTTGGATAATAAAATTTCAATTATTCAAAAGTCTATCCGTTTGTTCTTTTTTATTCGTTACTTTTAACACCTGGAACTCCTCCTTCAATATCCAGAACCGCCTCAACTATCGTAAGTTCATCTCTACAGACTTTGTATAGTGGAACAAGAGGGAGAAATCAATGTTAATTTTAATGATCATCTAATTCAGAACTTGCTTGCCCTAATCCTCATTATTATCTTTTTGTTGTTAATTTGAAAAACTCATTCTTTTCTTTTTTTCTTTGAATCACGTTTGCTTACGGATGAATTAACTCGTGGTGATAAATAAGATCAATTGCTAGACTCTTCCATGAGTTTTATGACCCCTTGGTAGAACATCAGAGATTGTTCTTCGAGGTGGTCTCGCCTGGGTCATATAGTTTGAAATAGATCTCATATTTGTTAACTACTATTTAAATTCTCTTTGATCAGTTTACATCGGTTTAATTTTTGTCCTTAACACTACGAAAAATACATACCCGACCGAAAAATACATGTCTTGGGAGAAAATGCATGCATGAAAAAAATGTGCTCCCTAACAGAAAATTCTCCCTCGGTCGAAAAATGCAAACATAGACAAATAAGCTAGAGGATGAAAATGCGTGCCTTAACCAAAATTAGTGCGGATGAGTTCACAGTTCCAAAATATTTGATTTCAGAATCTAGGACGGGACATAAATATTCCCCACTATTTCTGACTCCACTCTGACGGGAACGAGTGCCCTTGCGACTGTTCCTGCCGACAATCCCCTTCCAGCCGTCAATATTGGTTCCCACCTCCTTCAAACGAAAACCGGGTCTCCCTAGCATCCATTCCCGACCAACTCCGGCCAGTACTGAGCCTCAACCTCAGTCCTGAAGCCTACCTTCCCCGGAACTCCCACTTCGATATCCAGAACCGCCTCAACTGTCATAAGTTCATCTCTACAGTCTCTGTATAGTGGAACAAGGGGGCGAAATCGATGTTAATTTTAATGATCATCTAATTCAGAACATGCTTATCATAATCCTAATTAATATCTTTTTGTCGTTAATTTGAAAAACCAATTCTTTTCTTTTTTTTCCTTTGAATCACGTTCGCTTATGGATGAATTAACTCGTGGTGATAAATAAGATCAATTGCTAGACTCTTCCATGATTTTTATGACCCCTTAGTAGAACATCGGAGGTTGTTCTTCGAGGCAGTTTCGCCTGGGCCACATTGTTTAAAATAGATCCCATATTTATTAACTACTATTTAAAATCTCTTTGATTAGTTTACATCAGTTTAGTTTATGTCATTAACACTACGAAAAATACATACCCGACTAAAAAATACATGTCTTGGGAGAAAATGCATGCAAAAAATGTGCTCTCTAACAAAAAAATCACACTTGGTCGAAAAATGCAAGCATAGACAAATAAGTTGGAGGATGAAAATGTGCACCTTAACCAAAATCAGTGGAGATGAGTTCTCAGTTCCAAAATGTTTGATTTCAGAATCTAGGGCGGGACATAAATATTCCCCGTTATTTCTAAATCCACTCCAACGGGAACGAGTGCCCTTACGACTATTCCAGTCGACAATCATCTTCTAGCAGCCGTTATTGGTTCCCAACTCCCACAAACGGAAACCAGGTCTCCCCAGCTTCCATTCCCGACAAACTCAGGCCAGTACCTGTTGGGTATTACATCCACATTAACCCAGATTTGATGAATTCACCCTGGAACTAAGATGAATTAAGTTGTATTTGATGCTTGGTTTGAGTTATATGTTTGCAGGAATTTCACTGGGAAGTGTAGACCAATGTCAGTTCATAGTGGGTCACCAAACACAGGAACTGTGCAATGTAATCCCTTATTGCATATTCCAAGGTGTTGCCTCATGTGTGGTCTCTCTATTGGGATACACTTCATATTCAAGCTATTGGACTATGGAAAAGGAATTGGAAGTTGACTACACTAGAAGTAACAGTTTTCCAACATCAAAAATTCTCGAAGTCTTTTACTCGAGTAAGTCTATAACTACTCGAGTAGTTTGAGTATAATTTACTCGAGTAAAGGAACCTTGTACTCGAGTACTTAAGTGTATCTCTCGTGTAGCTAAGTCACCTACTCGAGTAGACATAGTCATATACTCGAGTAGCATGCTAATATACTCGAGTAGATTACTCTTTATACCCGAGTATTAAAGGGTTCACTCATCAAAATTTTTCTAAGTCATGGACTCGAGTAAGTATACTCACATACTCGAGTAGATAGAATCATACTCGAGTAGTTCGTTATACCTACTCGAGTATATCATGTTTCACTCGTGTACCTTGATATTTTCCTACTCCAAAATTTTGTAAGTCTTTTACTCGAGTAGAACTTTCACCTACTCGAGTAGATTACTTCCTCTCAAGTAGTTTAGTTCAACTACTCGAGTAGCTCTTGCTGACATCTTCAGAATTCATTCTAAGTATCTCACTCGAGTAATCCTTCATGTACTCGAGTAGTTTATGTAATATACTCGAGTAGTTTTTCCAGTACTCGAGTAGATCCTTTATGTACTCGAGTAAGTCTCTCTACATACTCGAGTAGTTCTGTCTGCTTACTCGAGTAGTTGATTTCTACCTACTCGAGTAGCCTATCTTTATATACCCGAGTATGTTCTCCTTCATGTACTCGAGTAGTTATTCAACTACTCGAGTAGCTATTCACTTACTCGTGTATATGGCTGAACCTTTCTGAAATTTGTCTAAGTCCTTTTTCTGACGGGATTTTGAAATCACGCGACATGATTGGTCCACGTGTACATCATTATGACCGATTATGACCGTTAGTCTCTTCTATATAAGGTCTTATCAGAAAATGACAAACCCTAAGTATTCTCCAAGCTTTCTTGTCATTTTATTTCGAGAAATATTCTTCAGCCGACTCCTCCTTGTTTTTCCGAAACGGAAGCCGCCGCCGCCGCCATCTTCTCCGGCCACTGCTTCTAAGGTCAGAGGATTCATTCTGAAGAAAGTTACAGATCGAGATCGACATCACCGTTCATCTTCTCTCTCTGATTCTGTAAAGGCAAGAAGATCCAGATCTGGGCCGAGACTCTCTTCACCGATTTCTGATAGTGCTGCAAAGTCCATAAGAAGAAGTTTTCTGGTCATTTCATCAAATCTGATTGGATTTACTGGTTGTATAATTTTCCAACTTTATTAATCTTGTAGGAGAAAGTTTCTCCGAGTGTAGGAGTTTTTCACTCCGAGTTTGTAGGAAGTGTTATCTTCCGAGGTGTAGATCCCCTTGTTTGGATTGAGTTTGTAGGAACTTTGTTCCGAGGGTAGGATCGATTCTTGATCCGAGATAGTGGAGTAGCCGAGTCTAGTTGATTGTTAGATCGGTGAGGGAAAGTGGATGTACCAAGGTTGGGGAACCACTATAAATCGTGTGTCGTCTGTGATATTGGTAGATAGTTCTGTGCTCTAATTATTTTTTTATTCCGCAAAAGACGCACAACTCACCTATTCACCCCCCTCTAGGTGATTTAGGTTGACAATCATTTTCTTTCAATTGGTATCAAAGCGAGGTTGATCGTCAAAAGGTTAACACATTGATCAGATCCAAATCTGTTGTCTGAAAGATTCTACCATAAAATGGACAAGGGCAAAGATTTCGCCAAGCTTCCACTGTGCAACAAAAATAACTTTCCCATGTGGAAAGAAAGGATAAAATTTTTCATGAAAGCTGTGGATCCAAGGATCTTCATGATCGTTGAAGAAGGTCCTTACGTTCCCATGACTGTGTCCACTATCGACCCTACCAAGAAAGTTCCCAAAAAGCTAATGGATCTCGACAAAGACGAGATTGCACTTGTCTCTCTCGACAAGAAAGCTAAGAACATTATAGCAAGTACAGTCGATGACTCGATGCTGCAGAATTTGATTCACTGTCAATCAGCTAAGGAGATGTGGCATTCCTTAGTCACTTTGATGGAAGGAACTGAAGAAGTAAGGGATGATCGGAGATCCCTTCTCAATCAAAAATATGAAGCGTTCCGACAAGGGAACAAGGAAACAATTGCCGACACCTTTGAGAACTTCTTCAAAATTGTAAATGGCCTAAGGGTGTATGGTCGTGTCTTCACCAACGGAGAACTGAATGACAAATTCTTGAGATCCCTAACCAAGGAATGGGATAACAAGGTATGCGTCATCAGGGAGTTCGGGAAGCTAGCTGAAACGGACCCGCAAAATCTCTTTGGAAAGCTTATGTCTTATGAACTCCAAATCAATACAAGAAAAGCTGAAGAAGAGAAGGGTAGGTCTGTACTAAATGAGAAATCTGTCGCTCTGAAGGCAGACACCTCCAGAAAGACTAAGGTTGCCTCCCCCGCTCCAGCTCCAGAAGTTGATGAAGAATAAGAAACATCGGAGCCTAGCACCTCAGGGTCTGAACTATCTGAAGGAGAGTTCTCCTTACTCTCAAGGCAATTCAAGAAGTTTCTCAATAAAAAGAAACAATGGAAAGACAAGGATACCTCATACAGAAGATCGCGGCGCGATGATGATCGACAAAGAAAAGGCTCAAGCAGCCACGAAAGGTATAATACTAAACAGAACAAATACGTTTTAACTGACATCATTTGCTACTACTGTAATAAGCCAGGTCACGTCATTGCTGACTGCCCTCACAAGAAGAAGGAGGGTGGTAGAGGAGAAGACAAGAAATCCTCACACAACAAGAAAAGGAAAGAGAAGAGCCTCATAGCCAAAAGGAGCAAGACTCTTAGCAACACCGACTCATCTGAGTCAAGCGAAGAAGAAGAAGCTTACTTTGGGCTAATGACTCAAACAGATGATGAACAAGAGCCCCAGTTCACTGGGAAGGTAAACTCTCATACCCCCCTCTAGGTGATTTAGGTTGACAACCGTTTTCTTTCAGTACCGATGTAACACCCCCTATCCGTCGCATAGCATATAGCAGTAGGTCCGGCCGGGGCCCGACGCCATATACCACAGACAGACCGGGTGGTTACTTGTGGAAACCATCCAACCAATCTCAACGTCCTACACAGAGCATTCTAGCGGAAGCAGTTTATAAGAGTTGTAAACAAGAACCCAGCATAGGAGCATGAATGTCCACTAATACCAAAAGGAATGTTATACAAAAATACCCAAAACCGGCCTTAAGGCCTTACAAAGTGTTTCACTTGAAAATTACATGATTTACAAACCACGGCACGCAGGCCGGTCATACATGAACAAAGCAGTAAACACTTCTACTAGGGCCTTCGAGGGCCAGCTTCGCAAAAAGGGATTTAGCCCGCTATTGACCGCTTGGTCCAGCTGCACCTGCAAGCAACAAACCACCGCACGGTGGCAAAACAAGGCAACGGTCAGCAATGCTGACCAAATTATAACGATCCCGCCCCAACTCGGGGCGGCGATGCTCCTTCCCTGCATTTCATTAGCATAAGCGAGCAATTATATAACCATAGCCATTTCATCACAGGCGTTGGCTCGCACGGCCATACGCCCCGTGCACTCAGGGCACATTCTAAGTGAACCGGTCGATGTCACGTCAATTAAAGCCATTAACATTCCGGACTCACCACCGCCACTTAGACGGCCAAACCTATGAGCAATTTGTCTTCCTGGAATTGGTCACGTCAATTAAAGCCATAGACCGCCGAAGACTCGCATCTATGCCAACGGCGAGTGCCACGTAACCTTAGGTCTCTCTAGCCCGAACGACATAGAGCGGGTACGGTTCCATCTAACCAGTGCTCACATCGCAACGACAATTTAAGCCATTTGCGCGGGTCAAACTTCCACCGAGTCCCATTCTACCGCAAGTCACATAACCCCGTTATGTTCAAGTTGGCTCTCAGGCCACCAAGTTGGCAAGATCTCGTATCCGCCTAGTTTTCCGGGTGCACCTTTGGGTTAGTCCCCAAGGCTCCCTGCTGTAATCTACCGCGTAGAAAACCCGAAAAACAACCAATAGCACGGAGTCTTCTCCGGCCTTATGCAATGCAAAATCACCGATCCAGACCAACATGTCCGGGTAGGCTTCACACATCATGCCTACGTCCGTTCTCGCATACGGACTCTAAACGACGAGGACTTTACATATCTACCCGAAGGAACGCCTCCAACTCTCCGCAAACTCGCGAGAGCGGGCTTCCTATGCTAAGAAAGAGAGCGACTCATGCTCAAGATGAGGATCGTTACCCTTTAGTTCCTCTTTGGCGCCATTGAAAAGTAATCGGATGGAAATCACCGCACTTGCGTTGCCTCCGTGGATCCGGAGTCGGCTTGCGATTCGGAGCTCCGAAGCTCCTCCAATGGCGGATCTAGCTCTTCTTCTTCTTGCCTTAGCTCTCCTCTCTCCAAGGATTTAGAAAGAGAACAAGTGAAGAAAAGTGAGGTTTTCCAAGTCAACTCACGGGTATATCCTCTCAGGAACAACCCCCAGCCGTTGGATCTCAACCTAAGGAAACGAACGGCTTTGATTCGGGCTGAAATGCCCAATCTGGACCGAACACGGCCTGGCACACGCCCGTGTCCAGGGCCGTGTGCCGCATTCGCCGTCAAAATCGAATCTCCTGGAACCTCACACGGGTATCGAACACGCCCGTGTTCGAGCTGACACGCCCGTGTTCCACGGGACACGGCCGTGTAGCCGGCCGTGTACCCCATGATTTTCCCCCATTTTCAACCCGAGCACTGCACGGGTTCTAGGACACGACCGTGTCCTTGCCCGTGTCACATTGACACGCCTGGACCCCAGGCCGTGTACACGGGACATTTCGTCGAGGGAAGATCGACGACTTGATGACACGGCCTTGGACACGCCCGTATCCTAGGCTGTGTTCCTTGTCTCGACGATCGTCGAGTGAATATCGACGACTCCCCGGGACGATCGTCGACACGGGTCGACACGCCCTGCGACACGCCCGTGTCGCAGGCCGTGTGCCCATTCTCGACGAATCGTCGAGTAAAACACGACGACTTCGCGGCTAAGTGTCGACACACGCTTGACACGCCCTGGGACACGCCCGTGTCCCAGGCCGTGTGCCTGCTGCCAGAACCAAAATTGGCCCAAAACGTCCCCCTTTGCTCCTTTGAGTTTCGGGGCGTTACAACTCTCCCCCTCTTAAAAGAATTTCGCCCACGAAATTACATAAAGGAAAGACATACAAAACCAAAATTTGTACCTGAGCGGAACAACTCCGGATACTCGTCAAGCATAGTCTGCTCTCGTTCCCAAGAGAGCTCCTCACGACCGCAATTGTCCCACCGGACCTTGACCATCCTGATCTCTTTATTGCGTAGCCGCTTGACCTCCGAGTCCTCAATCCGCACGGGCTTGACCTTTGTCGTTAGCCCACTATCCACCGGCACTTGATCAACCGCGATCACTTGCGTAGGCTCTTGCATCGCCTTCCGAAGCACCGAAATGTGGAATACATCATGTAAACCACTTAGCTCCACTGAAAGCTTCAACCTTTAGGCTGCTTCGCCAACTCGCTCCAGAACCTCAAACGGTCCAAGGTACCTCGGGCTTAGCTTTTTCAATCGCCGCACCCGCGAGACACCCTTGAACGGCTTGATCTTTAAGTATACATAATCGCCCACAGCGAACTCCACGTTCCTGTGTTTGGCATTATAGTACTTTGCTTGCCGGTCCTGAGTAATAAGCAACCTCTCCTGAATGGTTCTCACCAAAGAAGTAGCATCCTCCACTTCCGATCGCTTATACAACTTTGACTCACCCGTTTCTAACCAAGACAACGGCGTGCGACATCTTCTACCATATAGGGCCTCGAAGGGCGCCATCTGAATACTCGCTTGGTAGCTGTTGTTGTATGCGAACTCCACCAAATAGAGGTGGTCTTCCCATTGCCTTCCGAAATCCAAGACACACATGCGAATCATATCTTCCATGGTTCTATTGACCCTCTCGGTCTGCCCATCCGTTTGCGGATGGAAGGCTGTGCTGAACTTCAACTTAGTTCCCAACATTAGCTGCACAAGCCTCCAATCGTTGGACGTGAACCGCCCATCTCGGTCACTCACGATGCTGCGGGGCACACCATGAAGCCGTACTATGTTATCCACATAGAGCTTTGCCAACTTCTCCACTGGATCATCCTTCCTATGGGGAATAAAATGTGACACCTTCGTTAATCGATCAACAACCACCCAAATGGCGTCGTTCCCCTTTTGCGACCTTGTCAAACCGTGCACAAAGTCCATAGAGATGTCGTCAAATTTCCACTCTGGAATAGGCAAGGACTTAAGAAATCCTCCCGGCTTTTGGCACTCCGCCTTTACCAAGGCGCAGGTTTGGCACTTCGCTACGTATAGCGCCACATCCTTTTTCAAACCCGGCCACCAAAATAGTTTCTTTATATCACGGTACATCTTCGTGCTCCCCGGGTGAATTGAGTACTTGGTATGGTGCGCCTCGTACAACAACTCCACCCGTAAATTGCCCACACTTGGGACGCACAAACGACCGTCTTTCCAAAGCAATCCGTCCTCCACGACGAATTGGGAATTTGACCCATCCAGAGCCTCTATCATGGACTGCTTCATATGAGCATCCATATCCAAAGCCTGCCGAATCCGATCAGCCAGGTCATATTGGACTTCAGTCCAATTCAGAACTGCTTCAGCACTTGATTGTCTATCCACACAAACAATCTCCAACGCCTCCAACTCCCGCACCAACCGCTCATCATGCACCGATAGCCAATTGGCTTGAGCTGGGGCTCGGCGACTCAACGCGTCCGCAACCGCATTCCCTTTGCCAGACACGTAGTGGATCTTGAATGTATAGTCCCCCAGGAACTCCATCCATCTACGCTGCCGCATATTCAGATCCTTCTGATCTATCAGGTACTTTAGGCTCTTGTGATCGGTGTAGATATCAATCTTCACACCGTACAAATAGTGTCTCCACAGCTTCAAGGCAAAAATCACGGCCGCTAACTCTAAGTCATGGACCGGATAATTCCTCTCATGCACTTTTAGCTGTCTCGAGCCATAAGCTATCACGCTTTCGTGCTGCAGTAGCACGCAACCCAAACCGCTGCCCGAAACATCGCTATATATCTCATAGCCTTCGGTTCCACATGGCGAACTCAGTACAGGCGCCGTGGTCAACCGACACTTCAGTTCCTCAAAAGCTCGCGCGCACTCCGGCGTCCAAACGAACTTATGCTCCTTCCTCGTCAAAGTAGTGAGAGGTAACGCTATCCGCGAGAAGTTCTCTACGAAGCGCCTATAATAGCCGGCAAGCCCCAAAAAGCTCCGGACTTCTGCTACCGTAGCAAGCTCAGGCCACTCCCGTATCGCAACAATCTTCGCCGGATCCACAGCAATACCCTCTCCACTCACTATATGCCCGAGGAACGCTACTGAGGATAGCCAAAACTCGCATTTCGAGAACTTGGCATACAACTGATTTCTCCTTAGCGTCTCCAACACCAAATGAAGATGCTTGAAGTGATCTTCCTCACTTTGCGAGTACACCAAAATATCGTCGATGAAGACGATCACGAAATGGTCCAAGTACTCCCTGAACGTCCTGTTCATCAAATCCATGAATACTGACGGCGCATTAGTCAGCACAAACGGCATGACCGTAAACTCATAATGCCCGTATCTCGTACTAAACGCTGTCTTCGGGATATCACTCTCCCTTATCCGCAGCTGATAGTACTCAGACTTGAGATCTAACTTCGAGTACACCGTCGACCCGACTAACCGATCAAAGAGATCACCAATCCTAGGGATTGGGTACTTGTTCTTCTCAGTCAGCTTGTTTAGCTCCCGATAATCAATACATAATCTCAAGCTTCCGTCCTTCTTCTTAACAAAGAGGACCGGTGCGCTCCAAGGCGAAGAACTCGGGCGCACATACCCTTGCTCTAACAACTCTTGCAGTTGAACTTTCAGCTCCGCCATTTCCTTAGGCGCTAGCCGATACGGAGATCGTGACACAGGCTTTGCACCTGGCACTAGCTCGATCGTAAAATCTATCTCCCGCTGAGGCGGGGCTCCAGGAAGATCTGCGGGGAACACATCAGGGTATTCCGATACCACTGAAATACAATCCAAAGCGGGCTTCGGCTTTGCAACCTCCACTAGTGTAAAGAACAGTTCTGCTCCAGCACGAACCGCCTTCACCACCTGAAGAGCAGACATCAACGTCTTGCTCGACCCCTTTAAGCCCGTAAATGTCGTCTCACGACTCGCTCCCAGCTTAACTTCCTTGCTACCGCAATCTATATGGGCCTGCTGCTCCAAGAGCCAGTTCATGCCAAATATGACGTCGAACTCCACTAACGGAAGTAAAGACGCTCGCAGGTCGAACTCCTGCTCCCCAATACGAATCTTAACATCGCAGAACCTATCCGCTCGCATCGAACACCCATTGGGCAACAACACATCCAACTTATCCTTCGCCATCGAGGAAGGGACTCCGATGCGTGATATAAATCCTTCGGACAAGAAGGAGTGTGAGGCTCCCGTATCGAAGAGTGCTCGTGCCGGATTTTCACAAATCAATACAAATCCTAAACAAGTAGTGGTAAGGTAACATGTGCATAACAAGTATTTAAATAAATTGACTTGCTATAATTAAACCGTACCTGTCACCACATCAGCTTGTTTAATGGCCTCCTGTTGGCCAAGATTGTAGACCCTTGGTTGGGCCGGAGCATAATGGGATGCGGTCGACTCCACCGCCTTTCCCTTCTCTTCATAAGTGGCTCCCGGCCTCCTCTCGGACTTAGGACGTCCGCTCCAACAATCACGGGCAAAGTGCCCCGTCTTTCCGCATGTAAAACACGCGCCCGGGGTCCGACTCGTAGTCGCCCTAGAAGCACCAGAAGGAGCTGGACCCGAAGTCCTATGCTTCTTGAAAGCCCTCCGATAGCCGGACTTTGAAGTAGTCGGCACTTTAAACTCAGATTTTCTATCACCCAAGCCTTTCTTCGCTTGCACGTTCTTCATGTCCTTCTCCAAGGACCGGGCAGTATTGACCAAGGTTAAGAAACCCTGCGTCATCGGCCCCGAGAGTAGCAACCTCAACTCGTCTCTCAACCCTTCGTAGAAGCGATTAGTCTTGCGCTCCTCATCCATGATGGTGGAGCTAGCATAACGACTCAACCGCATAAACTCGTGGAGATATTCATCCACGCTCCTCTCACCCTGCACCAACTTCAGGAACTCATTCTCCATTGAAATCCTCTGAGTAGAAGGGAGGTATCTTGCTAAGAACAATCCCGAGAACTCTTCCATCGGAACGTCTATCAGTTGTCTACCTCTCAAATGATGCAGCTCCAATCCTTCCCACCACATCCTCGCTTCACCGTCCAGCAGGAACGTAGCGATGGTGGTCATTTGCCACTCCTCCGTCTCCGTCGCCGTCATGACTCTCTTCACCCTAGAGAGCCAGTCTTCAGCCTGAGATGGGGTTCCCAACCCCGAGAATAACGGAGGGTTAAAGCTCATTACATGCTTTAGCTGCCTCTCAATTGTCCTCCTTGGCACTATTGGTTCTACAACCACTTGCTCCACCCTCCTCGGCTCAGCCTCTTACAGAGGTTCTTGCTCCATCACAGGAGCGGGCTGCTGCGCTTGCCTTAAAGGCTGCGCATTAATCACGGCCAACACCGCATCAGCCACCAATCGTATATTTTCAGCCGACAAAGGTGTTGCAGGAGCAACCTCCGGTGCACTACTAGCCTCAGAAACTCGGCGTTCTGACGGCCCAACACCACTTCTGGTCACCTATAGTGGTACAAAACACCGTTAAGCGACCAAATTGTATTGCAAACAGCAATTATAGGAACACGCAGGTTCCTCAAACACGAGTATTTTCATTCCTAAGTGGACATTCATGGGTTCTTTTACCATTATAACGATGACGCACGCAATGTGCTCACCACCCCTTAAAAAGAATTCGCCCACGAATTCAGTTTAAGCCCGACCAAAACCAGTAGTCTGATACCAAATTGTAACACCCCCTATCCGTCGCATGGCATATAGCAGTAGGTCCGGTCGGGGCCCGACGCCATATACCACAGACAGACCGGGTGGTTACTTATGGAAACCATCCAACCAATCTCAACGTCCTACACAGAGCATTCTAGCGGAAGCAGTTTATAAGAGTTGTAAACAAGAACCCAGCATAGGAGCATGAATGTCCACTAATACCAAAAGGAATGTTATACAAAAATACCCAAAACCGGCCTTAAGGCCTTACAAAGTGTTTCACTTGAAAATTACATGATTTACAAACCACGGCACGCAGGCCGGTCATACATGAACAAAGCAGTAAACACTTCTACTAGGGCCTTCGAGGGCCAGCTTCGCAAAAAGGGCTTTAGCCCGCTATTGACCGCTTGGTCCAGCTGCACCTGCAAGCAACAAACCACCGCACGGTGGCAAAACAAGGCAACGGTCAGCAATGATGACCAAATTATAACGATCCCGCCCCCAACTCGGGGCGGCGATGCTCCTTCCCTGCATTTCATTAGCATAAGCGAGCAATTTATATAACCATAGCCATTTCATCACAGGCGTTGGCTCGCACGGCCACACGCCCCGTGCACTCAGGGCACATTCTCAGTGAACCGGTCGATGTCACGTCAATTAAAGCCATTAACATTCCGGACTCACCACCGCCACTTAGACGGCCAAACCTATGAGCAATTTGTCTTCCTGGCATTGGTCACGTCAATTAAAGCCATAGACCGCCGAAGACTCACATCTATGCCAACGGCGAGTGCCACGTAACCTTAGGTCTCTCTAGCCCGAACGACATAGAGC
This sequence comes from Platanthera guangdongensis, assembly GCA_039583875.1. Classification (NCBI taxonomy): domain Eukaryota; kingdom Viridiplantae; phylum Streptophyta; class Magnoliopsida; order Asparagales; family Orchidaceae; genus Platanthera; species Platanthera guangdongensis. The sequence goes on along the minus strand of CM077154.1, from coordinate 116,889,577 downwards.
GGGTACGGTTCCATCTAACCCGTGCTCACATCGCAACGATAATTTAAGCCATTTGCGCTGGTCAAACTTCCACCGAGTCTCATTCTACCGCAAGTCACATAACCCCATTATGTTCAAGTTGGCTCTCAGGACACCAAGTTGGCAAGATCTCGTATCCGCCCAGTTTTCCGGGTGCACCTTTGGGTTAGTCCCCAAGGCTCCATGCTGCAATCTACCGCGTAGAAAACCCGAAAAACAACCAATAGCACGGAGTCTTCTCCGGCCTTATGCAATGCAACATCACCGATCCAGACCAACATGTCCGGGTAGGCTTCACACATCATGCCTACGTCCGTTCTCGCATACGGACTCTAAACGACAGGGACTTTACATATCTACCCGAAGGAACGCCTCCAACTCTCCGCAAACTCGCGAGAGCGGGCTTCCTATGCTAAGAAAGAGAGCGACTCATGCTCAAGATGAGGATCGTTACCCTTGAGTTCCTCTTTGGCGCCATTGAAAAGTAATCGGATGGAAATCACCGCACTTGCGTTGCCTCCGTGGATCCGGAGTCGGCTTGCGATTCGGAGCTCCGAAGCTCCTCCAATGGCGGATCTAGCTCTTCTTCTTCTTGCCTTAGCTCTCCTCTCTCCAAGGATTTAGAAAGAGAACAAGTGAAGAAAAGTGAGGTTTTCCAAGTCAACTCACGGGTATATCCTCTCAGGAACAACCCCCAGCCGTTGGATCTCAACCTAAGGAAACGAACGGCTTTGATTCGGGGCTGAAATGCCCAATCTGGACCGAACACGGCCTGGCACACGCCCGTGTCCAGGGCCGTGTGCCGCATTCGCCGTCAAAATCGAACCTCCTGGAACCTCACACGGGTATCGAACACGCCCGTGTTCGAGCTGACACGCCCGTGTTCCACGGGACACGGCCGTGTAGCCGGCCGTGTACCCCATGATTTTCCCCCATTTTCAGCCCGAGCACTGCACGGGTTCTAGGACACGCCCGTGTCACATTGACACGCCTGGACCCCAGGCCGTGTACACGGGACATTTCGTCAAGGGAAGATCGACGACTTGATGACACGGCCTTGGACACGCCCGTGTCCTAGGCCGTGTTCCTTGTCTCGACGATCGTCGAGTGAATCTCGACGACTCCCCGGGACGATCGTCGACACGGGTCGACACGCCCTGCGACACGCCCGTGTCGCAGGCCGTGTGCCCATTCCCGACGAATCGTCGAGTATAACTCGACGACTTCACGGCTAAGTGTCGACACGGGTCGACACGCCCTGCGACACGCCCGTGTCGCAGACCGTGTGCCCACTCTCGATGAATCGTCGAGTAAAACACGACGACTTCGCGGCTAAGTGTCGACACACGCTTGATACGCCCTGGGACACGCCCGTGTCCCAGGCCGTGTGCCTGCTGCCAGAACCCAAACTGGCCCAAAACGTCCCCCTTTGCTCCTTTGAGTTTCGGGGCGTTACAACCGAGCCTCAAAATCAGTCCCGAAGCCTGCCTGCCCCGGAACTCCTCCTTTGGTATCCAGAATCACCTCAACTGTCGTAAGTTCATCTCTACAGATTCTGTATAATAGAACAAGGGGTCGAAATCGATGTTAATTTTAATGATCATCTAATTCAGAACTTGTTTGTCCTAATCCATATAAATATCTTCTTGCCGTTAATTTGAAAAACTCATTCTTTTTTTTCTTTGAATCACGTTCGCTTATGAATGAATTATCTCGTGGTGATAAATAAGATCAATTGCTACACTCTTCCATGAGTTTTATGACCCCTTGGTAGAACATCAGAGGTTGTTCTTCGAGGCGGTTTCGCCTAGGCCGCATAGTTTGAAATTGATCTCATATTTATTAACTACTATTTTAAATCTCTTTGATCATTTTACATCGGTTTAGTTTCTATCCTTAACACTACGACAAATACATACCCGACCGAAAAATACATGTCTTGGGAGAAAATGCATGCAAGAAAAAAATGTGCTCCTTAACAGAAAATTCACCCTCGGTCGAAAAATGCAAGCATACACAAATAAGCTGGAGGATGAAAATGCATGCCTTAACCAAAATCAGTGCAGATGAGTTCCCAGTTCCAAAATGTTTGATTTCAGAATCTAGGGAGGGACATAAATATTCACCACTATTTCTGACTCCACTTCGACGGGAACGAGTACCCTTGCGGCTTTTCCAACCAGCAATCCCCTTCCAGCCGCCGATATTGGTTCCCACCTCCTTCAAACCGAAACCAGGTCTCCCTAGCTTCCATTCCCAACCAACTCCGGCCAGTACTGAGCCTCAACCTCAATCCCGAAGCCTACCTTCCCCAGAACTCCTCCTTCGGTATCCTTGAAGCGCCTCAACTGTCGTAAGTTCATCTCTACAGAATCTATATAGTTCAACAAGAGGTGAAATCGATGTTAATTTTAATGATCATCTAATTCAGAACTTGCTTGCCCTAATCCTCATTAATATCTTTTTGTCGTTAATTTGAAAAACTCATTCTTTTCTTTTTTTTTCTTTGAATCACGACCGCTTATGGATGAATTAACTCGTGGTGATAAATAAGATCAATTGCTAGACTCTTGCATTAGTTTTATGACCTTTGTAGAACACCGAAGGTTGTTCTTCGAGGCGATTTCGCTTGGGCCGCATAGTTTGAAATAGATCTCATATTTATTAACTACTATTTAAAATCTCTTCGATCAGTTTACATCGGTTTAGTTTCTGTCCTTAACACTATGAAAAATACATACCCGACCGAAAAATACATGTCTTGGGAGAAAATGAATGCAGGAAAAAAAGGTGCTCCCTAACAAAAAAATTCACCCTCGATCAAAAAATACAAATATAGACAAATAAGTTGGAGGATAAAAATGTGTGCATTAACCAAAATCAGTGCGGATGACTTCCCAGTTCCAAAATGTTTGATTTCAGAATCTAGGGTGGGACATAAATATACCCCACTATTTTCGACTCCACTCCGACAGGAATGAGTGCCCTTGCGACTATTCCAGCCGACAATCCCCTTCCAGCCGCTGATATTGGTTCCCACCTACTTCAAACGGAAACCAGGTCTCCCTAGCTTCCATTCCCGACCAACTCCAGCCAGTACCGAGCCTCAACCTCAGTACCAGAGCCTACCTTCCCCAAAACTCCTCCTTCGGTATCCAGAACCGCCTCAACTATCGTAAGTTCATCTCTATAGACTCTGTATAGTGGAAAAAGGGGGCAAAATCGATGTTAATTTAAATGATCGTCTAATTCAGAACTTACTTGCCCTAATCCTCATTAATATCTTTTTGTCATTAATTTGAAAAACTCATTCTTTTCTTTTTTCTTTGAATCACGTTCGCTTATGGATGAATTAACTCATGGCGATAAATAAGATCAATTGCTAGACTCTTCCATGAGTTTTATGACCCCTTGGTAGAATATCAGAGGTTATTCTTCGAGGCGGTTTCACCTGGGCCGCATAGTTTGAAATAGATCTCATATTTATTAACTACTATTTAAAATCTCTTTGATCAGTTTACATCGGTTTAGTTTCGGTCCTTAACACAACAAAAAATACATACCTGAACGAAAAATACATGTTTTTGGAGAAAATGCATGCAAGAAAAAAATGTGCTCCCTAACAAAAAATTCACCCTCGGTCGAAAAATACAAACATAGACAAATAAGCTGGAGGATGAAAATGCATGCCTTAACCAAAATTATTGCGGATGAGTTGTCAGTTCCAAAATATTTGATTTCAGAATCTGTGGCGGGATATGAATAGTTGTAACGCCCCCGGTTTTCCTGTGATTTGTTTAATCATTATTTGGCATTACATTGACGCGTTTCCGGCCTTTGTCGTTGTTAGAGTGCCGTCTTAGCTCTTAAAGAGTTCTTAGTGGCTTGTTTTGTAGCCTGTTTGCAAGATTCCCCAGCTAGCCGGAGTCTGTTTTGGTGACTCAGCAGAGTCTCTCAAGAAATGCTTGTGTTTTGGCTTCGGGATATGTTAGCCCGAGTTTTGATCGTCAGATGTTATTCTCGACTTCGACGTTGTTTTCGTAGCTTGGGTGTTTAGCTACGGTGTGAGTTTTGTCAAAGTCCGAGATCGTTCGTTTTTTTCTGCGTCGTCCCGACGCTTGTTTTGTTAGCCGGTAGTGGCTACCTTTTTACTGTGCATGACCTTGTGTGGTTGAGCTTGGTAAGGTTGGTGCCTTGTTTTAGGCTAAGTTTGTCTACCCAATTATTATATATATATGTATGTATATATATATGTTTGTGTGTAAGCTTTTGTGCTGATAGCTTTATTTGTTTTATAAGTATATATATGTGCATGATATATATATATATATATATATATATATATATATATATATATATATATATATATATATATATATATATATATATATATATGAGTGTGAGTTGGCCGGTTGATGAATCCAGCTAGTGGTCGATTGTTATATATAAGTTTATATATGTAGTCAGCTAGTGCTTAGGTTGGGTTTTTTTTTATTAGCTATAGAGTAAGTGAGTGGAGGGTTTATTATAAAGCTCCAGCTGTTCTCCTCCTCCCCATTTCTTCCATTGCCCGAGCTTGCTGGCTTCCAGCGGAAGAAAGGAGGCGGTGGAGTTGGAGCTTTGGCCGGCGGTTTCCGGTAGTTTAAGTGTTCGGTTTTCTCGGGTAAAGGCAGATCTGAGCTGCACTCGCCTAGATCTTCCTCCTTAGGTAAGTTTTTCTTGCTCTAGAGCAGTCTTAGAAGCTAGGGTTTTATTTTAGGGTTCGCTCATTCTTCCCTCTAAAAGCTCCAGGTCTTTTCTTAGGTGGCTGACCTTGCCGCCGGTGCCGAATTTTGGAAGACATATGTTGTTTCCTGGAGGTAGAGGCAAGTGGCGCCCTTTGCCCTTGCCAACCTTTATTTTTTACTTCAATTAATCTTGTTGTAGTAGCTCATTCTTTCTTTTTCCTAGAAGCTAGGGTTGCTGCAGTTTTCAGCCCAGCTAGATCTTGCTCAATTTTGTCCAGTTTTAATTTATTCTCTCTCTTCTTTTCACTGTTTTGTGTCCAGGTGGTGGCTGGAGGTAGGATTTTAGGTTGCTAGTATTAGCCTGGCTTGGGGGATAGTTGTAGCCGGGTAGAAGGGGTAGAAAGAGGAATTAGAATTTTATTTTTTTTTCTCTAAGCCTTCTGGCTGTGTCGACGCCTTCTGGCTTTGTGTCGACACATTCTGGCTTTGTGTCGACATATTCTGGCTTTGTGTCGACACCTTTTGGCTTTTTGTGTCGACACCTTCTGGCTTTGTGTCAACACATTCTGGCTTTGTGTCGACACCTTCTGGCTTTGTGTCGACACATTCTGACTTTGTGTCGACACCTTCTTGCTCTGTGTCGACACATTCTGGCTTTGTGTCGACACCTTCTGGCTTTGTGTCGACACATTCTGGCTTTGTGTTGACACCTTCTGGCTTTGTGTTGACACCTTCTGGCTTTGTGTCGACACATTCTGGCTTTGTGTGGACACCTTCTGGCTTTGTGTCGACACATTCTGACTTTGTGTCAACACATTCTGGCTTTGTGTCGACACCTTCTGTCTTTGTGTCGACACATTCTGGCTTTGTGTCGACACCTTCTGGCTTAGTGTCGAGAGGGACTCGACATCTTATGCTTAGTGTCGAGAGGGACTCGACGCCTTCTGGCTTAGTGTCGTGTGGACTCAATGCCTTTCTCCTTAGGCTGGTGTTTTCTCCTGAGTTGGTTAGGATGAGTTTATTTCGGATTGTTGATGTTTCTCGGCTGGTTTTGAAGGCCGAGTCGTGAATTATGGCAGGTGGTTTTGTTTGGTGGATCTGTGATGGGTGGTGTGGTGTAGAGACTTGGTCACCATCATTTTAGCCCCGGGATGGGCTGTTGTTTTGGTGTGTTATCACCATTTTGGCCCCGATTTGGGCTGGTTGTGTTGGTGTTTTCGACCTTAGGGCTGCCACCGTTAAACCCTTGAGTATTTATGGGTCTAGTTGTTTGGATGAGGACTTTGTCACAATTAGTCGGGCAACTTTCCCTTGTTAGTGTTAGTTGTTTAGTGTCATATCATACACACACCGATGTGTCGCAGTACGTCTTGGCTGAAGTATGAGCGCTACACCCATAAGCATGAATAGAAGTATACGGGGCATATTATGTAGTATGGGATGCATAATATGTGTTTGTATATGGATCCATAATAGGAGGCAACATGTGAGGGTTATGTAGTATCAGATGTATAACCTCACCGCATAGCTGCGACTAGCACATTTTCTTTTTCATTGCATGCAAATGCTATGTAGTATGAGATGCATAACATTTTCATGTATACGCCGCCCATGTCATGCATTAAGGCCTTTTTAGAATGCATAGCACAACATGCATAGCATAACATTGCATAAGCACAACGTGCCAAGCTAAAGATTTGCATGATGACATATGTACACGCATGGTTTTGAGTCAAAAAGAATACAAATTCATGCATTCATGGTCTAAGCACATGAGTTAGTGTGATGGTGGTAAACTATCCTAGGTTAAGCATAACATCATCATTGTAAAAAAAACCAAATCTCAGAGCAAGTTAGCAGTTGAAGCTCATATTTAAGTATGTTTTGTCTGTACCAGGTAGTTTTGCGCTAGCAGTTGGGCTAGGTCTTGATTGGTGCCAATTCGATTATAGGATGTCAAAGATTCAAAGCGTCCTTCGACGAGGCTAACTCCCCAGTCTGAGAGCGAGTCTTTGGGTGCGCAGAGCAATGCGATGATGGAGAGTCTACGACAGAGCAATGAGTAACGCCCCGAAACTCAAAGGAGCAAAGGGGGACGTGAGTTTGGGTTCTGGCTGCAAAGCAGGGCGTGTCCCATGGTGGATGACGGGAAGTGCAGTCCCAGTGTCGATCCAGTCGACACGGGCGTGTCGCATGTTGACAGCCGCGAAGTTGTGTCTGGCACACGGCTAGCTCCGGGCGTGTCGAGTGTCGAGTGGGAAGTCACACTTTGGTGTCGACAATGTGTCCAAGGCACACGGCCTGACACGGGCGTGTCCAAGGGTCTAGCGACGATGTCCGAAGTGTCTGCGAGACCGTGTACCCTGGGGTCCAGGCGTGTTGAGGTGACCTAAGGACTGGTGCCTAGAACCGGTAGTGGTTAATTTTGGGGAAAATGATAGGGGTACCGGCCGGCCACCGGCCGTGTCAGAACACGGGCGTGTCATGAACACGGGCATGATACCCGTGTGAGGTTTGGCGAATGAGGCACACGGCCCTGGACACGGGCGTGTGCCAGGCCGTCTCTCAGGGAATTTCAGCGACTCCCGAATCAAAGCCGTTCGTTTCCTTATTTTGGCCAACGGCTGGGGGTTGTTCCTAAGGGATATACCCGGGATTAGAAAACCCTCACTTTTCTTAAGTGTTATGGAAAGGAGAGCCAAGGGAGGAAGAAGGAGCTAGACTTTATGGTCCACGGAGGCAAAGCTTGCGGTGTTTTTCAGATTACTTTTCAATGGCGCCAAAGAGGAACGCTAAGGTAACGATTGGCTTATCTCTTTCTTTGCATAGGAAGCCCGCTCTCGCGATCGATGAGGCGTTCCTTCGGGTATATTGAAGTCCCCGTTGTTTATTAAGCGAGAACGGACATAGGCATTGTGTGAAGCCTACCCGGACATGTTGGTCTGGAGTTGTTGCACTAATGCAGAAGACGTGCTATTGGTTGTTTTTCGGGTTTTCTAGCGGTAGAGCAGCAGGGAGCCTGATAACCCAAAGGTGCACCCGGAAAACTCGTCGAGATCCCAACTTGGTGGCCTGACCATTGAACTCATGTGAATTATGGGATATGGGACTTAGTTTGACAAATGGCTTAAGTTGGTGGCACGGGTGAGAGAGAGGGAGAGCTTGAAAGAAGAATGCTCTTGGGAAAATGTGGTGAGTCCGGAATTTTGGCTTTAAGGACATTGACCGGTTCACCGAGAATGTGCTACACGGGGAGTGGGCCGTGCGAAAGTTTGATGAAATGGCTATATGTTTATTGCCCTTATGCTAATGATCGAGCGGCCCCGAGTTGGGGGCGGGATCGTTATAATTTGGTCAGCATTGATGCCTTGTTTTGCCACCGTGCGGTGGTTTGTTGCTTGCATGATGGACCAAGCGGTTCGGGCTAAAGCCCGAATACCGGCCCTTGAAGGCCTTTGAAGTGTTTACATTCATGAGGCCTGCGTGTCGTGGTTTGTAGTAATTTGAAGTGAAACTTTTGTAAGGCACAGTTATAACATTCCTAATTTGTGAGTATGAGATCGAGTTCAGCAAGCTGAGTTGGTTTGCCCCGGCCGGACCTCTGCTTGGTAAGCTCCGAGGCGTCCCAGATCGAGTTAAGTTGTGTCTGGGCTAAGATGCAGGACCCTTCTGGGTGCTCCTCTGTCTCCGGTAGTGGTTCCAGAAGTGACATCCAGCCTCCTACTTATGATGGAAAGGCTAGCTGGTGCTTATAGAGAAGAGATGTTTTCAGTTACTCACGAGTTATCGTCGCCTACCATCTCAAGTGCAAAAAGTGGTGGAAGAGAGGGAGAGCTTAAAAGAAGAATGCTGCTTTTAAGGAGATGCTTGAAGTTTCTACCCTCGTCGAGGCAATTACAAAGCAGAGGTGCTAAGAAGTATGAGATCAGAGCTCGGTTTGCCCCCTGCTTGGTAGCAGGCGGAATGAGGGTGGTCTAAAGGACACCCAGCAGCTAGCTGGTGCTTAGAGGAAATTGGTGGAACCTACCTTGAATGAAATTACAATGAGAATAGAGGTTAGCAAATGAGAAAGGATAAGAGGAATTGGTTGAAGGAAAGAGCCTCAGGTGCCCGATGCTGCTTCATGGAAGAAGAGCAAAGAGGTTTGTAGCTTCTGTGGCCGGTCACGCCACCCCTTTGAGAGATGTTTCAAGAGGATAGGAGCTCAGAAGAAGGAGCAGGTTCATGCGATTCAGGCTGCTTCTAAGAGGATTTGGAATGTACCTTGTGCAAGAAGAAGGGGCATGATGTTGCCCGTTGCTGGTTAGAAGGATAAGGTTTGCTATCAGTGTGGACAAAAGGGGCATGTTAAGGCTCAGTGCCCGCAGTTCCAGCCTGTGCTTCAACCAGTCCCACTTCAGGCATTGTCCACCGCCTCAGCGATTGGATAAAGGTAAAGGAAAGCTGAATGTGATTTCCTCAAAGGAAGCTCAGACTTCGACTCAGATTGTTTCAGGTTAGACGTTCTCCCTAGTTCTAATGTTTTAGTTCGTAAGTATAGCTTTACCAATTGTTTCCTTTGATGCGTGCGCAACTTTATAGGAAGATTTAAGGTAAAGAACCGATGGGCGCGTGTTCTCTTTGACTCTGGCGCTACCCACTCATTTGTGGCTAGAGCTTTTGTGGGTCGGTACCGTTTGGATCTAGATTGAGTTGGGGATGCCTTTTGCATCAAGTTCCCTTCCGGTGATTCTGTGGTTTCAGATCAGTGGCATTCAGGATTGTCTGATTATTTTAGGGGATTTTCTAGCTAAGGCAGATCTGAAGGTGATCGACTTGGAAGACTTTGATGTTATTTTAGGCATGGATTGGTTGTCTAGGTATGATGCTGTTATCCAGTGCAAGGGTAAGCGCTTGGACTTCGTTAAGGACAATGGTCAGCATGGGAGTGTTTATGGTGATTCGCGCCAGGATTCTCCAGTTATTTCTGCGGTATGTGCTCGGACGCTGCTAGTTTCCGGCTGTTTTGCTAGTTTGGTCTCAGTTTTGGGGACCGTTGGTAGTTTGCCATGTTTAGAAGAGATTCCTGTTGTGCGCGAGTTTTCAGATGTTTTTCCTGATGATCTTCATGGTCTTCCACCTGACATAGATGTTGAGTTTGTGATAGATTTGAAGCCGGGTACGCGTCCTATTGCGAAGGCGCCGTACCAGGATGGCCCCGCGAGAGCTGGAGGAGTTGTGCATCCAGCTGGATGAGTTGTTAGAGAAGAGTTTTATAAGGCTGAGTTCATCGCCTTGGGGTGCTCCTGTTCTGTTCGTAAAGAAGAAAGATGGATCGATGAGGCTTTGCATCGATTATAGAGAGCTAAACAAGGTTACTACTAAGAACAGGTATCCTCTGCCCAGGATTAACGATTTGTTTGATCAGTTGCGTGGTAGCGCGGTATTTTCTAAGATTGATCTTCGTTCTGGTTACCATCAGCTCAGGATCTGTGAGTCGGATATTCCACGGACTGCTTTTCGATCAAGACATGGACATTTTGAATTTCTGGTAATGTCATTTGGTTTGACCAACGCGCCCTCAGCCTTTATGGATATGATGAACCTGTGTGTTCAAAGATTTCCTGGACAAGTTCGTAGTCGTGTGTATCGACGACGTTCTAGTATATTCCCGCAATGCTGAGTAGCATGTCCAGCATCTTTGATTAGTTTTATCTGTTTTGAGGGACCATAAGTTGTTCGCCAAGTTGAGTAAGTGCGCATTTTGGTTGCCTCAGGTTTCGTTTCTGGGCCATGTGGTTAATAAGAATGGGATTTCAGTCGACCCAGAGAAAATAGATGCAGTGATGGAATGGAGTAGAACTGGCACACCCAAGGATATTAGGAGCTTTTTGGGGTTGGCCGGCTATTACAAGGAGATTTGTGGAGGGTTTTTCTACCCTAGCTGCACCTTTGACGAGATTGACTCAGAAGAATGTGGCTTTTGTTTGGAACGAGAAGTGTGAGGAAGCCTTCCTAGAGCTCAAGAACAGATTGTGCACTGCTCCCGTTTTGACCCTGCCTACGGAGGGCATGAATTTTGATGTTTTTGTGGATGCATCGCATGTTGGGCTTGGTTGCGTGTTGATGCAAGGCGGAAAAGTGATTGCGTATGGGTCCAGGCAACTGAAGACTCATGAGAAGAACTACCCTATACATGATTTAGAGTTTGCAGCTATGATTTCTTGCATTGAATTTGTGGAGACATCTGCTTTATGGCGCGCAGTGCAAGATTTTTACCGATCATAAGAGCTTAAAGTACGTCTTCACCCAGAAGGAACTGAATCTGCTCCAGCGGCGATGGTTGGAGTATGTTGTCTGATTACGATGTTGAGATCCAGTACCATCCGAACAAGGCTAATGTGGTGGCTGATGCCCTAAGTCGGAATACGGGGAAGATTTTTAATCTCTCCGTCGAGCTATTAGTGGAAGAATTTATCTTGATGGATATTTTTGTGGGGCGATGCGACTTGTAGAGTAGTTTGGTAGTAGCAGAGCCTTCTTGAATTGCGCTTACGAGGTTGCATCAGAAAGATGATCCAGATCTGCTGCATTTATATCTTAGAGCTGAGAAAGGGGAGTTACCAGATTTCTCGATTGATGATGCGGGTACTTTGAAGTATCGCGGTAGATTTTGTATCCCCGCCATTATGGATATCCGAGTTATGTTATGCAGAGAAGCGCAAGGTTCGAGCGTTGTCTACCATCTATGAGCTACCAAGATGTATCATGACTTAAAGCAAATTGCCTGGTGGAATGGGATGAGGAGAGACGCAGCCAATTTTGTCTCTGAGTGCTATACTTGCAAGCGTGTTAAGGCCGATCATGGTAGGCCTAGGTGGCAAGTTGACTCCGTTGGAGATTCCGACTTGGAAGTGGGAAAGCATTTCGATGGATTTCATCACAGGTTTACCGAGATCTCCTGGGGATATGATTCATTTTGGGTGATCGTGGACAGATTAACGAAGTGCTCACTTCGTACCTTATAAGATCGAGTAGTGTGCTCACTTCGTACCTTATAAGATCGAGTATCCGATGAAGAAATTTTGTTGTTCCTCGATTTGGTGAGGTAGTTTTTTTCTTTCTGTATAGACATACATACTCACCAGCGGGTTCATGTCAGGTTGTTGACGCCCACTGGTGGCTTGCTTGTGATGCTAGATATGAACTGAGAACTACTATTTTTGCCTTTTTGGAGGTTGTTTACTTGCTTCTGGGAATTTTTTTTGTTAGGTTGCATGTTAGGTATTTTTTTAAAAACCCTAAAAGCATACTATATGTACTTCATGCACATCATGTTTATAAAACTAAAGCACTACCTTCTCAAGTAACGTAAAAAACTATTTTTCTTATACTATGATAAATCTAGAGTCCTGCATTCCATGAGTTGTTCTTCGGGCACGTTTACACTCATGAAGGATGTCAAATCAACTTAACCAAAGTATTTTTCGCTGCATATAAATATATTTTTAATAAGTGGACTAGCTGATCCACTGTGCCGGGGGATATGGTCATCAAACTTAACTGGTTTTCTTTCATATTAAATTATGATTTTTATTCCAAAGAATTAGAGTCTGGGGTTTTGCCTAAGCGTGTGCAGTTATCCCCTGCACGACGTGGCATCATAGCACGTATTTTCTCTTGCTCTGATATGATTTAATTGCTGAGAAAATGCGAGTCGTGACAGTTGGTATCAGAGGGAGGTTTCCTGACAATTGGTCGGGCAACTTTCCCTTGTTAGTGTTAGTTGTTTAGTGTCATATCATACACACACTGATGTGTCATCAGTACGTCTTGGCTGAAGCATGAGCACTACACTCATAAGCATGAGTAGAAGTATACGGGGCATATTATGTTGTATAGGATGCATAATATGTGTTTGTATATAAATCCACCATAGGAGGCAACATATGAGGGTTATGTAGTATGGGATGCATAACCTCACCACATGGCTGCGACTAGTATGTTTTCTTTTTTGTTGCATGCAAATGCTATGTAGTATGGGATGCATAACATTTTCATGTGTACGCCTCTCATGTCATGCATTAAGACCTTTTTAGAATGCATAGCACAACATACATAACATAACATTGCATAAGCACAACGTGCCAAGCTAAAGATTTGCATGATGACATATGTACACACATGGTTTTGAGTCAAAAAGAATACAAATTCATGCATTCATTGTCTAAGCACATGAGTTAGTGTGATGGTGGTAAACCATCCTAGGTTAAGCATAACATCATCATTGTAAAAAAAACCAAATCCCAGATCAAGTTAGCAGTTGAAGCTCATATTTAAGTATGTTTTGTCTGTACCAGGTAGTTTTGTGCTAGCATTTGGGCTAGGACTTGATTGGTGCCAATTCGATTATATGATGTCAAAGCATCCTTCGACGAGGCTAACTCCCTAGTCTGAGGGCGAGTCTTCGGGTGCGCAGAGCAATGCGATGATGGAGAGTCTGCGATAGAGAAATGAGGCCTTGACAAGGCATATGGTGGATGTGTAGTCCCAGATCGAGTATATGTTGACAATTGTGTATGTGCTAGCTCCGAGAGTGCAGGACCCTGCTGTGGGTCTAGCTGTCCCTGCCCCTCTTGCTCCTCTGGTGCCTCCGGTAGTGGTGCCACCAGAGATGATGTTTATCTCTCAGTTTCAGCGACTCAGGCCTCCTACTTATGATGGAAAGGCAGACTTTATGGTCTTGGATGATTGGCTTATATCGATCGAAGAGATGTTTTCCTACTCTGGAGTTACTCACGATCAGAGAGTGATGATCGCCGCCTACCAGCTCAAGGGGTTAGCAAAAAGTTGGTGGCTGAGAGAGATGGAGAGCTTGAAAGAAGAATGCTCTTGGGAGTCTTTTAAGGAGATGCTACTGGGAAAGTTTCTACCCTCGGTCGAGCGGGACCACCTGATGAATGATTTCTTACATTTGAAGCAGAGGCAGCTCACATTTAATGAGTATGAGATCGAGTTCAGCAAGCTGAGTCGGTTTGCCCCCGGCTTGGTAAGCTCCGAGGCGGATCGAGTTAAAAGATTTCTGGGTGGTCTAAGAAGTGACATCCAGCAGCTAGCTGGTGCTTATGGAGCAGTGAGTTATACCAGTGTGGTAGAAGCTGCCTTGAAGGTCGAGGCAATTACAATGCTAAGAACAGAGACCGGCAAATGAGAAAGGATAAGAGGAAATTGGTTGAAGGAAATATCCCTCAGGTGCCCGATGCTGCTTCAAGGAAGAAGAGTAAAGAGGTTTGTAGCTTCTGTGGCCGGTCAGGCCAACCCTTTGAGAGATGTTTCAAGAGGATAGGAGCTCAGAAGAAGGAGCAGGTTCATGCGATTCAGGGTGCTTCTAAGAGGGACTTGGAATGTACCTTGTGCAAGAAGAAGGGGCGTGATGTTGCCCGTTGCTGGTTAAAGGAATGCTATCAGTGTGGACAAAAGGGGCATGTTAAGGCTCAGTGCCCGCAGTTCCAGCATGTGCTTCAACTAGTCCCACTTCAGGCATTGCCACCGCCTCAGCGATTGGATAAAGGTAAATGGAAAGCTGAATGTGATTTCCTCAGAGGAAGCTCAGACTTCGACTCAGGTTGTTTCAGGTTAGACGTTCTCCCTAGTTCTATTATTTTAGTTCGTAATTATAGCTTTACCAATTGTTTCCTTTGATGCGTGCGCAACTTTATAGGAATATTTAAGGTAAAGAACTGCTGGGCGCGTGTTCTCTTCGACTCTAGCGCTACCCACTCATTTATGGCTAGCGCTTTCGTGGATCGGTACCGTTTGGATCTAGATCGAATTGGGGATGCCTTTTGCGTCAAGTTCCCTTCCGGTGATTCTGTGGTTTCAGATCAAGGCATTCAGGATTGTCCGATTTTTTTAGGGGATTTTCTAGTTAAGGCAGATCTGAAGGTGATCGACTTGGAATACTTTGATGTTATTTTAGGCATGGATTGGTTGTCCAGGTATGGTGCTGTTATCCAGTGCAAGGGTAAGCGCTTGGACTTTGTTAAGGACAACGGTTAGCCTGGGAGTGTTTATGGTAATTTGCGTCCAGGATTCTCCAGTTATTTCTGCGGTATGTGCTCGGACGCTGCTAGTTTACGGCTGTTTTGCTAGTTTGGTCTCAGTTTTGGGGATCGTTGGTAGTTTGCCGCGTTTAGAAGAGATTCCTATTGTGCGCGAGTTTTCAGATGTTTTTCCTAATGATCTTCCACCTGATAGAGATGTTGAGTTTGTGATAGATTTGGAGCCGGGTACGTGTCCTATTGCGAAGGCGCCGTACCAGATGGCCCCGCGAGAGCTGGAGGAGTTGCCTATCCAGCTGGATGAGTTGTTAGAGAAGGGTTTTATAAGGCCGAGTTCGTCGCCTTGGGGTGTTCCTGTTCTGTTTGTAAGGAAGAAAGATGGATCGATGAGCCTTTGCATCGATTATAGAGAGCTAAACAAGGTTACTACTAAGAACAGGTATCCTCTACCAAGGATTGACGATTTGTTTGATCAGTCGCGCGGTAGTGCAGTATTTTCTAATATTGATCTTCGTTCTGGTTACCATCAGCTCAAGATCCGTGAGTCGGATGTTCTACGGACTGCTTTTCGATCGAGACATGGACATTTTGAATTCTGGTAATGTCGTTTGGTTTGACCAACGCGCCCTCAGCCTTTATGGATATGATGAACCGTGTGTTCAAAGATTTCTTGGACAAGTTCGTAGTCGTGTTTATCGACGACGTTCTAGTATATTCCCGCAATGCTGATAGCATGGCCAGCATCTGCGATTAGTTTTATCTGCTTTCAGGGACCATACGTTGTTCGCCAAGTTGAGTAAGTGCGTGTTTTGGTTGCCACAGGTTTCGTTTCTGGGCCATGTGGTTAATAAGAATAGGATTTCAGTCAACACAGAGAAAATAACTGCAGTGATGGAATGGTGTAGACCTGGCACACCCAAGGAGATTAGGAGCTTATTGGGGTTGGCCGGCTATTACAGGAGATTTGTGGAGGGTTTTTCTACCCTAGTTGTACCTTTGACGAGGTTGAATCAGAAGAATGTGGCTTTTGTTTGGAACAAGAAGTGTGAGGAAGCCTTCCTAGAGCTAAAGAACAGATTGTGCACTGCTCCTGTTTTGACCCTGCCTACGGAGGGCATGGATTTTGATGTTTTTGTGGATGCATCGCATGTTGGGCTTGGTTGCGTGTTGATGCAAGGCGGTAAAGTGATTGCGTATGGGTCCAGGCAACTGAATACTCATGATAAGAACTACCCTACACATGATTTAGAGTTTGCAGCTATGATTTTTGCATTGAATTTGTGGAGACATCTGCTTTATGGAGCGCAGTGCAAGATTTTTACCGATCATAAGAGTTTAAAGTACGTCTTCACCCAGAAGGAATTGAATCTGCACCAGCGGCGATCGTTAGAGTATGTTGCTGATTACGATGTTGAGATCCAGTACCATCCGGGCAAGGCTAATGTGGTGTTCGATGCCCTAAGTCGAAAGACGGGGAAGATTTTTAATCTCTCCGCCGAGCTATTAGTGGAAGAATTTCTCTTGATGGATATTTCTGTGGGGCGATGCGACTTGCAGAGTAGTTTGGTAGTAGTAGAGCCTTCTTGTATTGCGCTTACGAGGTTGCATCAGAAAGATGATCCAGATCTGCTGCATTTATATCTTAGAGCTGAGAAAGAGGAGTTACCAGATTTCTCGATTGATGATGCGGGTACTTTGAAGTACCGCGACAGATTTTGTATCCCCGCCGTTATGGATATCTGAGTTATGTTATGCAAAGAAGCGCATGGTTCGAGTGTTTCCTACCATCCAGGATCTACCAAGATATATCATGACTTAAAGTAAATTGCCTGGTGGAATGGGATGAAGAGAGACGTAGCCAATTTTGTCTCTGAGTGCTATACTTGCAAGCATGTTAAGGCTGATCATGGTAGGTCTGGTGGCAAGTTGACTCCGTTGGAGATTCCGACTTGGAAGTGGGAAAGCATTTTGATGGATTTCATCACAGGTTTACCGAGATCTCCTAGGCGATATGATTCAGTTTGGGTGATCGTGGACAGATTAACGAAGTGTGCTCACTTCGTACCTTATAATATCGAGTATCCGATGAATAAAGTAGTTGAGCTGTATTTGAATGAAGTTATCCAATTGCATGGTGTTCTAGTCAACATTATTTCAGACCGAGACTCACGGTTTACATCTCGCTTCTGGAAGAGTTTGCAAGAAGGTTTGGGTACGGATTTGAGATATTCTACCGCTTACCACCCGCAGACCAATGGTCAGACATAGCGAGTTAATCAGATAGTGGAGGATATGATCAGATGCTATATTTTAGACTACGGAGTAGCGTGGGATGAGCGTTTGCGGCTTATGGAGTTTGCTTATAATAACAGTTATCAGAAAAGCTTGCAAATGACTCCTTTTGAAGCTCTGTATGGGAGACGCTACAGAACTCCCCTATTTTGGACTGAGGTTGGCGAGAGATCTTTGTTGGGTCTGGATGCTCTTGAAGAAATGGAAGTTGTTGTGAAGCTTATTCGTGAGAAGCTTCGGATAGCGCAAGAGCAATATGAGAAGAACGTCAACCGACGTAGATCTGATTTGGTATTTGTTGTGGGGAACTTGGTGTTCCTAAAGGTTTCCCCGATGGTTGGAATTAAGAGGTTTGTTAAGAACCAAAAGTTGGATCCAAGGTTTGTGAGACCGTTTAAGATTGTTGAGCGGATTGGTGTGGCAGCTTATAAGCTGGATTTGCCCGCAAATTTTCCTGGTGTGTACGATGTTTTTCACATTAGCCAGTTACGGAAGTGTGTGCTGAGCGACAGGCAAGTTTTGGATTCTGTGCCTCAGTTATAGCCAAAGCTTTCTTATGTGAAGATGCCTGTCCGCATTTTGGATACGCGAGATCTTGTGTTGCGGAAGAATACAATTCCAATGGTTAAAGTTTTATGGAGAAACCAGGATGTGGAAAGCGCGACTTGGGAATTGGAGTCGGCTATGAGGGAGGCTCGCCCTCATCTTTTTCCCTGACTTGTGTCCTGATATGTTTTGCATTTTCTAATATAGCTCTTGCTTCGCTATTTATTTCTCCTTCTTGATAGGAGTGTTGTGCGTAAAGTTTCAGGGCGAAACTTTCTTTTAGGGGGAGTGACTGTAACGCCCACAGTTTTCCTGTGATTTGTTTAATCATTGTTTGGCGTTACGTTGACGCGTTTCCGGCCTTTGCCGTTGTTAGAGCGTCGTCTTAGCTCTTAAGGAGTTCTTAGTGGCTTGTTTTGTAGCCTGTTTGCAAGGTTCCCCAGCTCGTCGGAGTCAGTTTTGGTGACTCGGCAGAGCCTCTCAGGGAATGCTTGTGTTTTGGCTTCAGGAGATGTTAGCCCGAGTTTTGATCGTAGGATGTTTTTCTCGACTTCGTCGTTGTTTTCGTAGCTTGGGAGTTTAGCTACGGTGTGAGTTTTGTCGAAGTCCGAGATCGTTCGTCTTTTTTTTGCGTCGTCCCGACGTTTGTTTTGTTAGCCGGTAGTGGTTACCTTTTTGCTGTGCATGACCTTGTGTGGTTGAGCTTTGTAAGGCTGGTGCCTTATTTTAGGCTAAGTTTGTCCAGCCAATTATTATATATATATATATATATATATATATATATATATATATATATATATATGGGTATGTGGCTGTTTTTATATAAGTTTATATATATGCATATTATATATATGCATATAAGAGTATGAGTTGGCTGGTTGATGAATCCAGCTAGTGGCTGATTGTTATATATAAGTTTATATATGTAGTCAGCTAGTGCTTAGGCTGGGTTTTTTTATTAGCTATAAAGTAAGTGAGTGGAGGGTTTATTATAAAGCTCCAGCTGTTCTCCTCCTCCCCATTTCTTCCATTTCCCGAGCTTGCTGGCTTCCAATGGAAGAAAGGAGGCGGTGGAGCTGGAGCTTTGGCCGACGGTTTCCGGTAGTTTAAGTGTTCGGTTTTCTCGGGTAAAGGCAGATCTGAGCTGCTCTAGCCTAGATCTTCCTCCTTAGGTAAGTTTTTCTTGCTCTAGAGCTGTCTTAAAAGCTAGGGTTTTATTTTCGGGTTCGCCCATTCTTCCCTCTAAAAGCTCCAGATCTTTTCTTAGGTGGCTGACCTTGCCGCCGGTGCCGAAATTTGGAAGACAACTGCTGTTTCCTGGAGGCAGAGGCAAATGGAGCCCTTTGCCCTTGCCAACCTTTATTTTTTACTCTAATTAATCTTGTTGTAGTAGCTCATTCTTTCTTTTTTCTAGAAGCTAGGGTTGCTGCAGTTTTCATCCCAGCTAGATCTTGCTCAATTTTGACCAGTTTTAATTTATTCACTCTCTTCTTTTCACTGTTTTGTGTCCAGGTGGTGGCTGGAGGTAGGATTTTAGTTTGCTAGTATTAGCCTAGCTTGGTGGATAACTGTAGCCGGGTAGAAGGGGTAGAAAGCGGAATTAGAATTTGTTTTTTTCTCTAAGCCTTCTGGATGTGTCGACACCTTCTGGCTTTGTGTAGACACATTATGGCTTTGTATCGACACATTCTGGCTTTGTGTCGACACATTCTGGCTTTGTGTCGACACCTTCTGGCTTTGTGTCGACACATTCTGGCTTTGTGTCGATACATTCTGGCTTTGTGTCGATACATTCTGGCTTTGTGTCGACACATTCTGGCTTTGTGTCGACACCTTCTGGCTTTGTGTCGACACATTCTGGCTTTGTGTCGACACCTTCTGTCTTTGTGTCGACACATTCTGGCTTTGTGTCGAAACCTTCTGGCTTTGTGTCGACACATTCTAGCTTTATGTCGACACCTTCTGGCTTTGTGTCGACATATTCTGACTTTGTGTCGACACCTTCTGGCTTTGTGTCGACACATTCTGGCTTTGTGTCGACACCTTCTGGGTTTGTATCGAGAGGGACTCGACACCTTATGCATAGTGTCGAGAGGGACTCGACGCCTTCTGGCTTGGTGTCGAGTGGACTCGACGCCTTTCTCCTTTGGCTGGTGTTTTCTCCTGAGTTGGTTAGGATGAGTTTATTTCGGGTTGTTGATGTTTCTCAGCTGGTTTTGAAGGCAGAGTCGTGAATTATGGCAGGTGGTTTTGTTTGGTGGCTCTGTGAGGGGTGGTGTGGTGTAGAGCCTTGGTCACCACCATTTTGGCCCCGAGATGGGTTGTTTGTTTTGGTGTGTTGTCACCATTTTGGCCCCGGTTTAGGCTGGTTGTGTTGGTGTGTTGGACCTTAGGGCTGCCACCGTTGAACCCTTGAGTATTTATGGGTCTGGTTGTTTGGATGAGGACTGTTTTTGCTCACCAACCCAGACCCAGGGCTTTACCACTGCTAATGATTCACAAGTTTGGATTGTTAGTTCCTTTCTGCAAAATTGTTATTTTTGCATGTGCTTGCCTTGTTGCTGCTGCAGTTTTTTTTGCAAGGCATGTTGTTCATTTCTCGCACTTGGTTCGTTTTGATCTTGCCTTGGGCAGTGTTTTACCCTTTCTGTATTGTTCATTTTACCTTCGCTCTTTTTGATAGCACTTATTGTGGGGTTGGTAAGCCCCTCTTTTATTGCTTATGAATCTAATGCTCCACTGTTTTTCATTCTATTCTTGCTGAGGTATTCTTTCTTTGAATGCCTCAGGTTCAGGTTGTGGCCGATTGAGTGGCTAGTGTTCTGGTGGAGCTTGTTTGTGGCCTCAGGGGTAGCTGAGTTTGCTGTTCCTCAATTTGGTGAGGTAGTTTTCTTCTTTCTGTATAGACATACATACTCACCAGTGAGTTCATGTCAGGTTGTTGACGCCCACTAGTGGCTTGCTTGTGATGCTAGATATGAACTGAGAACTACTATTTTTGCCTTTTTGGAGGTTGTTTACTTGCTTCTGGGAATATTTTATACTAGGTTGTACGTTAGGTATTTTTTTTAAACCCTAAAAGCATTACTATATGTAGCTCATGCACATCATGTTTATAAAACTAAAGCACTATCTTCCCAAGTAACGTAAAAGGCTATTTTTCTTATACTATGATAAATCTAGAGTCCTGCATTCCATGAGTTGTTCTTCGAGGATGTTTACACTCATGTATGATGTCAAATCAACTTAACCAAAGTATTTTCCGCTGCGTATAAATATATTTTTAATAAGTGGACTAGCTGATCCACTATGCCGAGGGATACGACCATCAAACTTAACTGGTTTTCTTTCATATTAAATTATGATTTTTATCCAAAGAATTAGAGTCCGGGGTTTTGCATGAGCGTGTGTAGTTATCCCCTGCACGACGTGACATCATGACACATATTTTCTCTTGCTCTGATATGATTTAATTGTTGAGAAAATGTGGGTCGTGACAATAGTCCTCTCTATTTCTGAATCCTCTCTGACGGGAACGAGTGCCCTTGCGACTGTTCCAGTCGACAATCCTCTTCCAGCCGCCGATATTGGTTCCCACCTCCTTCAAACGGGAATTAGGTTTCCCCAGCTTCCATTCCCGACCAACTCCGGCTAATATCGAGCCTCAACCTCAATCCCAAAGCCTACCTTCCCGGAACTCCTCCTTCGGTATCCAGAACCGCCTCAACTGTCGTAAGTTCATCTCTACAAACTCTGTACAGTGGAACAAGGGGGCGAAATCGATGTTAATTTTAATGTTCATCTAATTCAAAACTTGCTTGCCCTAATCCTCATTAATATCTTTTTGCTTGCCCTAATCCTCAACTGATTCTTTATCTTTAATTTACAATTTTTCAGGCTGCTAAACTCTATATTATAAAATTTATATATCAGTGCGTTTTTAAAACTTATGTACAACTTATTTAGTATCATCCATTATAAGTTTGTAATCACAAATCAGAGATTTATTTGTACCATTTGATTATATCTTTTGGAGTTCAATTTAGATATACTTTAATAAATTTTTGAAATTTTCATTATCAAATTTGCGGTGAGCATGCTCTTAATTGAGCTAATGGAAATTAGATTGATACATGCCTCATAGAGTTCCAAAACATCTAAGGTGGAAGCTCATGGCTAGCATGTCACTGCGATCGAGTTCCACCAACTGGAGGAATACATGTCTTGTTGCACTCATCAACATAGTTGCTCTATCTGGATTATCTCCTCTATAATTTCCCGACAAACACCAGGCATTTTACCCTTAGTTTCTCATGTTGTGGGTGAGATCCCCAATCCAATTAAGGCTCTGTTTGGGGGGGATTAGGGGGACCTTAAACTTGGTCTTAAATTGTGCTTCAGCATAACTATAAAAGTGCTTAAAATAATCACAACTGTAGTTTTTATTAATCAAATATATTCAAATGAAATGTGAGTAATAATTAATAAATAAATAAGAGATTTCTACACGTATGAATGCACTAACTCAAAATAAATAGGTCTCTTGGTAGCTATACTGTTAAAGACGTGTCTAAGGCTCAAGATTGACCGGGCTCAGAACTTTGAGCCGTCGTGCGCCTTTGGAGCATAACACGTCTGATAAAGTCGTCGTCGCACACGAGGACGTGTGATCTCATCACGCGACATTTATCTTTTTATTTGTTATTTTATTTTCTTTTTTATGTGACATTTATTTTTCTATCTATTTTCATACATCCATGCTTTTTGTAGTTCCGGCTCGTCGATTTGACTACTTGGTGGGACCCTGAATAAATGGTCCGAAAATTTGAATAGATAGGACTTAAGAGGCAAACTTTAGCTAATTAAGGAGGTATGCAACTAACAAAGCAATATTATTAGGTGATTGTTATTAGCACTACAGTTTTGGCTAGTCGCACTACGTTTTCTCTTAATATTTCGTGTCTTTTAGAAATACGCCTTATACATGCATTTTTAGGAAAAGTGTTCAACACAAAAGTTGTAGATCTCGACGAGATTTATAACTTTTGTGTTGAACACTTTTCATAAAAATGCATGTACATGACGTACTTTGGAAATACACCCGGATTTCACGCCTTTTAGAAATACAACTTGTACATGCATTTTTAGGAAAAGTGTTCAACTCGAAAGTTGTAGATCTCGACGAACTTTTGTGTTGAGCACTTTTCCTAAAATGCATGTACAAGACATTTCCAAAATACGTAAAAAATTAAGAGAAAACGTAGTGCGACTAGCCAAAACTATAGTGCTAATAACAATCACCTATTATTAACAAGACATTAAAACTTCATTTGGAAATAAATTGAAGCCTGAAATTTAGAAATCCGTATAAACCCCAATGAGAACTGGGCGGCCAATACAAAAAAAAAATTTCCTTGTGCTACCTGTTCCCAGAGGAAGGAGCGTGGGTAGCGCAGGAGCCATCCGATGAGTTTTAAAGAACGGGTTCTCTTTGTATTTTTTTATTTTTTATTTTTGTAAATCACAATCGTTGGATTTAATACTGTACGGCTTGGATCTCACCTCGCACGGAACAATTACTACCAATACACAGGGAAACAATATCATCGTTGCCCCCCTCTTTCGGCCGAAGACCTCACTGTGCGAACATGAAGAGTTGCGCCTCTGATAAGATCCAAAATATTGAAAGCTTGGAGAGATGAGGAGAGAACAACAGTTGTAATATTACTTCAGTAAACAAGAACAAACAACCCGGATACACCACCTTAAGGACCGAATCCTGAACAGGTGGATGATCGACAGGGGGAGCTCTCCCTTCTGCCGCCGCATACAGCAAGACACAAAAATATCATAATCCAACATAACTCTACTATTCTGCCTTATATCATGGTAGTACAAGACCAAAATACCCTCCTTCTAATACAGAAATTACAACCCCTCTAACCCACGCTTCCCGCCAAAATTCGGAACGCATCAACCACCTCCTCCTCCATGACATTCTTGTCCTCAAGGATGGAAATGCGGAAAGCGCCGTTGGAGTGTCCACAGATCCTCCCAAGTTGCTTCCTTCTCTGAGCCTTGTGACCATTGCACTAACAACTGAGTGACCACCCTTCCATCCCGGGGTACGATACGATGTTGCAAAACCGCCATTGGTTCAATCATTAAATTCCCCTCGCTATTCACAGCTATCGGCAATGCATTGCAATGCGTAGGCGGTTCTCCATGGTGTTCTCGTAGCTGCGAAATGTGAAAGGTGTGATGTATCTTTACCTCCATAGGAAGATCTAGGCGGTAGGCCACCGGTCCAACCAGCTCCATCACTTGGAACAGCCCAAAGTATTTTGGTGCTAGCTTGTGACAGCCTCTCGAGCAGATGGAGGTGTGCCGATACGGCTGCAATCGAACATACGCCCACGAGCCTAGCTCCAAAGTTCGCTCGTGCCGCTTCCTGTCCGCCATCATCCCCATTCGATTTTAGGCTTCAGCTAGATTAGTCTTCAAAAGGGTAATGACCCGTTCTCTTGCCGCTAGGGAACGATCCACTTCTTCGATGTCTGCCATTCCTGGGCTATATGTGGTGTGTGTCGAAGGGGCTTCCCGTACACAACCTCATACAGTGACATTTTGATAGCACTTTGGTATAAGGTGTTGTACCACCACTCCGCTAGGGGCAGCCAATACGCACATTTTTTGGTCTCTCAAAGCATATACACCTTAGGTAACTTTCCAAACACCGGTTCACGACCACTGTTTGGTCGTCCGATTGCGGGTGGTACGGTGTGGATAGGTTCAACTTGACTTGGAAAATTTGGAATAACTCTCTCCATACTTGGCTCACGAAGATGGTGTCCCGGTCGCTGATAATGGTTTCCGGCATGCCATGTAGGCGGACCACGGAGTCTAAGAAGACTTGTGCCACACTCTCTGCCGTGTATGGATGGTCTATGACCATGAAATGTGCATTTTTACTAAGCCGATCCACGACCACCAAGATTGTCGTCTTGCCTTCACTTTTCGGAAGTCCTTCCACGAAATCAAGGGAGATGTCTTGCCAAATTCTAGCCGGTATTGGGAGGGGTTGGAGCAGCCCCATTGCTTTTCGGTTATCTGGTTTGCACTGTTGACAAACAACATATTTCTGTATGTATTCGTAAACATCCACCTTCATTTTTTTTCCAAAAGTACATCTTTCGTAACTGATGGTGTGTCGAAGTGATACCTGAATGCCCACCCCATGCACTGTCGTGGTACATTTGCAATAACTTGGATCTGACCGCAGTGTCATTTCTGACCACCAACCTCCCCTTCCTCTTCAACAGTCCTCGCTCCCACTGGTATTTTGGTTTGTTATTGTTGTCCACAGTTTTTTGATATATTATCTCCTGTATGGTTGAGTCTTTAAGCCATGATTCTTGGATTTGTTTCAGGAAATCTGAAGTAACGGTGACCAAGGCACTCAGCTCCGCCTCTTCCTGTCCATCCCGTCGGGATAGCGCGTCAGCGCACGTGTTTTTCTTCCCTTCTTTGTATTGGATCGTGTAGTCATAACCCAAGAGTTTGACCAAATATTTTTGTTGTGCCGGTGTCGCCAACTTTTGATTCAAGAGGAACTTCAAACTTTGTTGATCTATCTATATGGTAAACGGTCCCGTGAGCAAGTAATGATGCCATTGTTGCACTGCCAATACCACCGCCAATAACTCCTTTTCATAGGTTGATAGCATGGAGTTTGTTTGCCCAACGCCTTGTTGAAATAGGCGATCGGCCTCCCTCCATGCAGCAAAACAGCCCCCACTCCATTCTCCGATGCGTCCGACTCGACCACAAAGGGCTGCGTGAAGTCCGGTAAGCGCAAAACCGGTGGTTGGGACACCGCTCACTTGAGATGACAAAAATCTTGATCCGTTTCTTCGATCCATTGTAGGCGGGCTGTTTTGAGTAGTGTCGTGAGCGGTTTGATGATGCCTCCATATCCTTGAATGAACCTCCAGTAATAACCGGTGAGGCCCAAGAATCCACGAACGTGCTTCACGATTTTAGGTGTTGGCCACTCCAGCATGGCTCGAATCTTCTCCAGATCGGTTGCTACGCCCTCCTGCGAGATTATGTGGCCCAAGTAATGTACCTTCCTGCTTCCAAAACAACATTTGCTCCTCTTCAAGAACATACTCCGTTGTCGTAATGTCTCGAAGGTGAATCTGAGGTGCTCCGCGTGGTCCTGCCAGGTTTTACTGAAGATCAATATGTTGTCAAAAAAAACTAATATGAATCTTCGAAGTTGCTCGTGGAAGATCTTGTTCATCAGGATTTGAAACATTGAGGGCGCGTTAGTCAAGCCAAATGGCATGACTAGAAATTCATAGTGTCCATGATGTGTCTGGAACGCCGTTTTGTAAATGTCCTCATCTGTCATCCGTACTTGATGGTAACCCACTCGCATATCAAGCTTGGAGAAGAAAGTTGCTCCATGGAGTTCGTCGATGAGCTCCTCAATGATTGGAATCGGAAACTTGTCCTTGATGGTTTGCAAATTGAATTGGCGGTAGTCGATGCACATTCTCCACGTACCGCCGCCCTTCTTCACAAGCACCACCAGAGAGGCATAAGGGCTACAACTCGGCCGCACTATTTCGGTTTCCAACATTTCTTTGACCAACTTCTCAATTGCATCTTTTTGTAGAGGCGGATAGCGATAGGGTCGTAAATTAATTTCCACGTGTCCCCCTTAAGAGGGATCCGGTGCTCATGCTCGCGGTGAGGTGGTAGGCCTACGGGTTCCTGAAATAAATCTTGGAAAGTGACGAGTAACTCCTATAGATGAGCCTCTTCTTGCGGTGACACACTTCCGAGTTCTTCGAAGCAACTAACTCCACTGTGCGTGTTGTTGTAATTATTTTCACCGCTCCCTTGCCTACCGTTGGTTGCGGTGGGTAGACTCTCCACGTGACAAATAGAAAGCATGTTCAAGTGTCCCCCTCCCTTGGCCACCAGTTTCTCCAAACTTTGTTGTTTCATCCAAGTGCCGCCAGTTGTTTTCGATCCACGTAATGAGATCTTCCGACCTTGGATAGTGAAATCCATGCGGAGATGGCCAAAGTCCCATTGGATCACGCCAAGTGTGCTCAACCATTGAATCCCAAGCACCACTTCACATCCTCCTAACGGAAGCACCAACATGTCCGTCATGAAAAACACGTCTTGCATTCGCCACTTAAACCCCACTACCTTGCTTCGAACTGGACACTCGTCTCCCATCCGCAATGGCCACTTCGAACGGAGGTATTGGTGTCATTTCACATTGCAATTGGTGGGCTGCTTCCTTATCGACGAAATTGTGTGTACTTCCCGAGTCAATCAGCACTTAAATGGCTTGCCCGTGGTAGGAGGTTGTTACCTTCATGGTATGATATTGAGTGATGCCCATCAACACATGAACTGATAATTATGGCATTGTGTCTCCTTCTTCGTTGTCCTGGCCCTCAAACCCGTCAGCCTCCGCACATTCATTCGGTGGTTCCTCCTCCTCCTCAATCAGTTCGATGGCAAAGGATTTTCCTTTTGCCCCGCAATTATGGTCCGTTGTATACTTGCTATCACACAAAAAACAGAGTCCCTTGGTGCGTTTCTCGTCAAGCTCCTTCGAAGTTAGGCGGCGATTTCCTCCCTGAGACCGGTTGGGTGTATATGTTGGAGGAGCATATGCGGTTGGCCGGTGTTGGAAGGGTCTGGGAGCTGACATACGCCGATCCACCATCACACTCGATTCCACCACGCTGGAGTAATTCCGGCGAGTGGCGGATGCCGTTCGACGTTCTTCCATGCGGGCTAAGGCAAATACGTCTTGTAGCGTCTTGGGTTGGAACATGCGGATTGCATATCCAATTTCATCGCGAAGTCCGACCAAGCAAAAACTGATTGTGTATTCCTCTGAAATGTTCACCCGGTGCAATAGGATGTCAAACTCATCCAGGAAGGCTTGGACATTCCCCTTTTGTCGCAGATTTTTTAACTCCGCCATTGGATCGTCAAAGAGGACGGATCCAAAGGCTTTGTCACTGCTTGTGTGTATTCCTCCCATGTAGGCCAATGGTGCGTGAGGCGTGATTTCATGTAAGCTTGGTGCTAGTATAATGCCTTGCCCTCCACATGTGCGGAAGCAAGCTTGACCTTCAGATCTTCGGGTGTGTGTCCAATTCGAAAAACTGCTCCGCCTTGTCGATCCATTCTTGCAAATCATCCCCGTGGCAGTGGGGAAACTCCACCCGAGCGAGCCTGGCTATCAGATGAGTTTCGTCGGCGGTGTACTGGGAGGGTCGGCCCTCCAGGTTGGAGCTGCGAGCCCCGGAATCGCCCGCTCGGTCTGGCCGACTGACGGACATGGCGGCGAGCATATCGCGGAGTGCGTCCAGCGTATTACCCTGTTGAGCAGAGTGGCCGGCGAGCGATTTGATCGCCTGAGACATCAGCGCCTGGTCTTGCCGGATGAGATCGAGCTCGGTGGCTGGTTCCTTATCCCGCGAACGGGTAGCGTCGGAGACCGACATCGTCTCCTACCCGTTCCTGGCTCTGATACCAGATGATAAGATCCAAAATATTGAAAGCTTGCAGAGATGAGGAGAGAATTGAACAACAGCTGTAATATTACTTCAGCAAACAAGAACAAACAACCCGGATACAACACCTTAAGGACCGGATCCTGAACAGGTGGATGATCTACATGAGAGCTCTCCCTTCTGCCGCGCACACAGCAAGACACAAAAATATCATGGTGATTGTTAACCGCAACCCGTTATTCTGCTAGCCGCACCCCAAAATCTCCCAATTTTTCGCGTTTTTTCGAAATACGCCTTGTACATACAATATTAGGAAAAGTGTTCAACACGAAAGTTGTAGATATCGTCGATATCTACAACTTTCGTGTTGATCAGTTTTCCTAAAAATGCATGTACAAGGCGTACTTTGAAAATATGCCAGGTTTTGCGCCTTTTCGAAATACGCCTTGTACATGCAATTTCAGGAAAAGTGTTCAACACGAAAGTTGTAGATCTTGTTGATAGCTACAACGTTCGTGTTGAACATTTTTTCTGAAATTGCATATTCCCGATGTATTTCGAAAATGAATAGAAAATTGAAAAATTTTGTGATGCGACTAGCAAACTACGAATTGTTAACAATCACCAATATCATAATTCAACATAAGGCTACTATTCTGCCTTGTATCATTCAAGTACAATTCGGAACGCATCAGCCTCAACCCCACCATATCGATGACGAGTCTCCAGGACTTCAGCGCCGTTCTTTGTTCCTCCTGCAGAAGAACTCTCATGTTTGGCCTTTCCCCGACGGACGCCTCTGCACCCTAAATCGCTGGACAACACTATTTATCGGCAACTGGGCGGCATTTTCCGGTCACTGTCGACACCAACGACCTATTCCGATGGCCTAAAGTCGTCGGCCCATCTCCATCTAGAGACCGGAGAGCCTCAACCTTCCGTTGGACGTGAATATTGCTGTCGTGGATCGCAACTCCAACAGTTAACTGAAGTCCACCTCTGTGCGACCTAATTTGAGGTGGCTTCCTCCTCACCGTAGTTTTGCATATGCTCGGGTAAACTCCTCCCCGTTTCTTTGCTCCGCTTATTAGCTTAATCCTTAATTGTATGCACTTCAATTAATTATTTAAAGTTTGCCTCAGACGTTCCAACTGTTCTTATTGTCGTTATTCATAAGTTGTTCTGATTTAGCTTGCCGGAAGCCGCGAAGTCTCGTTTTGAAATCAAATCTTTAAATGCTTGTGAATTTCTCTCCAAATAACGACTAACGATCTTAAGAAAATCCCACTTTTGGAAGTTGTTTGCGCGCATACACTCGACTTGGCCCCTTTGGCCCCATAGTTATCAAGGCGCGCGCCTAGGCGCGCCTGAGGCACCGGGCGCAGTCCGCCGCGCCTCAGCACAATTTTAGCGAATTGACCGCCCAATTCGCACAATTTCAGCGAATTGACCGCCAAATTCGCACAATTTCAGCGAATTGGCCGCCCAATTCGCATAATTTCAGCGAATTGGATGCCCAATTCGCACAATTTCAGCGAATTGGACGCCCAATTCGCACAATTTCAGCGAATTAATTCGCACAATTTCAGCGAATTGGCCGCCAAATTCGCACAATTTCAGCGAATTGAGCGTCAAATTCGCTCAATTTCAGCGAATTGGGAGCCCAATTCGCTCAATTTTCTTTTTCCCAAATTTTTGCGCCTCACGGGCCTCAGGCACGCGCGTGCGCCTTGCGCCTATGCTCCAGGGGCCCTTTGCGCCTGGTGCGCCTTGCGCCTTTTATAACTTAGCTTGGCCCTCATCAGCTAAAATTGATCATAGTAAAAGATCTTATTTTTCAAATCCCTAGATTTGATCTTATTATTCGTATGAGTAAGACTTTTGTTGTATTTTTTTTCAAAATAAAGACAAAAATAATGTATGAATTTGATATGAGCCAGTGCCGGTTCGGAGCGGTCTACCATCCAGTTTCATCTCCTCCTCCTCCTAAGCAAATCGGTTGGGTCCAGCCGGTTCACGACTGGATATTGGGGGGGGGGAATGCCACCGCACCTTTAGGGCATCGAAGATTTTATTGCAGTATTCTTCTCTTCTCACTGTAGGAGTAGCAGTAGCATAACAACTGCCATCAGAGGTATTTTCCTCCCACGTCGACCATGGAAACCCACAACACCCACCTCACGACGCTGGAAGAGGGACGACAAGGCTTTCAGGACCTGGTAGAGGCGCGGAAGCAGGAGCTATCACAAAAGATCTGAGACGGGGAGGAGAGATCCCGTGCGGCTTTTGTGGAGGAGACGCAGGCGCTCGAGGAGCAAATTTGCTGCATCGAGTGGGCGACGGCTCGTGACAAGCGGGTAGAAGCCGACGACACAACCGATTTTAGCGGCGTAGGATAGACGTCGGCCGACTGGAGGAACGCAGTTGGGGTGCCGCCAATTGCGCTTGACGCAGGGCCGACGTATCTGGTGGGGATAAGGGGGCCGCCATCCTTGGCCAGCGAGCTCAGGGGCAGCATCCACGCGGTGTCTGGGTGCCTGTCGACGACTCCAGGGGCTCTTGCAGTTTCACCAGGGAACCAGGGGGGGGGGGGCAACAGCGACAACCGCATTTGGCCTGACGTGAGGATGACAAGAACCAACGGGATGTGGAGACGGGAAGAGGCAGCGGTCAGCCCTTCCGACAGCCTCATGGGGGCTGTTGGACGGAGAAGGGAGCAACGACACCAGCACGGGATGGCGCAGGGGCGCTTGAAACCCGCGTAGGTGGGAAGGAGAAGCGTTAGCGGAGGACCCCTAGGGCCCGAGGCCCATTATGCAAGGCAGAGGAAGGCCAGGGGAGAATGGGGGGCCGTGGAATCAAGGCTGGGGCCAACCTCCAGATTTTGTGGAGCCGCGGGCACCGCATCAACACTGGCCACCAATGCAGCCCCGTTTGACGAGGATGGAGTTTCTTAAGTACAAATCTGGAGACCCACTAGAATGGATCGAGTGGGTCGAGATGTTCTTTGAGTACCTGGAGCTTCCCAAGCACCAATGGGTGCACATGGCTTCTTTTCATCTAGAAGGGGATACCTATCAGTGGTTGAGCTGGTGGAGGAGGCAGCGACCCTACCTCACTTGGGAGGAATTTTGCGATGGGCTCATCGCGAGTTTTGGGCCGACCGAATATGAGGACTTCGATATGATGTTGAATAAGTTGAGACAGACATGGACCGTCAATGAGTATAGAAAGGAGTTTGAAAGGTTAGATAATCCGGTGCAGTGGTCGGAGAATGCGCTTCTGGGATGTTTTATGGCCGGGCTAAAGGAGAAAATCAGCGACGAGGTGTAGGCGTTTCAGCCTAGGAGCATAGCACAAGCCATCAAAATGGCCCGTTTGCTGGAGGAGAAACTGGGAAGACGCAAGGAGAGCACAACTTACCGAGGGAGTAGTAATGAAGCAAAATAGGGGGCGCTCAAAGGAACCAACAACTTATCCACACGGCATTATACAACCGTGAAGCGATTGTCATGACATGAGATGCAAGATCAGCAGACCAAGGGGCTGTGCTACACTTGCGACGAACAATTTGTTCCCGGACACAAGTGTAAGGTGGTTCAGGTTTACATGCTGCAAGAGGAACCAGAGGCTAACGAGGTCATCTTGCCCGAGAAGAGGGATGTCCTCGATTTGGAAGAGATTGAAGTATCTGTTCATGCTTTAGAGGGGGAGGGCAACCCTCCATGATGAGGATGATAGGGAAGGTGGCAGATCAAAAGGTTCCATACTGGTGGATAGTGGGTGCACCCACAATTTCAATAACACTGAGGTCGCCAGGAAATTAGCCATCACACCGATAGAGGGAAATGTGTTCAAGATGCTCGTAGTTGACAAAAATCTCCAACAGTGCACAAGGCCCTGAGAAAGGTGCCACTTATGATACAGGGATTCAAGTGTCATGTAGATTTGTATATACTGCCGGTCCGGGGATCTGATGTCGTGTTGGGGGTGCAGTGGTTGAGGCAACTGAAACTAGTTACGAACGACTGGAAGAACATGACCATGAAGTTCGCACATGGGGGAAGGAAGCACAAGCTGCAAAGCAATACGGGCCCTTGGGTGAACGAAGCCACTATCTTGTCTCTGGATAAATGGGTTGAGCAGGACTACCCCATGGCTTGGGTCCTGACCGACGGAGATCCGTGGAAGCGGAAGGACTGGATTCCAGAAAAGTTGCCGGAGGTCTTGGGAATGTTCGAGGTCTTTGAGATATCAAAGGAGTTGCCATCACTGCAAGCATGCAATCACCAGATCATGATTAAGGAGGGCGCGGAGCCCACCAGTGTCCTCCATATAGGTATCCCCACATACAGAAGGAGGAGATCGAGAGATGCGTCCGAGAAATGTTGCGGGAAGGGACCATTCGACACAACACGAGTCCATTTTCTTCTCTGATCCTATTGGTGAAAAAGAAGGACGAACTTGGAGATTCTGCATAGATTACAAAGCTCTTAACGGGGTCACAGTTAAAGAAAAATTGCCGATTTCGGTCATCGACGAGTTTTTGGATGAATTGCATTGAGCCCAGTATTTCACAAGGTTGAACTTGCGGTCGGGGTACTATCAGTTCCGCATGCGAGAGGGGGACATAAAAAAGATAGCTTTTCGTACGCATGAGGGGCACTACGAATTCCTTGTGATGTCTTTCGGGTTGACAAATGCGCCGACTTCCTTTCAAGCAGTCATGAACGAAACATTCAAGTCGTGGTTGCGGAAGTTTGTGTTGGTCTTCTTTGATGACATCCTCATCTACAGTCTGAGTTTGGAGGCACATATGGAGCACCTGTTGATGATGCTGTAAGTTCTCAGGGAGCAGAGTTGGTACGTGAAGAGGTCGAAGTGCTCTTTCAGACAACAGGAGGTGGAGTATCTAGGTCACTTGGTGAATAGAGAAGGGGTTCGATCGGAGCCATGAAAAATCCAGAGTATGACGGTGTGGCCCACACCCATCAACATCAAGATGTTGAGAGGATTTTGGGACCAACGGGCTACTACAAGAAGATCGCTAAGCCGCTGACTGCATTACTCCAGATAGATATGCTTGATTGGGGAAGGGATGTGAAGTTAGCATTCCAAGCACTGAAGGAGGCAATGAGGACGACCCCGATGCTAGTATTACCAGATTTTGCCAAGTTGTTCGTAGTGGAAACAGATGCATCAGGTGCCGGTTTGGGGCCGGTGCTGATGCAGGAAGGAAGGCCGCTAGCATACTACAACAAGACGATTCGGGGAATGGCGTTAGGAATTTTGGTTTATGAAAAGGAAATGTTGGCAATCTTGCATGCGGTGGGGAAATGACGGCCATATCTCATCGGGATGCACTTCAAAATACGAACCGATCACCAAAGTTTAAAGTACTTTTTAGAACAGCGGGTGTTGTCATTAGATCAATTAAAATGCGTGACAAAGATGCTGGGGTACGACTATGAGAGAATACCGCAAGTGGAGAAAGATTAAGGTCTCCGATGTCCTTTCACGCTTGCCTCCGACGAGTTATATTTTCGCTATCTTAGCGTCTGTCCTGGCATAACGGAGGTCCACCGGGAGGTGTTAGCCAATGAGGAGCTAAGTCAAATATTGACAAATATTGCCGAAGGTATAGGGGTGGAGGCGGGCTACCATGTCATTAATGGCCATTTGTATTACAAGGGACGCTTTGTGGTAGCACATGGATCCCCACTGAGGCAGCAGTTACTCCATGAGTTTCACGACACCCCTAGCGGTGGGCACTCTGGGATGCTGCGGACCTACCAACGAATCAATCAAATGTGTACTGGAGGGTAGGGCTGAGCATATTATTCGAAACTCGAAAGTCGCTCGAAAATTGCTCGAAAATTGAGCTGAATCAGAATCGGTTAAAATTGATTCGACTCAAGATTCAATTTGACTCGAATCCGATTCCGAGCCAGCCCTGAATCGCTCGAAATATGATTTGAATCAACTTGATTTAATTAAAAATATTATGTATTTATTAATATATTCTTATTTTAAAATTAAAAATAATCAAATTTAAACCAAAATAAAAATAATGAAGGCTTTAAGTGTTTAATTTGCTAAATTTATTGGTTGTCAAATTTAATTTTGAGCCAACTAAGAATAATGAGAAAAATTGCTTAATTTCGAGCCGACACGATTCAATTTCGAGCCGACTCGGAATCGAGCCATTTCGAGTCGAGCCGACTCGACTCGAAATTGGTTTCGATTTTGAGTCGAAAATTTCGTTTTCGAGCCGAGCCAAAATCGTTCGAACTCGACTCAATATCAGCCCTACTGGAGGGGATTGAAGGAGGATGTCACACAACACGTGAAGAACTGTAAGGAGTGCCAGAGGCAAAAATATGAGACGACCACTCCAGCAGGGTTACTGGTGCCGCTGAACATTCCAGAGCTCACATGGGAGAGCATTGTTGAGGGGTTGCCCAAATCACAGGGCACGACGATCATCCTGGTGTTGGTGGACCGCCTCTCCAAGTATGGACACTTCATTGCGCTTGTGCCACCTTGCACTGCGGAGTTTGTAGCAGAAGCCTTCGTCCGGGAGGGGGTGCTAGTGTGCGACTGCATGGGATACCGGCCTCCATCATTTCTGATCGTGGCACAGTGTTCACTAGTAGGTTTTGGAAGGAACTCTTCCGTCTCATTGGGACAACCTTATGCATGAGCACAACCAACCACCCCAGACGGACAGGCTGACAGAGGCCCTAAATAGAAGCGTGGAGACATATTTGAGGTGCTTCATTGCGAGTAAGCCCCTCCATTGAATTAAATGCCTTCCATGGGCGGAGTACTAGTACAATACGGCGTACCAAACGACGACAAAGATGACACCGTTCAAGAGCTTGTACGGAAGAGCACTGCCGACACTTCGGAATTATGAGAAAGGTTCATCCGTAGTGCTAAAAGTGGAGTCCGCATTACAACGACGGGACGACATCTTAAAACAGTTGAGGAAAATCTCCAGATAACACAACATTGCATGAAGGCCCAACAGACAAACACCGGCGAGAGCAAAGTTTCGAGGTTGGGGAGCCGGTGTACTTAAAATTACAACCATACCGACAACTGTCAGTGGCAGGAGTGAAGAACCAGAAGCTTGCACCCTGCTACCACGGGCCCTTCCAAATCCTCAGTAAGGTGGGGGCCAAACCTTTCATGTGTCACTGCCAGCTATGACAGAACTGGGCAAAGTTCGGCCAATATCAGAAAAGTTTCTTGAATCGAGGATTAAGACAGTGCAGGGGAAGTCCATCGTACGACTGCTGATCCACTGGAGGGGCATGGGTGAGTCCGAACGAACTTGGGTGGATTACGACGAGCTCAAAGAGACATATCCCAAGTTTCAGTTTGAGGACAAACAGTTTTTCGAACACGGTGGGAATGATATCACCCGGAGCCGGTTCTGAGTGGTCTACCATCGGAAGGGGCCAAAGATCAAGGAGACTGAACCATCCAGTTCAGTCTCTCTCTCCTCCTAAGCAAACTGGTTGGGCCCAACCGGTTCACGACTGGGTATTTGGGGGGATGCCGCCGCACCCCTAGGGCATCAAAGCTTTTATCACAGGTATTCCTTTTTTCTCACCGTAGGAGTAGCAGTAGCATAGCAGAATTCAATAAATTTTGCATGTTGTAGTGTTTATGAA
Organism: Platanthera guangdongensis; assembly: GCA_039583875.1. Classification (NCBI taxonomy): domain Eukaryota; kingdom Viridiplantae; phylum Streptophyta; class Magnoliopsida; order Asparagales; family Orchidaceae; genus Platanthera; species Platanthera guangdongensis. The sequence continues at coordinate 116,853,716 of CM077154.1, read as the reverse complement.
ATATAATCGAGCACTGAGACTTAGATATGATGCAAGTGACCACATTGATTCTATTTTTTAAGAGATTTAAGTGATAGTAATGAATGATTAATGAGTAGAATGAATGAAGGATCTGATCAAGAAAATGAACTGATGTTTGGTGCCAATTGTTTAAAATAGATGTGGTTGTGCTTGTACTCGTCAGGCATGCTCCTGCGCCTTGAGCCTAGACTCCAAACTCCCTTTGCGCTTTGACGCACCTTGAGCATTTAATAACTACTAGTTGGGTAAAATGATATATATAGCTTGCCAAGTTCAGATGCATAACGTATAGTACTCTTTTGACAATCAACAAATTTGCTAGAAATAGTTATTCTTGAATGTTTTTAAACTAACATAACCTGCCCTCTAATGACATAACATCAAATATATAACTCTCCCTCCCTCCAAAGTCCGCCCCTTATCGATACTATAGATGCCTCCCTACTCATGCCTACCACCAATCTTCTTCCCATTTTTCAAAATTTGAAAGACAATACAAAAAAAGAATGAAATAGAGTAATTAAGTTACTTGGCAAGACTACTGATTAACAATAAATATTTTGAAACAAATGAAATAATATCACACACTTTGGAGATAGATTTAGGAAATTTGTATAATGTCTTTTCCAAGAACGGATGCTAAAGAGACGTCCACAATGTTATTCGAAGAAGAATAGAAGTGGGGTTCTGATTAGAGACTAAAGAGTTGATCTAACTAGGTCTTGTCATGCGCTCAGTTGCACCAAAATCAATAATCCATGAAAAATTAAGTCTCACAGATGACTAAGAAAAAACATTGTTCATAGTACTCAAAATATCCTTCACATGTTTCAAACAAAGCTTCGGTAGATGCAAAAGCTCAGATGATCACATTAACTTGCCTTGCCTAGATGTATATATCAGGTCCTATGATTAACTCTTCAGGACCAAATTGCAATGAATCTATCAACATTTGGTCCTTCTTAAATTATGTCTATCAACATTTGCCACAACCTGTACATTTCTACCTGACTTTGCTTCAAAAGTTTTGGTTTAGAATAGGCTTTTCCTGTCAAGAACGGTATCCTTCACTATGGAATTCTTGTCTCCAATATGGAATTATAATCCATAAAATCTCCTTTGAATTCATATCCAATTACCGAATTTTAGGAGCAATTTATGATTGAAACTGACTCCTGTGGCATGGGCATTGGTGTTGTCCTGTTACAACACAACAAACCGTTAGCTTACTTTAGTGGGTAATTTTCTCCCCTAATGCAACAAAAGTCTACATATGAAAAATGTATGCAGTTATTGCCTCCGTTGTCAATTGGCGGCAATATTTTTTGGGTTGTATGTTCACTATCCTCGTAGAGCACCAGAGTTTACATCATCTACTTTCCCAAGATCTACACACACTTGAGCAACAAATATTTTCTCTCCAAATTAATCGGCTATGATGATGCGATTAAATGTAAAATGGGCAAACACATTGTGGTAGTGGATACTCTTTCTCGTTCACCTGTTATTCCAGAAAATACCACGACCATGAGTCTCCAGGTACTGTTTGTTCCAACTTCTTCCATATTGGAGGGGTCGCAATAGCATTATACCGACAGTTCCTTCTCTCAGGAATTGCTGCATTCACTATCCACTGACCCCGCTTCACACCTTCAATGGAAACAAAAAGACAATTACATTTGCTATAAATTTTGAGTATACATGCCACAACACTCAAGCATAAAATCAAATTTAATTCGGGAGGCTCACAATAGCTTTTATGATGGTCATTTCGGGATTAAAGGCACACTTCATAGATTAACGACCCAATATCATTTGATAAATATAAAATAAGATATAACGTTTATCAGACAATATGATTTATACCAGAAAGTCAAACCTTTAAATCACGCTCCTTTAGGCCTCCTCCGACCCCTACCCCATCAACATTACAATCCGACCTCACCATAGACTTCATAACTCACCTTCCTGCCTCGTCCACCTACTCAATTATTTTGGTGCTGGTTGACCGTTTTTCAAAAACCGTCAACTTTGCCCATTTAAAAATTCTCATTACCGCTCCTATTATAACAATAATTTTTTGGGAATCGGTAGAAAAATTTCATGGTTTATCTGTGTCAATAATTTCTGACATGAATACAAAATTTTAAGCAATTTCTGGACCAAATTATTTAAACTACAAAGAATTGCTATGATATAGTTTAGCGTACTATCCACAAATAGATGTTTAGAACAATATTTGCGATTGTTTTTTCATAATAATCCAAAAAATGATCTATGTTTGTAAGCCTCGCAGTATTTTATTTTAATACTATTTAATTTTTCGACCGACATGACCCTTTTTGAAGTTATTTTTGTCGGCTTTCCCCTGGGTTATTATCTTATTGTACAGACAAGGAAGAATGAGGCAACCGAGATGACATTACAGAACAAATATTACATCAACTACGAAAAAATTTCATGAAATCATAGCAAATGTTGAAGACTTATACCAATCAAAAACACAGTCTTGCAGCTGAAACAAGACGATTTGGTATTACTCAAGTTGCACTCATACCGTCAACTTTCTATCTTCAGATTGGTAAGCAGAAAAATTAAATTTAAGATACTATGGACCTTTCGAATTATAAAGGTCATCAATGCAACAACTTACCATTTGAACCTTCCTACAAAAAAAAAAATTCATCGAGTATTTCATGTGTCACTTTTAAAATCTTATATCGAGAATCAACACCACCAAGTAGCAACCTTCCCAGTGTAGAGCTGGAACAATAATCCCATCCATGAACCACTTGCCATCATCAGCAATCACCGATGACGACAAGGGGAAAGGATGATCGTCAAAGAACATTACTTTGGGAAGATTTTAACTCCCTTCATGACTTCCCTTATTGTTAATTTGGATCCAGAAGAAAAAAAGAGGGCAACAAGGAAACAAATTCAGAAACACTAAGTCAGATTTATAGAAGCTTCGACACTTGGAATCCATTTGACACGATGGTAGCACTCGTGAATGTGGTAGTCATGAATACTCGTTTGTGGACATCTGACCTTACCTATGAAACTTCATCCACTTTTATGTTCCAAATTATTTTGTGTGGCGATCATAACCGTTGTCAGTCAAATACATTTGTTATGATTGTGACATTTTTGTCCAAACTCACTAGTGCAAAAACACCATGCCAAATGAACGGTAAAACTAGAAGATATTTGGGACTTACAATCAACACTTCCTCGTACCCACTAGCTCTTCAAGTGGGAGTTGCAACTTCCTGAATGTCTCCTACGCCTTCTGTCTTTGCTATCATCTCAAACAACTTACCGCTAGGGTTCCTCAAGTTGAAGGTAGCAAGGAGGACATCTAATGCAACCCGAGATTGTATCTATATTTTATTTTTATTCACATCATTTTTATTGGTGTAGCGCACGTATTCACACATGTTTATGTTTTATTTTTCATGCATGTTTGCCTTCTTTTTTCCGTACTTATTAGTAGTCTATGAGTGGTTGTATCACACATGTTCGTGCACGCTCATAGGACTTATTGGAGTGGTCGACCAATATGACCATGAATGAAAAAGTCTGACAAATTAGGACTAGTGTTAGTTAAGGCAAACGAGGAATTACAAAATTAAGTATTTTATATTATTAAAAATAATAATTTTGAAATTAAAGTTTATTTTCAGAATTATTCTGGCGAGAGAATATCTAGAGCCATTTTATTAAATCCCTAATCAATTAGTTTGAAACCTAATGGTCACATTTTTATCATTTTATTCCTATTAAACTTCCCCATATTCATCTCTTAATTCTCTTTAAAACCACTTATTATAAAAGGACATTTGTATTGGCAGCCGCCTATGACTATTGGCAGCCCAAATATAATAAAGAGGATAAAGATAGGCGAGCTGCCTCCGACGAGCCTAGTTGCACCTTCATCCAGGCCTCCTCCTCTGAATGGTCCGTCTGTTCCAGCGCTCAAGATCCAACATCCAGTCGGCAGTTTCTCTAGCCTGCTGACGCACCTTCGTCCAGGCCTCCTCCTCATTTGAACGGTCACCAGTCCACATTCCATACCATTTCCGGCCACTCTGTCGTCGTTCCTAGTCGTTATTGTCATCTTATCGTGAACAGGCACCTTCCATCCGAGCCTTCTCCCTGGATCCACATCTCTGGCTATTCGAGAAACCGCCATTAGGCCTTTTTGACACGGGTTGGGATTCTCAGTTTCGCGCATGTTCTCTTGGTATGACCCTCACCTCATCTCATGACTCGATTTCTATTAATATAGTTTTATGCTTAATTTAAGTGATCTTAAAATTCAGAGCTTGCTTGCCTAAGTTGACATTAATCCTATTTGGCATTTGTTCTTCTTTATATGTTGCCCTTCGAAGAAATGCTAGTGGAAAATTAATCATAAAGATGAAAGGAGAACAGACGTTAGACATTTATGCACGTTTGTGAACCATAGCTCAAATGTCGCTTGATTCTACATGAGAATGACTTGCTTGCGCCGCAAGAATCTGAAAGCTCTCAAATTTAGTTTTTAAAAATCATTATCATGGTTTTAGTCCACATCTCTTTTTAAAGGGTGGTCAATCTTCTTCTCGGATTAATCTTAGATGCACTCTATCAGATCATCTAAAACATAAATTAATATCGTTGCAGTAAATAATCACAAACTTGATTGCTATTTCACTCACGAAACCGATGCAATTTATAATCCTATTGTTCGGCGATCTTCCACATTCATGATCGATGACTGCAACCCTGCCTTCTTTTGTAATCACCCGGTCCGCATATCCCTTCAGTTCCTTCCGGACAGCTCACAACAACCCTTGCAGGCCTCTTTTGACGTACCCGTTGATTTCTACATGGTTATAGCTCTCCTCATCTCTTTGCCACATTTTAGTTGCCCACTTATCAAAGATGCAACTCCGGTCATCACGAACGACATCTTCGATCACTTAGTTCAATTTATCAGAATGCTGAAGCAGTTCAGAGCTAATTTTGTGGCTGACGTGGTACGTTTGGCTACGGTAGATGCGCAAAAACTAGTGTCCCTCACCAACACGAGTATTAAGCTCGATGATCTCATAGCTCCTCCACATGTATCTTCCATTGGACTAGCACACAAACACTATCACACAAACAGATTGACATCAACAAGGCCATTCAACCTGCCTTTACATACCTTGTAGTCTCGACCAACGAGCGTATAAACACTGTCAAACACCCGACACCGCCGAGCACATCAACACTGTTGAGGACTACAAGAAGGAATTATAGCCTTCTTAAGCCTATGAGGTTTCCATCCTCTCGACTATTATTGCAAAAGTATTGATATCCACTGTGCCCAATCAGAGGGGCTCTCCACAACCATCGATCCCAGTCATCCTCATACAATATCCCCTTCAGCCACCAACCCCTAATGTCATCCAGGAGACCCTCTTTAGTTGTCAATCCCATGGCACCAACCTCTAAGCACCCACTCCCATCTCGATCATCTCGCGCTATCGTTGATCCCTCTCTACACGAGTCATTTGTATGTCATCACCATCACCTCTTTTCACCCACAGGTTGTCAAGACGGTGCTTGTGTTTGATATTGAGTTTTAACTACACATTTAGGTGTTTTGTTTTATGTTTGAGTATTTTTTATAATTTGCCCATTTGTTTGGACCTTGCTGCAAATGCCATGCAAGTTGTGTTTATCTTTTCGGCAAGCAAGTTGAATATCTCCTTGCTTTCAAGTTCTTGCTAGTAAGGATTTGGTGGCTCTCCCTCATGCACCCTGCTTCCGACAATCACAACAAAGCTCTATTGTATCGATACGATACGATCTAGGATCGTAATAAAATCCTGCATTCTTTCCTCTTAGTTGTTTCTTTCCTTACCTGGCAGTGCAATGAAATCCCGGCCCTTAGATCTTATGCTTATATTGTGTTGGCATGCAATTTAGACTTTTCAATGTTAATTATGTTATTGATTCTATTGCAGTTGAATAAGAAGGTTTTGATGGGTTCGAGACATCTCGATTTCAAAAAGTCATTCCAAATCAGCATTCAGCCTCTACTCACGGCAGTGTCAAAGGAGGTGATGCTAATCCCCATTTGGTTAATAAGTCTTAACATCAATTTTGTTTTTTTTCCAGCAAGCTAATTTTGCCTGATGCCTTGGAGGAAATTTATTTTTCTATAATAGCCACCATTAAAATTTATTTGTTTAAATATGAGATTTCCTGTTATACTTGCCCCTTCTGTCCTTTTTTTCTGTTGATTTGCTTTTAATAAAGTTCAAATTGAAAATTTTGATATGTGGGAAAATTAAAAAGCTATTTTCTATCCTTCATACTTTCACAACCATGAAGAGTACAACTTATGGAGCTTTTGTTTTAGGATTTTGGTTCATATTTTGGTAACATATGATCAAAAGTTAAAGTATGTGGATATTGGGATATAAAAAGGGTCATGGGTTATATGCAGTCCAAGGATAAATGCAGGCCAAACTAAAAAATCATAGGAAGTGATGAACCCGTTCAGAAATTGCCTGCATATAACCATTTTCAAATACACGGCCTGCACATAGCCACAATGCGGCCTGCATATAGTTATTACCTAAAAAAATAGTAAATTACACCTAGTTCTTGAGGCTAAGGGGTCTTTGTTGGTCCTTTTTATAACTTACAATTGGGTCCCTAACATTTTGCCTTAGAGGAAATTTATTTTCTATAATAGCCTCCATTAGAATTTTTTTGTTTATGTTAGAAGATAGTAGAAAAGTATGTAAAAGCCCATTGTAATTGTGACTCATTTATAGGCCCAAGTTTGTCTTAGGTTTAGTCCCACATTGTATTTTTGGGATTTCTCTTCCTCTCTACCTATATATTTGTATTCATACTTATTGTTTATACAAGAAATACTACCCACAAGGTTCATTGCTCTCTTTTTCTACATGGTATCAGAGGGATACGGTCTGGTCTGCCTGTTTCTGCCCGCCTGGTTCTCTTTTTAACCGGGCGGTTTGGTCTCCAGCTTATCAACTCTTTCTTGCGGCCTTCCCAGGTTCTCCTGCTTCTAACCGCGGCTTCCCGCGCAGTCTGTTGTTCTCTTGTCGCTCCTCTTCCTCTATCTCTCTCGTAGCCTCCACCTCTTCCCCCCTTTTTTATAAACCTCTCGGCCTGGTGGGCCCTTCCCCCCTAACCGACCGGTTTCTTTTATCTTTCCGCCCGACTTCCCTCCCTCTCGCTGCGGTCTCCTCTTCTACCCGCAGTTTCTCCTTCTCCTTTTCTTATCGCGCGACTTCGTCCCTTATCGTTGTGACTTCTTCTCGCTACGTTTTTTCGAACCGTTGCGAGCACCGCATCTTGATCGCGGCACCGTTCTGTGTCGCTGGTGGTCTCACCGAGACCGAGCGGTGTCCCTTGCTTAAGTCGCTGCAGCTTCTCTTCCAACGACTGCTTTCCTACCCGGGCGGTCTCCCTTGCTTAAGTCGTTGCGGCTTCTCTTCCAGCGGCTGCTTTCCTACTCGGTGCGGTCTCCCTTACTTCAGTCTCTGCGGGAGTCCCGCTCGACCTTCTCTTAGCCGCTGCGGCTTCTCTACCCGCTGCGGGCTCCGCATCTTGGTCGCGGTCTCTTGCCGCTAGTGTGTTGACACCGAGACAGTGCGACTTCTTTTCTTCTCCTCCGCCCGCCTTCTTCACGTTGCGGGTTGACTCTCTTAGCCGCTGCGGCCTCTCTACCCGCTGCGGGCTCCGCATCTTGGTCGCGGTCTGTTACCGCTAGTGTGTTGACATCGAGACCGTGCGACTTCTTTTCTTCTCCTCCGCCCGCCTTCTTCAGGTTGCGGGTTGACTCTCTTAGCCGCTGCGGCCTCTCTACGCGCTGCGGGCTCCGCATCTTGGTCGCGGTCTCTTGCCGCTGGTGTAGTGACACCGAGACCGCGCGGCTTCTCCGATTGCGAGTTGCCTCTTCTCGCTCGGCCTCCTCTTCGTGTGCGGCTTGTTCTGTTCGCTGCGACCTCTGTCTGCTACTGCCTGCTGCTGCCTTTTATCCGCTGCTGCTGCGACCTTCTGTTCGCTGTTGCTGTTATCTCCCTGCGGCTTCATGGATTCTACCACTGCCTCTGGCGAGTCCGCTGGTGCTTCCTCTCTACCACCTCGGGCTGCTTCCTCAGCTACTGATCTTCAGGATGAACTCAGGATTACCACTGTCTCTCACCGAAGAAAGGAACTTTGTGGAATGGGTTCATTCAGTTCGTCGGATGCTCCAGACGAAAGGACTGCTTCATCACTTCACTTGGGCTACTCCTACCCCTCCTACTGACGAGTGGCTTCGTGATGACGGTCGTGTGCAATCTTGGCTTCTCAATTCCATGGATACCGAGCCATACCGGATGACCATGTATTATGACACGACTAAGTCTATGTGGGAGGAACTTCACTACTTCTATTCTGGCCAAAACAACCTTCAGCATCTGTTTGACATCATCACTGATCTTCAATCCCTTGATCCCGGGATACCTGACGATATGACTCCTTTCGTTGCCAAGGCCAAGATACTTATTGAGGCATGAATACAACACCAGCCTCCTACTACTGATCTGGTTGCCCAACGGCACAAAAAGAAGTTGTCGGGATTGTCATGATGATGGCATGGGTTCCTCCGCATCTGCACAGTGTTCGAGCTCAAATTCTCTCCTCTGCCACTACTCCCTCTCTCTCCGATGTCTGCTCAATGCTTCTGAAGGTCACTCCGCCACCCGAGGCTCCTATGCCTTCCTCTCTAGCTCTTCTCCAGCTACCTTCATCACATCCCTTCACTCGTGGTACCTCGACCCGTGGGGGTCGCCATTCGTCTCAGGGACGAGTACGTACTGGAAACCCCCCTTAAATGCACTTTCTGCGGTTGGAAAAATCATCTGGAGTCTACCTGCTATCGTAAGCATGGTTTGCCACCCCATTTTGCTGCTTCTGCGAGGGCCGAGTCTTCGCCCGTGGCTTCTACTTCGACTTCCTCAAATGCTCAGTCTGACATTGATGTTATCCGCACCCAGCTTCAGCAACTCCAAGGGGTGATTGCTCGCTCCTCGGCTCCGTGACTTCCATCGCCAATGAAAGTATAACCTGTCTATCTCGGAGTTCCCACTGGATTGTGGACTCTGGTGCCACCCACCACATTACTTGCCAGAAGCCGCCAAAATACTTGGCCTCTCCTCATCCCAAGTTTATTACTGTCGCTAATGACGACTCCACCCCTGTCTCCGGAGCTGCTGATATCCAGCTCACACCCCACCTCTCATTAATCTCGGTTCTTCATGTTCCGGGCTCCCGTTCAACTTACTTTCTATTAGCCGACTTACACAGAATCTTGATTCTCATATTACATTCTCATCATCTTATTTTGTTGTGCATGATCGGCAAACGCAGAATATTATTGGTAGCGGACGACTGTCTCATGGGCTCTATCTTCTTGATGTCCTTCCGTCTACCCTTTCTGTCATCTTCTCCGTTGAGTGGCATCGTCGGCTTGACCATGCTCCCTCCAGATTCTAAAGCAAGCTCTTCCGGATGTCTTCTTGAATGAGTTTACTTGTGAGTCCTGTATCTTTGGTAAACAACATCAAGTTTCTTTTAGTCCTGTCTATAATCGGAGTAGTACTCCTTTATACATTGTCCATTCTGATATTTAGGGCCCTTATAAAGTCCCTAGTGTATTTGGGTACTGCTACTTTGTTACCTTTATTGACGATTACTCTCGAGTGACATGACTATATTTACTACAGGATCATACCGAACTCACTTCTATATTCCGTATGTTCGTTACTGAACTTCGTACTCAGTTTTCTACTCCGCTTAAATTATCCGCACTGACAATGCGCGAGGATATACTAGCCGAACGTTCGCCTCACTTTGTGCTGAATTTGACATTATACATCGAATACTGAAACTTTACTGTTTCGGCCGCGTGTCATCTCATCAATCGTCTGCCTTCCTCCGTTCTGAATTTTGTCACTCCATTTAGTCTCCTCTTTCCTTCTCAGTCTCTGTTTCCTCCCCCACCTTGGTTGTTTGGATGTGCTTGTTATGTCCATAACCTGGGTCCACCTACGGATAAATTTTCCCCCCGAGCAACCAAGTGTATGTTCGTAGGGTACTCTCGCACTCAAAAATGGTATGTGTGTTACTCTCCCGTCGACCGAAAAGTGATTGTGTCCGCTGATGTTACTTTTATGGAAGACTAACCCTTTTGTCCTCCACCTCAGCTCCTTGTGAGCACCCTGTGCCTTGTCCTGCTATCCCAGTTACGACTTCTCTACCTCCTCTACTTCCAACACCCCACGTGAAACCACCAGCACCCAAATCACCTCTCATCCGTGTTTACACTCGCCGTAGTCAGAACTCCGGAGCCCAGCCATTGCTACCGTCTACCAGTACTATCTCGCGACCAGCTGACCCTGCCCCCGCCTCTACGGCTCATCCTCTGGCCAACTATATTTCCCTACACCGGTTCTCTCCTCCTCTGCTCAAATTTGCTCTTACTCTTTCCTCTGTTTCTCTGCCTAATACTGTGCAGGAGGCTCTCCAACACCCTGGGTGGCGTGCGGGAATAAAAGCTGAGATGTCTGCCCTTTGGGCTAATCATACTTGAGATCTCATACCCTTTCCGTCTGCCCATTCATGCGTTAGCTGTAAATGGATCTTTGCCATTAAACATGCTCCGGATGGGACGGTTGATCGCCTCAAAGCCCGTCTTGTGGCTCGTGGATTCACTTAGCAACATTGCTTGGACTATGAGGAAACTTTCTCCCCTGTCGCCAAACTAAATTCTGTTCGGGTTCTTATCTCTCTTGCTGTTCACCGACACTGGCCACTACATCAGCTGGACATTAAAAATGCCTTTTTAATGGCGATCTTCAAGAGACGGTTTTCATGAACCAACCTCCCGGGTTTGAGACCACGGGGGACTCTAGGGTATGCCGACTGCGTAAAGCGATTTATGATCTCAAACAATCCCCTTGAGCTTGGTTTGAAAAATTTAGCAAGACTGTTCGTGATAGTGGTTTTCAGCGAAACTCGGCTGACTTCTCTATTTTTACCCATCATGGATCAACGAGGACTGTAATTCTCTTAGTTTATGTGGATGATATTCTCATAACTGGCGATGACTCTACCAGGATTCAACAGATCAAACAACATTTAAACTCTGTTTTCCAAACAAAAGATCTGAGAAGCCTTTGGTAATTACTTGGACTTGAGGTTGCTCGAAGAACTGATGGTCTGGTCTTGTCTCAACAGAAATATTGTCTTGACCTTCTTCAGGATGCTGGTCATTTTGGATGTAAACCCGCGAAAATACCTATGGATGTCAACTATGAAGCACGAGTACCGGTATG